>OZ057407.1:10273100-10295600 GCA_964056735.1 Allodiplogaster pararmata
TAACTTTTTCGCACAGTGATGCAACCAAAATCGCCTCACTAGTACGAAATATTTTTCTTTCGTGTTGCAGCTTCAAAACTTCGAGAGGCAGTGTATTAACAAAATGAGCCGTTACTTCGAATGGAATATAATACAACAGAATCTTGATTAGCAGTAGATGACGTTGTGCAGATGCACTATAACATTTTGAAGGAGAAACTACGCCGAATAAGACCATCAACTATCGCGTCATGTTCTCGCTTTTAAATCGTTTATTTGAATGGTATAAACGAATTTCATTTTAAATTTCACGATTCGCCAATTTACTCAAAATTTTTGAGTTTATTTAATGAGAGTAAGACTCAAAATTCATCAGTGTGTTAACCCAATACTCCTGGAATAGAAAGCTGTTCCAAGCTCGAGCCTACCGTGTTATCACGCAGTTGTTTAGGTTTCCCTCCAAAAGAGGCGGTCGCACTCGACTCACTTTCTAGAAACATGTATATATACGCTCTGTGTCTTGCGCTCGCCATTGGATCAGTGTTCTCAGTAACTATGCCACCCAAGCCATCAGCGAAAGGAGCGAAGAAGGCCGCCAAGAGCCAGAAGGTTAGCCGCACCGGAGACAAGAAGAGGAGAAAGTCCAGGAAGGAGTCGTACTCCGTCTACATCTACCGAGTCCTGAAGCAGGTCCACCCCGACACGGGAGTCTCCTCCAAGGCCATGTCCATCATGAACTCCTTCGTCAATGACGTCTTCGAGAGAATCGCTTCTGAGGCTTCCCGACTCGCCCACTACAACAAGCGCTCGACCATCTCTTCTCGCGAAATCCAGACAGCCGTTCGGCTGATCCTCCCTGGAGAACTCGCCAAGCACGCCGTGTCTGAGGGAACCAAGGCCGTCACCAAGTACACCTCGAGCAAGTAGAAAGTCTCACCAGAGATATCTGCTTCCTCTGATCTACGCATACAAATTGAACCCAACGGCCCTCTTTAGGCCCACAAACAACTAATGAACTCTGAAAAGAATTTTCAAGATTAAAGATCTGTTCTATTTATATTGTTACTGTCGACTGCTTGTAAATGTTGGAGTTGATGCTCCGAAAACGCTTTACAGAGCGCTCGGTTAAAAAACCATCGCAATACGTCTTAGAACTGGAAGAGCTCTTAGATTGTCGAAAATACACATGAATTCACAAAAAATAACAAATTTGAGAGCGTAATTCTTGAAAATAATTTATTTTGTCTCGACGGCATTTTTACAGGGACTTTTTCCTTCGCGTCATTACTATTCAGGCACTTTCATTTCTAGAAAAAAAAGACGAGATGAATGCCCCACACCGATGAGATCGGTATGAGTATGATGAATTGACATATGAACAATGAAAATATTCTAGAATGAACATTGTACACATTACATGAAATAACTTTTGTATAACATAAATGCTATATTGGTCTGGCCATAGCTCCACGTCAATTCCCAGCCTCTCACAAACCTTGTGGGTTGACATATTTGCAACATCAGAAATAAAGTATTTAAAAGAAAAAATATAGTAACCTTTGTCTTATGACTAGTCTTGACAACTTATCCAAGTTTTATTGGCGAAGCGGAAAAATTCGTTCCGTTAAGGCTCTGTATTAGGCGTTCCACAAGGCTCTGTATTAGGCCAGATACTTTTAGGTGCATTTAAAATCGGCAATTACCGAAAGGAGGCAAGAAACCGGGAGGCATGAGGGAGGACGCCTCGTTAGCTAAGCCGTACGGCCTCGTTATCGTAAACTTTTACTAAGCCTAAGCGTTTTTTTTTTAATGTAAAAACAACTTTTTTTGAAAATGTAAATGAGTCAGAAGTATGACCCATGGAACCTCTGGTGTCCAAGCTTTACTCCCGAAAAATCACTCCTACTACAATTCACTCCCGACAAGTCACCACGGCATTTTCTTCTCACCTGACACCAAACGGCAAACTTTTCTGCTCTGTGAGTGACTAATACCTGGTTGATACTGCCAGCTTTGATATGCTTCGATAAATTGATATCTCAAAAATAATGGTAACACGACACCTTGCAGAGCGACACCTTGCACCGGACACCGTGCAGAGTGACACCTTGCACCGGACACTTTGCAGAGCGACACCTTGCAGAGCCTTTAACAAAGTGTACACCCTACGGCCTGGCTCAATTAATTAGTATTCTTTTTCTTTCTCTTTTTTTTTCTCTTTCTTTTTTCTTACTTGTTCTCTTACTTTCTGTTTTCTTTCTCTTTCTTTTCTTCTCCTTTTTAAAAAAATTATCTTTATAAATTTTTATTTTTACATGAGAAAATTATTTTTAAATTAAAAAAACGCTTAGGCTTACTAAAAAATTGGCTTTAATCTACTTTAGCCGTCCAAAGAATTTTTTATCAGGAAGAGATTTTATTCATGAAAACTCTCCCCCCCCCTTTCTAGGTAGGGCCCTCTTCCTTCCCCCTTTAGGGCCCCCCTCCCTTCCCTGCTTAGGTAAACCCCCCTCCCCCCTTTCCTTTCCCCAAAATTTATAAAGATAATTTTTTTTAAAAAAGGAAAAGAAAGAGAAAGAAAAAAGAAAGAAAGAGAACAAGTAAGAAAAAAGAAAGAGAAAAAAATAAAAAAGAGAAAGAAAAAAGAATACTAATTAATTGAGCCAGGCCGTAGGGTTTACACTTTGTTAACGCCAGGCCGTAGGGTGGAGACTTTGTTAAAGGCAAAGAAAGTCGCTCTGCAAGGTGTCGCTCTGCAAAGTGTCCGGTGCAAGGTGTCGCTCTGCAAAGTGCGCGGTGCAAGGTGTCGCTCTGCAAGATGTCATGGAACCAAAATAATAGATAGTACTATCTTTACAGCAACTAATCGTTTCGAAATCAGAAAAAATCGTTCTCGAATGTAAGGTTATTCGTTCTGTTTTTTCCAATTGTTTATATTGATTTCGTTATCTTCAGAAAATTTCTTTTGAGACTAAAGAAATTATTATAAAAATGGCACTTTTTTCGTTTATGCCCCCCCCCTCTACCAGAGATTCAATGGGGTCTGACTTAATTACATTTACAAAAAATTATTTTTACATTGAAAAAACGCAAAGGGAAAAGTTTACGCTAATGAGGCCGTACGATTTAGGCTAACAAGACCGTATCAAAAAAATGCCACTCTCATCTGACCCAATTGAACCTCTGGTAGGGAAGGGGGCCTAAACGCAAAGTGTCATATAGATAAACTATATCTATTATATATTTATAAAAGCGAGAGATCTCGGAAAACAATGTGTTTGGGAAATGAACCCCATACACATCTGAGAATTTCAGCTATAACCCGACCGAAGAGCCGAAACGAGTTTTTAATTTTTTTTTTACAAAGACAAAAAGTTTATTTTGTTGACCAAATTTGGTGGACGTCTCCACAATTTTTTTTAATTTGGTGGTCGTCTCCACAAAAATTTTTATTTGGTGAACGTCTCCACAAAAAATTCTTATTTGGTGGACGTGAGCATTTTATTTGGTGGAGTTTTAAATTATCCCTAGCATACTTTCATTTTATCACTATTCATACTTTTAAAGTATGAATAGTAACACTTGTGTGCGGAACTATCTGGAATACTTTTAAAGTATATAGTTCCATTTTCATGCTTTCAAAAGTATGACTATTAATACGCTTTTTTGTGTGCGGAGTTCTAGCTTTAGAATCCTCAAGCCGCTGTACGAACTTGAAGTCTTTTTTAATTCATTTACGTCTTTTTTATTTAAAAAACATGTAATTTCACTACAAGTTATGATGTTTACATTCAGAATATATGCTGAATAAAGTATACACAAACCAGTTTCCAGCATACATGATCTAAAAAAATTGATGGTAATTTTTAATAAAGAGAAAAGAGGAGCTCATTTCACAAGCAATAAACGAGAGGATGAGCTTATTTCATCACAGAGACAAGTCTTTGAATCATTCGATCGCCTTCAATCAGTATTTGAAACGTGAATAAGTTCAGATAAGCCTTATTACTAAGCAACAATTTCAGAGTACGAAAACAAAGTTTAATCTGCTTGTGAAAAGAGGTTGTTTGTAGAAATTTATTGTCCCTTCTCATTAATACTAGAGCTTTTTTCACGGCTTTGAATTATTCAATAGCATTTGAAGCCTTCTTACACGGCAGCGCCTGTGGAATCGGCTGCCATAGTCCGAGTCTACACAACTACGGTAGTCTTACTGCTTGAATATATGTCTTATCGAGTCCTGCCACGCTTGAGAACTATTCCTTATATTTCAAGGGTACAAACTTCACATTATGATCCCATTATGACCGCACTGACTAGTGTCAACCACAATCTCTACAAAGTTACCACTGAGAAAAACACAGATATTCATGGCTGAACTGCTTTGATAAAGTTTTCATGGCTTAGACAACAAGAAAAAACATTGAGAACCTTGATGAAGGATTCAAATGGCCAAGTCATTCTTCGATCGGAAGATCGAGTCAATCAAAATTACTAAGGACTGAAAATTTTTCTCTTTTGAAGAGTAAGACGAAACCCTATCGAATAAGTTACCCATAATCCTAAATTTCCTTATGAAATACTCTATAAATCTGAAAAATATTTTGAAAGCTTACTAAACCTTCACAAATGTCACCACGCCTTTTCTGACATAGAAAACGATTTTAATTCCGTTCTCAACAACTTTACATTGGAGCGAAGTATATACGATTTTGTTCTGATGCAGATTAACAAAGTTGGAGTCTTATAAACAATTTAAATAAATCAGCGTTTCAAGTGTAACAATTTCGACTGAACTGTTGGCCCACAACCGTTTTCTAATATCCCGTTTTGCACTTAGGAGCGAATCGTGAAAATTTGGTCCTTTTGAAGCGAGCTAGACAAGGTCTTACTACGGCCCTTGATGCAAGCGAAACTAGGTCTGACTCAGGCTCTGACTGGCAGGGGGTGAGCTTCTGTGTTAAAAACCCATTTGTCGAGGGGAAGGGCAGCGTCATCCCAGAAGAGATAGAGGTATTTGAATGTCTCCGCCAGCATGAACGACTGTTGGACGTCGTCGTGGTCCGGGGCCGACGAATAAACGTCTCTGATGCCTGAGAAGCCGGAGCCTACCTGCAAATACTTTCTTCTATTCTCAACTTTGAAGAACTAAGTTATTTATAAACCTAACCAAAACTTTGACCCTGGGTTAAATTTTCCAACTCAACTGTGTCGGCGTATTTCTCTCTAAGGTTTAAGGATGAATTATCACAAACTAAATCATGTGCAACAGCGGGTCTATGTTCGAATATAGTTGTGAGTTCTGGAAAACTCTGATTTTCCCGGAAGCTCTATTTAAACACCGTGTCTGTCCCTTTTGAAGTACCAAAGACTTGAAGACGGAGTTATTAGGCTAATCAATTGAGCTAAGGAGTAGAATCTTTCGTATACAGAATAAGGTATTTCGATATACATACTATGGATATAGAATTTGAAGATTTATAATCCATCTTCCATCTCTCTTCTGTCTTAATCGTGAATTCTGGAGTTACGCTCCGTTCATGACGCAATCGCTTGATGAGCATGCGTGACTAAGAGAACAAGGCATATGAGCCTTTCATATAACACTATCGCACGGAATAGCAATATGTCCCCGTGGTGTAGTGTTAGCACGATATACAGATATATATATATACAGACTAAGGTCTCTAGAGTCTCTAGAATCTTTCGTATACAGACTAAGGACTAGAATCTTTCGTATTATCAAAGTGACACGCTCGGGTAAACACCTTCAACCTGGATCCAATATATCTTACACCTAAACTTAACCCATTGCTATAAAGTATATATACACTACAACTAATATCGACTTTAATCAGACGACACCATACATATTTATATAGCGAACAGGAAACTTCAGCTAGAACGGGAACAGGAGATAAACCTTAGAGTGCTGCTCTAGGGCGAGGACGACAGCCCACGCCCAGTCCCTGTACTTCTCATCTCTCTCGATCCTCCACAAGTAGAACCAACTCTCCACAACCTGCAGAGAGGATGCGCTTGGATCCGGTACCAGAATGTTTTTCTTACCCGCGCTAAGAGTGATATCTAAGCCAAGAGTTCTGAACTCTCAAGAAAGCTATTTATACGAATCCTCTCTTTGCATGGCATCCGATTTTCACAATTGCATTCAATCGGGGTCTCTCCGATGCATGCCGTGTCCTCATTATCAGCTTTGTCAAGCCAGAAACTTCTGCGGATTTTTATGAAATTTAGGTCCGTCAATCGAAGTTAAAACCGAAGTAAAAAAAGTTTTCAACCATTCTCCTTTCTGACGTATTCTCCACAAACTAAGATACAGTACGCTTGTCTATGAGATTTCTAATCCTCAAGGTCGTATTCTCTTAGTTTGTACATATAATCGTTTTGTGCATTTATAAACCGCTCTTTGTCTGAGTATCACTCTCTTTGTCTGAGTATCACTCTCTTCGTATGAGTATCACTCTCTTTGTCTGAGTATCACTCTCTTTGTCTGAGTATCACTTTCTTTGTCTGAGTATCACTTTCTTTGTCTGAGTATCACTCTCTTCGTATGAGTATCACTCTCTTTGTCTGAGTATCACTCTCTTTGTCTGAGTATCACTCTCTTCGTATGAGTATCACTCTCTTTGTCTGAGTATAACTCTTTTTGTCTGAGTATAACTCTTTTTGTCTGAGTATCACTCTCTTCGTTTGAGTATCACTCTCTTTGTCTGAGTATCACTCTCTTTGTCTGAGTATCACTCTCTTTGTCTGAGTATCACTCTCTTTGTCTGAGTATCACTCTCTTTTTCTGAGTATCACTCTCTTCGTATGAGTATCACTCTCTTTGTCTGAGTATCTTTCTCTTCGTATGAGTATCACTCTCTTTGTCTGAGTATCACTCTCTTTGTCTGAGTATCACTCTCTTCGTATGAGTATCACTCTCTTTTTCTGAGTATCACTCTCTTCGTATGAGTATCACTCTCTTTGTCTAAGTATCACTCTCTTCGTATGAGTATCACTCTCTTTGTCTGAGTACCACTCTCTTTGTCTGAGTATCACTATCTTTGTCTGAGTATCACTCTCTTTAAACATGATGTTAATTAGCAGTTTCTTTTGCCCTGTGCATAAAGAAAGTTAGTCTTATGGAGCGTTAGAATTAAACTTTTCACTTTGCAAAGTGATCCTCCCGTTGAACGCTCCAATGTCTCACCACGAATTACCGTGAAAAGAAAAATGAACTACGGTTAAAAAAAAAGAACACACATGCATTCTAAGACAAAGCAACGATTTTTCTGTAAAATTAATAAAAAATTACGCCCAACAGTAAAAGTTATTATAAGTTATGTGCGAAGAGTCCCGAGTTCGACTCCCACCCCGGACACAACCAAGGGGGTTAAGAAATGTTGGTAGTGCTCATGCACGAATCTGACTCTCCCCACTGCTGCTAATCACACTAGCAGTGATCTAGCAGGCAGCCACTGGTTCTACCAGGATAGGTATGTCCTGCATCTCAGGGGAGCGCGTACCCTGCCGCGAGGCGGGAACAAGCACGAGGAAAAAGAAGAAGAAGAAGTTAAAGTTATTATAAAAGTTGTACAGTAGTTCATTTTTCTTTTCACGGTAATTCGTGGTGAGACATTGGAGCGTTCAACGGGATCAATTTGCCGAAAATTACTTTGCAAAGTGAAAATTTGAATTCTAACGCTCCATTAGTCCACAGGCAGCCCTCTCTTTTCCTATCCCTAACAAGCTTCCCTCCATTAGTCCACAGGCAGCCCTCTCTTTTCCTATCCCTAACAAGCTTCCCTCCATTAGTCCACAGGCAGCCCTCTCTTTTCCTATCCCTAACAAGCTTCCCTCCATTAGTCCACAGGCAGCCCTCTCTTTTCCTATCCCTAACAAGCTTCCCTCCATTAGTCCACAGGCAGCCCTCTCTTTTCCTATCCCTAACAAGCTTCCCTCCATTAGTCCACAGGCAGCCCTCTCTTTTCCTATCCCTAACAAGCTTCCCTCCATTAGTCCACAGGCAGCCCTCTCTTTTCCTATCCCTAACAAGCTTCCCTCCATTAGTCCACAGTCAGCCCTCTCTTTCCCCATCCCCCAGCATTTCTCAGAAGCTACTACCAAACTGATATCCAGTTACACGAAAAAGAGATGAAGATAAGGAAAAATTTTCTTCGTTCAAGTCATTGCGAGCGAAATATATGGTCTCGCCTCTGGTCGTAGAATGTAGAACTTGTCTCGTATTCCAATGGCTTCTCGATCTTCTGCGTTGAATTGAAACGACTCGGGTCCCAAACCGATTGCTGCAACACAGTAACTGGGTTCGCTAACCTAATAAAAAAAAACATCACGCAGATTTAACACTTACAGACAGTAAAACAGCCGTTCAGGAACTATCTCTAACTGAATGTTTCGACTCATAGTCCCCCCCCGCTGTTGTTGTTGTTGCCGGATGTAGCCGGCTTCGAAGAACGTCTGTGTACTTCGTTTCTTGTTCTTTCTTCTTCTTTTTTTTTTTTCTTATATCTTCAAGAACGCTGCGACATCCAGCGGCTTGGTCCAGAGGTCGATTGGAGACAGCGCGGTCGGGTGGCATGGGCAGTTGAAGAGATGCGCAACGTCGTGAGGTCCGGAAGAGCAATCGGGACACACGTCGGGGATGGATTCGTCAATGCGGTGGAGGTAGTTGTTGATGAATCTGCTGAATCCCGAGCGGAGCTGGCTGAGCGTGCATCTAGTCTTGCGGGGTAACTCCTTCTCTTCTTCCTGGATAAGGGGCGGAGGTCTGCCTCCCAGGATGACGGCACCCTTCAACGATTGGAGTTCGTTCGAGACCATCATCGAGTGTACGGTGTTTGCGACTGATTTCCCATTGTTCGGATCCTTTGACATCTGTTTCGCGGCTTCGACAGTCTTCTTGCAGCTCAACACGAGGTTGTTCTTCATTGCGGGGGGGAGCCGGGCAGTCGAGGAGGCCGTGGTGGATGTGTTCTGGGTCCAACGATCTCGCGAGGTACTGCGCGGCGAGCATGTTCAGATGGGATTTGGTGCGCATGACCTTTGATTCGCGATGAATATGGTCAGTGTCGGCCATTTGATGATTCCCTGTCACGACGCGGAGTCCGGAGTTCTGAGAACGTTGGATTTTGGCGTGAGCGGAGTCCGAGAGGAAGGTGGACCAGGCGGGGGCGGCGTAGTTGCAGATCGCTTGCGAGATGGCTTTGAACGTGAGGCGGAGGGTTTCTTTTTGGTTGCCCCAGGTGCTTCCGGCTAAGGCTTTCAGTACGTTATTGCGCTGCGACATCCGTCTCGCGATGTCTTTGGCATGATGGCTGAATGTGAAGATCGAGTCGTACGTGACGCCGAGTAGCTTGGCCTGGTTGACGGTGGGGACGGGTGATCCGCAGATTGATATGTCCAGAGTAGACTTGAATTCACGACTGAACGGGGTGAAAAGCATGAGCTGGCTCTTGGTCGGGGAAATGATGAGTGACCGTTCTTTGAGGAAGGTTTCAATTTTCGTGATGGCCCTGCGTAGATTTTCGGAGGCGACGTTGATGTCGGGATCTGACGCCCAGATCGTGATGTCATCAGCATACGAGATGACGTTCGTGTGGGCATCGTCTGTGGGAAGATCGCGGAGGTAAAGGTTGAAAAGCGTGGGCGAGAGGGCGCTGCCTTGTGGGACTCCGTTTCTGAAGAGTCTGGAACTTGATACCGAGTCGCGGAAGCTTGTGCGTCCTGTTCTTCCTCTAAGGTAAGAGGCGAGCCATTTTTTAATGTAGTTCGGCGCGGTTGTTGTCTCAATGAGGTCGATGAGCTTGACGATGTCGATACTTTCGAATGCCTTGGACATATCAATTGCCATGAGGACCGTTCGACTAGCGGGACGTTTCTGGTTAAAACCGTCTGCGATGCTCTTCGAGAGAGTTACGAGGGCCGAGGTTGTAGAGCGTCTTGCCGTGAAGCCATGTTGGTGGTCTGCCGGGGGAATGTGCCTCTGTAGGGAGCCGAGTAATAGCCGTTCAATCACTTTGGCGACGGGCGAGAGTAGAGATATCGGACGGTAGCTGGAGCCTTCGGATGCTGGTTTGCCTGCTTTCAGGAGGGGTAGTATGATCGACGATTTCCATATCATGGGGATCCTGCCTGTGCGTAGGGAGCTGTTGACCAGGGAAGTCAGGGCGCTGATTCCTTTCGGACCTAAATGATGGAGAATTATAGGAGCGATGCCATCTGGACCAAGCGCGGTGGACTTCTTCGTGGATCTGATGGCGGCTGCTACGTCTGTGGTAGTGAAGTCCTCGAAGTCATCTGCGGACAGGCGGTGTATTTTCCTCATAGTCTTCCTGTTTTCCTTTGAAGTTATATACTGGACTGGACAAGTGTAGGCTTTGTTGAAGCGGTTCGCGATATCGGAGGCGGTCGTGATCGTCTCATTTCTGAAGGATATGGCGCAGTTCGGCGGTGGTCTTCCTTTGTTGTTGAGGATTTTGATGGTCTTCCAGAGCTTGTTGACATCTTTCTTTGGATCGAAGGACTCCATCAGTGCGCGCCAGATATCCCGTTTGTTTTTGTCGGTAGCTCTCCTTATGTTCGTGTTGAGATCGTTCAAAAGGTCGCTTGTCGGATTCGATTCTCTGAGTGTGTCGCGATGATGCATCCATTCTCGTATCTCTGTCGTTAGGGCGACTTCTCTCTTCTTGATCCGGCCGCGTGGGATTGTTTTTGCTGCAGCTGATACAAGTATTCTTCGGAAGAGAGGTTCTGCTTGAACGGCTGGTAGATTGGGAAGAGGATTTTTGGACAGGCTTTCTTCGACGTGTTGCTGGAACGCTTCCCAGTCCGCTTTCCGGTAATTTGTGAAGGTTGCGTCTCTGTGAGTGTGGTTGAAATTGCTGCCTTCTAGTTCGATGATTATCGGAAGATGATCGGAGCTGCCTTCAGTGATAGTTTTCCATGACGCTTTTTGAAGGAGATAATGAGAGCAGATGGAAATGTCTGGCGAGGAAGGGCGACCGTTTGAGGGAACTCGTGTGGGCATGTCGCGGTTGAGAGTGGCGTGTTCCGAGTCGTCAATAGCACTGGAGATGACGTTTCCTCTGTTGTCTGTCGAGTGAGAGTACCAACTGGAGTCGTGGGCGTTAAGGTCGCCTAGTATGATGGAATTCTCGCGGTTGCGTAGAAGGGGGGATAGATCCGGTTGGTAGCCTGTGTTGCAGGAGGTCATCGGAGGAATGTAGACATTAGTGATGTCCAGAGAGAGGCCGTTGTTGTCCGAGATGCGAACAGTCAGTGATTCCAGGTGAGGATCTGTGGTAGACGGGACGACGGAGTAGATTAAAGAATGGGTGATGCCTGTGAGTAGGCCGCCACCTGTGTCGGTTCCGCGGTCTTTTCTAGCAATGGAGTATCCGGGAATGAAGGAGTTTTAGCGCGATCCGTCAGCTTCGTTTCTTGTATTAGGAATATGTCGATCTTCAGGCGAGTTAGGAGGGTCGAGGATCTCTGTTGTCTTGCCATTTATCCCATTACAATTGTATTGTAGCAGTCTCAGGTTCTTGTTGCCTTTGCGTCTGTTTCGAGCGATTGGAGCGAGAGCTGCGTCTGCAGATGGCGAGGGTGTGTCTTGGCGGGTCTGACATGGAGGGCATCGGTAGGTTGCAGGGGACGTAGTCCTTGAGCGATGGAATACCGCTGCACTTCGCTTTGATGTGTGTCCATTCGGAGCAGAGAGAGCACTGGATGCAGTTCGTGTTCGCTGTCTTTCGGCAAGTAGAGCAGAGCCAGGTGGTGGGAGGGTCCTGGGTTGCGTTCGATGTCTCCGGCTTGTAGAAGTAGAGATTGAGACAGACTGGCCGGGTCAGTCTGCCTCACATTGCAAAAAACGGAAGAAGCTCATAGTCCCCCCCCGACTCATAGTCCCCCCTCCGACTCATAGTCCCCCCCCCCGCTCATAGTCCCCCCCCCCCCGACTCATAGCCCCCCCCCGACTCATAGTCCCCCCCGACTCATAGTCCCCCCCCCCCCCGCTTTCACTCTTCGTCTGAAAGTGATGCTACATTCAGGAAAGACTAATCTCCTTCGCTCAATTTAGTATCAGTTTTGTCCTTCAACTCTATCTAATCAAATAAATTCATTTCAACAATGAATATACATCCTAGACCTTATCTCCTGAACTGCAGTAATCTTCTTTGCTCCAAACTGCCCTGATTCTCCCTCAGATGTCCCCCCCACCTGTTCTCGCATATGATTCGTGGCAGGTGTGCGCGATACTCTCGGCAAGACGCATGTAATGCACGCGTACTGTAGTGTTCACTTCATTCGAAGCCTGCAAGTCAATAATTGCCTTGACAAGCAGAGATTAAATAGTCATGTCATACCTTCTGTCGGCGGGCATCTGTTTTCCAAATCATAAGGGAGTCCCTTATGTAGAACGAAAAAAATATTTTGCGGGCCTCTGTTTTTTTTATCATAAGGGAGGACCTTGTGTAAAGAAAATTCCGCCTTCGGCAGGCGTCTGTGCCTTTTTCTTGCACACTAAAAATTCACTGTTGACAAGCCGAAAGTTTCATTTATAGCAGAGTCTAAACTGATCTTTCAAACACAAAAATCTAAAGTGTACAGTAACTCTTACAGGTCCTACGCAGAATTATTCATTCAAGAGAGGGAAACTACATAAGAATAATTTAGAGAATCGTTCGAAATCGAATCCGAATCAAATATAAGGTCTTCCCCGAAAAACAAGATTTAGGGTTCCCTCCGAAATGAACTCAGGTAGGGTGACCTTAAAATCAATGTTAGGGTCCCTTCGAGACCAAAATTCAAGGTCTCATCAGCTTCAGGGTCCCCTACTCTTTTCCTCCCGCTGAATACCTGCAACGCGAACATTCCAGAGCAGAAACATGCGAGATGCTCCATCTTATGCTCCACTCGGTTGCCTTTAAGGTTGGCGAAGTACCTGGGAATAGTTAGGTTTTTTATATTTATATCTTTATCGCCAAAGGACAACTTGTTCAATGTTATCACTAACATGGTGGACAGAGAGGGTTTCGAGTAAACTTGAGAGACAGGAATAAGCAACTGTGGCGTTGCGCTGAAAAGTTCAAATAGGACCGTTCACCTTTTCAACCTCATATTTCCTAAGAGTCCTCTGAATCGGATCTGAAGTAAAATACTAGTAGCTTTGTTAGTAGACGAGAATAGAAGAGTCAAGATGAAAAGTCGTGGACGCGACCGACATTCTTCCATGAATAAGGACAGAATGACTTCGATAGAAACGTAAGATTTCAACGGATCTTAAAGACCGCTCAGCCTTTCAGAGATCAACAGCGCTCGCATTAACAAATTTGCATTCGCTATAGAAGTGGTAAGGCGCTCATATCCGATAAGATAAATACGGTTGAGTTCGACCCCACCTCGTTTCATACTTCAATTACACAGAGGAAAACACAAACAAATTCGTGAGCAACTATTAGCTGCCTATTAGAACTTCAATCTAGAAAGCTCTTGCTTCGCTCTAGCGGTCCATTTCACTACATCCAACCTTATTTTGCTTTCTGTTCGAGCATACTGTAGCTTTTTGACGACATTCGCCACTGAAACTACTGTAGGTCTATGTTCGAGGATACTGTAAGAGACTTACTGTAATTTCTCCTTCTGCGATACGTAGAGTAGCTTCTTTTCCATAGCAAAGACGGCCTCGTCATATACTCTCTTCATTTTGCTGTCCTTCTTCCCCGTGATGAGCCATGTCTTGAGAAGATACTCATAGAAGGAGTCCGCCATTGCACCCATCGAATATTCTCCTTAACATCATCATTTTTCAGTAAACTTTGATAAGAGAAGAGTCGGATTTCTTCTGCACCCTCATTTTTGCTCCACGTTCAATTCAAGTATGACCTCTAGCAAGAAATGGAGCTTCTAAAAACTTAATATCAAAACAATTTTTTTTCAACTGGTTACTTACTGGTTTCTTTTTATAATAGAAGTGTTGATTGGACTTTCAAAGTCAAATTTAGCGCTCATAAAGACATTTAATTTTTTGCTTTACCCATTAATCGATAGGGATTCAAACCCTCGACCCTTTGGGAAACGGTCGAGAGCTCTTATCATGTTTCAAAAGTTCTGTTAAAATTTTCGAAAAAACAAGTATTTTTTCTCCGAAAACTGCACGTAACCTTCCTTGAGCTTTGGCTTCTAGCAATAAGCTGCCAACACATTCATAGCCGTAGCTTGGTTTTTCAATAACATTGAGAACACTAACGAGCTCCCCACTTTCCCGTGTGAGGGTTGAGATAGTATGGATACAAACCATCCGGCTTATCCAGCTCTTCCAGTACTTTATTCACTCTGCTTATCTGCAAGATGGTTTTCCTTGTGAACTTTCTCACCTTGAATGATTAATAACAATCAATATGTTTGATTGTAATCTCTTTCAATCAAACAGATAGAAAAGTAACATAAAAAACATTTGTCAAGCAACCAGAATCGTTAAAAGACTAGAGAGTTAGACCACTACGGTTTTTAGTGCGTTGAGATCCATACTACAGCATCTACAACCTTAAGTACACTCGAATGAGAGGGGCCGTCCGATTGAGCGAACCCAACAACAGAGACTAGAGAGTTAGACCACTAGGGTTTTTAGTGCGTTGAGATCCATACTACAGTATCTACAACCTTAAGTACACTCTAATGAGAAGGGCGGTCCGATTGAGCGAACCCAACAACAGAAACCTTGTCGGAAAAGATAGGATCTCCAGTCAGATTCGATAGATAATCGAATTCTAGTGAGAGAGATCCGAACTCGGACAGGATCGATGAGCCACCAGAAGCCCAGCCATAGTTCTGAGCCTGGAATCAGGCATTAAAAAAGGTTACATGGACGGGTCCGATACACTACTTGCGGCTCTCTTTTTACGCATTACTAACTACACTGTTTTTTCCTACCCGCAGATATATATATATATATATATACACATATATATGTCAAGATCTCTGATCATGAGGGCTCGACAGGCCTCTAGAGTTGTTGTTGTTGTTGTCTTGCCCGAATTTCGGCCTCTAGAGAGAAGAGAGCATGTGATATTAAGAGAAGATGTAGACGAACAGAGGATTTTTATCACGAGCCTTTTTGAATTGCGCATTTATTTCATACGCAGTTAGAGAAACACACTGTCACTTCTTCTTCTTCCTAGCGTTATTCCCGCTGAAGAGCGGGGTCCGCTGTGTAGATAGCACTCCGCCACATCATACGATTCGAGGCGTCTTCGGCTATCAGCCCGATAGTCGCCATGTCTCGTTCTATGGTGTCTCTCAATCTAAGCTTCGGTCTACCTCTTGGTCTTCTACCCTGGATTTCTATGTTCCAAGCAGACTTGGGAACGGAGTCAGGATTGAAATGGAAATGGTCAGGATTGAAATGGGAACTCCAAATGGCAGAAACACACCGTTACTAACTATGCTAAATTCTAAATAATAGGGTCTCTTTCCTAACACGGTCACCTAGGGTCTCTTTCCTAACACGGTCACCTAGGGTCTCTTTCCTAACATGGTCACCTAGGGTCTCTTTCCTAACACGGTCACCTAGGGTATCTTTCCTAACACGGTCACCTAGGATCTCTTTCCTAACACTGTGACCTAATAATAGCATGAGGGAGGGAATGCCGGAATTGCCATTTGGAGCGGAGCTGTATGTTCCAGCTTCAGCCAGGTTACTTTAAGCGACTTTTGGTTAGCGACTTTTATCATTGGCTTCAGTATTTATTAAGTCACCAGAGGGCGAATTTCCATTTCTTGCTCACTTGTTTGCTCTTGAACGTTTCTCTCTTCCATAATACACTATCTTTTCGCCCTTCTCTTCTCTTGTTGTTGTTGCCCCTTGGGCGAAAAGGTCATCTTGTGGCGAGTTGGCGAACACAGTTTACACAGTAAACAATTAAAACTATCATCATCATCATCGTTAGAGGTTCTCTTCTCTTCACTGTCTCGCTCGCCTTCTCACTATTCTAGGCATTTTAAAACGGTTCATTTTGAATTTTCAGACGAGCGCATAGGTTACACATGCTTAAGTCTGTTTAAATTGGTAGATCGCCTGGAAACTAAGACTTGTCCGATATGGTTGGTGATTTTGCATGCATTGGTTGGTACTTCGCCTTCTCTCCACATCAAATTGCTTCCGCCAAGTAACTCGGTGGACCAAAAACACGAATGCTGTGAGTTCTTATCTCGAAATGACACAGGGAGAGCGTGTAATGAAGAAAGGAGAAAGCGATAGCACTAGAGATTCGCTGAGTCGAGTTTCTTCGGGGAGCGGTAGACTCAGCCCGTCCGGGTGGGAAAAACCCCCAGCCTCGTTTTTATTTGTCGAGTTTCTTCGGGGAGCGGTAGACTCAGCCCGTCCGGGTGGGAAAAACCCCAGCCTCGTTTTTATTTGTCGAGTTTCTTCGGGGAGCGGTAGACTCAGCCCGTCCGGGTGGGAAAAACCCCCAGCCTCGTTTTTATCTGTCGAGTTTCTTCGGGGAGCGGTAGACTCAGCCCGTCCGGGTGGGAAAAACCCCCAGCCTCGTTTTTATTTGTCGAGTTTCTTCGGGGAGCGGTAGACTCAGCCCGTCCGGGTGGGAAAAACCCCCAGCCTCGTTTTTATTTGTCGAGTTTCTTCGGGGAGCGGTAGACTCAGCCCGTCCGGGTGGGAAAAACCCCCAGCCTCGTTTTTATCTGTCGAGTTTCTTCGGGGAGCGGTAGACTCAGCCCGTCCGGGTGGGAAAAACCCCCAGCCTCGTTTTTATTTGTCGAGTTTCTTCGGGGAGCGGTAGACTCAGCCCGTCCGGGTGGGAAAAACCCCCAGCCTCGTTTTATCTGTCGAGTTTCTTCGGGGAGCGGTAGACTCAGCCCGTCCGGATGGGAAAAACCCCCAGCCTCGTTTTATCTGTCGAGTTTCTTCGGGGAGCGGTAGACTCAGCCCGTCCGGATGGGAAAATCCCCCAGCCTCGTTTTATTTGTCGAGTTTCTTCGGGGAGCGGTAGACTCAGCCCGTCCGGGTGGGAAAAACCCCCAGCCTCGTTTTATCTGTCGAGTTTCTTCGGGGAGCGGTAGACTCAGCCCGTCCGGGTGGGAAAAACCCCAGCCTCGTTTTTATTTGTCGAGTTTCTTCGGGGAGCGGTAGACTCAGCCCGTCCGGGTGGGAAAAACCCCCAGCCTCGTTTTTATCTGTCGAGTTTCTTCGGGGAGCGGTAGACTCAGCCCGTCCGGGTGGGAAAAACCCCCAGCCTCGTTTTTATTTGTCGAGTTTCTTCGGGGAGCGGTAGACTCAGCCCGTCCGGGTGGGAAAAACCCCCAGCCTCGTTTTTATTTGTCGAGTTTCTTCGGGGAGCGGTAGACTCAGCCCGTCCGGGTGGGAAAAACCCCCAGCCTCGTTTTTATCTGTCGAGTTTCTTCGGGGAGCGGTAGACTCAGCCCGTCCGGGTGGGAAAAACCCCCAGCCTCGTTTTTATTTGTCGAGTTTCTTCGGGGAGCGGTAGACTCAGCCCGTCCGGGTGGGAAAAACCCCCAGCCTCGTTTTATCTGTCGAGTTTCTTCGGGGAGCGGTAGACTCAGCCCGTCCGGATGGGAAAAACCCCCAGCCTCGTTTTATCTGTCGAGTTTCTTCGGGGAGCGGTAGACTCAGCCCGTCCGGATGGGAAAATCCCCCAGCCTCGTTTTATTTGTCGAGTTTCTTCGGGGAGCGGTAGACTCAGCCCGTCCGGGTGGGAAAAACCCCCAGCCTCGTTTTATCTGTCGAGTTTCTTCGGGGAGCGGTAGACTCAGCCCGTCCGGGTGGGAAAAACCCCCAGCCTCGTTTTATCTGTCGAGTTTCTTCGGGGAGCGGTAGACTCAGCCCGTCCGGTCGGGAAAAACCCCCAGCCTCGTTTTATCTGTCGAGTTTCTTCGGGGAGCGGTAGACTCAGTCCGTCCGGATGGGAAAAACCCCCAGCCTCGTTTTATCTGTCGAGTTTCTTCGGGGAGCGGTAGACTCAGCCCGTCCGGGTGGGAAAAACCCCCAGCCTCGTTTTTATCTGTCGAGTTTCTTCGGGGAGCGGTAGACTCAGCCCGTCCGGGTGGGAAAAACCCCCAGCCTCGTTTTTATTTGTCGAGTTTCTTCGGGGAGCGGTAGACTCAGCCCGTCCGGATGGGAAAAACCCCCAGCCTCGTTTTTATCTGTCGAGTTTCTTCGGGGAGCGGTAGACTCAGCCCGTCCGGGTGGGAAAAACCCCCAGCCTCGTTTTTATTTGTCGAGTTTCTTCGGGGAGCGGTAGACTCAGCCCGTCCGGATGGGAAAAACCCCCAGCCTCGTTTTTATCTGTCGAGTTTCTTCGGGGAGCGGTAGACTTAACCCGTCCGGGTGGGAAAACCCCCCAGCCTCGTTTTTATGTCGAGTTTATTCGGGGAGCGGTAGACTCAGCCCGTCCGGGTGGGAAAACCCCCCAGCCTCGTTTTTATCTGTCGAGTTTATTCGGGGAGCGGTAGACTCAGCCCGTCCGGGTGGGAAAAACCCCTAGCCTCGTTTTTATCTTCGGCTCCGCTTCCAAATAGTATACGAATAAGCCAACCTTTCCTCTTTGTAGGTTAATGAGTGAGTAAGGAATTCCCGTAGGGGTCTCGAATGCGGGGAGAAGTAACCTCGCTATCTGAAAAGGGTCTCGAATGCGGGGAGAAGTAACCTCGCTATCTGAAAGTTCAAAAAAGAAAATATTTTCTTTCAAGATTTTTGAATAAAATCAGAGAGAGTAAAAAAGGAGCGAGGACGGTAGAGAAAGAGACAACGAAAGAGACAAGATAAAAAAGGTGAGAGACAAATGAAAGGGAGAGGGAGTGAAAAAGACTCTCAATAAGTTGGCAAGAAGCCAAGAGAGAGGGGCGACGGAGAGCGAGAGAGAGAGAGGGAGAGAGAGGGAGGGAGAAAGGGGGAGAGAGTAGCATAGTATGACTGACCTCTTCAGCCTTCCGGAGAAACATCATGTCTCCATCCAAGGCATACATCGACAGCAACCCTCCGATGAATCGGATATTTGTCTCGAAGACGGACAGATCTCCCCGCTGCATTTACAACACATCATCTACACATTCAAAGTTCGCATTCTCTCATCCATTCTACTTAACATTTCAGCTTTCACATTGCGTTTGCCTTTTTAGACCAGCTGTGCCATCTCAGTGCGATATTTCGTACCGTATTCTACCATATTGGATGCTTGATAGAATTTATTCGTTACTTGTTTGAAAAAAAAACGAAATTGTTGTTTAATCGATTGTAACCTAATTTTAATTCAGACGACCTAGTTTATGACGAACCTTTCAGCTTCTTGTGGTACGTTCCTATTTCTGAACCAGTGACTTTCTCAATCAATCAATCACCAGACTGTTTCTTCCCACCCGCAGAAATAAATAAATATATGAATATAAATGAATGCTGGTGAATTAATTGTCAGAAACGACCAACAAAAGCGGAAAGCCTAGAATAATTAGAATGTGAGCATAGAAGGTCGAAAGCCTTGGAATTAAGAATAAGTTTAGACTGTGAGGATGACTAAACGAGTAGGATCCTTGACGCGCGGACGAAAAACCGAAAACTTCTCTAACGTTCATATAACTTTTGCGAAAATCGCTGAGTAGATCAATAAAAAGAGCTCCTAACCACATTCTTTTTGATGTCAAGGCTGAGCTCAATCCATTTCTTGGCCTCGAGATATTCCTCTCTGAGTTCCATAATATAGAGTGTGTCGATGCCGTCCACGATGGAGGCGCCAAGCTGACCACGTCCAAAGACCGAACTGGAGTGGCCAGTCTTAGAGATGGGCTTCAACTCGTTCTCTCCCCAAGCGTACTTCCGATAGCCGTCCCACGCGAACTTCATCAACTCCAAAATTACCATTTCTCAGTTATAAAGCTTCAATCATACAGTCTGAAATCTGACACTTAGTTAATATAGAATGGGCCTTGAAAATGTACATCATATTGTGTGCGTATGTAGCTCAGTCGGTAAGAGCATCGCCCGGACAGCAAAGGTCACGAGTTCGTTCCCTCCCACCCCACCATTTTTGCATATATTTTTGCACATACATATTCATAGTCCGTTTCTCTGGTGATCATTAATTGTCGGATAGATGTGCTTTTTGGATAGTGAATCCAAGAAACATCAAATACCTCGATTGGTACTCACCTCTCGAACTTTTTGCCGCTTCCCTTCTACGGTGGCATAGTCGACATCTTGACCATCGATTGATTTGCCGACAGCGTCGGGAAGAGGAAGGGGAGGGGCGGGAATGTTGGCCTTCTCCATCTTCTCCAGAAGAATGCGTTGATCTCTTCCTATCTCTCTCGTCTTTATTCTGAAAAAAGTCATGAATCATGAAACTTGGCAGGGATCTGATAGAAAATGGAAGAAAATCAAACTAAATAAAATATAAATTATTTTCTTGTCGGAAAAATTTCGAGAGATTTGTTATTTTAAGCTTTCGCTAAGCCAAAAATTTGTTCCTTTCTTCTCTCTTTTTAATGCCTTTCTTATTATTTCTTCCCTATTTCCTTCCTTCTTTTTATTGACATTGGGCTCTTTCTAGCGCAAATTTAATTATTGTTCTTCGCTTGTTCTATGTTCTTCATTCATAAGGGGAACGATTGTATTTGAAAGGGATAATAATACTAAGGGAATTGGAGAATATGGCAATCATAAAACGCGGTTTGCCTTCTCTCCCTTCTTTGTAGTTTCAATCTCATATAAAACCACCTTCTTTCAGAAACGCAAAAAAAGAATCAATTTTTTTGAAAAAATTTGAAGGGGGAATAAAAACAATCTAATCAGTTTTCTATTTTGAACGAAATGTTTCTTTGCGTAAGAACTCTTTTTCAAGTCTTTGAATTTCAAAAGAAAATCATGAAATACAACATTCTCCATCACAGTGAACCCTAAATTTTCGGGAATGAATTTTGCAATGTGAAATTTCCATTAACAACAAGATCGATTTCCCACATAATGTATTGACCTATAAATTGTGGGTTGCTATACAAATAAATAAAAACGTTTTTCTAGCTTTTTCATAAGTAGCACAATTCTACCGGCAGTGCGGGTTAAATAATCACCGAGATTATAATTACCTGTATTCGCTGTGGTGTCCATGAGAGAGCAAGGACTCCTCTGTGGAAGGCAGCCAAAACAAGGAGGAGAAGCATATACATATGAGACAGATGAGGCCGATAAATGCCAGATGACCCTCACGTACACGGAAAACACCCATCTCCTCTCACTCTCTCCCAGTAGTACTTATCCGGATGAGAATTCCGAAGCCATTGTGTTTCTAAAAGCAAATCATCTGAGCGAGTCCCCCTTCTGCCTCAAATCCTAGAAAACATTGCAAATCACACCGGAAGACGTTTTCGCGAAATGATTAAGTTTTGTCTACTTAAACGTCAATTTGAAGTTGGAGAGAAATGGAAGAAATTTTCAACGGAAAAAAGACAAAAAAATCAGAGAGAGAATACATAGATTTGATACTAAGTGTCTAAGCTTGTAGGGAAAAATGAAAACGAGACAGCATAGAGAGAAAATATAAGGGAAACATTCAACAACCAAACCCTGAGTAACCTTACGAGAAAAAACCTGAAACTTTAGGAACAATATTTTTTCGAGTTTGTGTTAACTATAAATCAGGAGACAAATTGAAGAAAGGTTGAGTACACATTTTAATGAGATTGTTCTCTTGGCAAACAAAATCTAAAAACCAAGACTTGTGTTTTTTGAGTGCTCCTTTAGTCAGAATACTATAATACAAACTTTTTCTCGAAAGATTGACATAAACTTAAGCATGTGGTAGCTAACCTTGCTTCTTTTAAGAGGAGGACTCTTTAAAACTAGAGTTCTTCGTTTAACTTTCAGCAAGAACTAGGCTCAAAAACGATTAACACCGTGTTTTACAGCACCATCACACGGACAAATAAAAAAATCAAAAGTTCAAATTCCAAACGGTCGTATTTCTTAACTCACACTAAAACTACCAAGCAATGTGATTGTTTTTGGTTGGCTACACTTTGTATTATTTGGTGAAGAAGTGAAGTAGAAGATCATTGAGAAAATATGTTTCTGATTCATACCTAGAAAAGAGCCAAGGTCTGTTTCGCCCCAAGTCCAAACACACCTTGACACTCTCTGAGAGGGGCTCATAAGTGAGTCCCCAGAGAGAATTATTGTAAAAATGATTTCAATGTCTTATAAACATGTTTATTGTGTATGTTTTTCTTCTATTGTTAAGTGCTTACAACTTTTATCTGTGGAGTTTTTTAATCAGATGCATCTTTCCATTTTCGTTCCAAATCTTCTTTGTGTTTCTTCTTGTCAAAATAGATTGTTTATCACGAAACTTTCAAAAATTAAATTAAGTTGTTGAATGATTGTTTTCACTATCTTTTGAAATTTTCCAAAAGTTCCAAAAAATTACATGCTTCAATTTTCAACAATTTTTTTGTGGGACTCAGTTCGAATTTAAT
>OZ057407.1:10300600-10488100 GCA_964056735.1 Allodiplogaster pararmata
GATCACTGTAGAAGAAGTTATCTAAGCAAGGAAATCGGTCCTTTGATAGTTGGAAACAGAGGTTAAATGGTCATTTCAGACCTTCTGTCGGCGGGCCTCAAATCATAAGGGGGCACCCTTGTGTGAAACAACAAAAAAATTTTCGCGGGCCCATGTTTTAAAAAAAATCATAATGGGATACCCTTATGTGAAAAGAAAATTTTCCGCCTCTGGCGGGTTTCTGTACCTTTTTCTTGCACACTAAAAAACCCCTGGTATGAAATGATTATGCCATCAGGTTTTTTCAAAGCGTTCTAAAAAATAAACAAGATCCGAATAATGGGAGTGTTTTTAAACAGATACCCTTTAACAGCAAGACTATTTCTTCTGCTGAGTTCCATTCAGATAGATGAAATGCTTATAAATCCATAGTTTTTAGACGATTGGAGCACAACTTGGAGAGCGGAGCAGTGAATGGGATGCATAATACGGCCCTGAACGATGCGAAAACTACGCCGAGGGGAGTCCTCTTTCAGGTTACAACTTCAGTAATTTAATATTACAATATAACAAGTACATTTAACTTTTGTAATATTACAATATTCCAAAAGTTGAATGTACTTGGATTCAAGAATTGGCTATTAAAATGAACCATAGACATTACTCACCTAAATTTTGAAGTAACCGGTGGAGAATATCCCATTTCTGGGATGACTGAAATTGATATAGAAGGAGGGAAGAAAGAGCGTAGAAAGTTATGCAAGAGAATCTCTGCTTTTGAATTTCCCATTCATGACACTAAAACGGCGCTTTTGATTTTCCCATTCATGACGCTAAAACGGCGCTTTTGATTTCCCATGGATGACACTAAAACAGCGCTTTTGATTTTCCCATGCATGACACTAAAACGGCGCTTTTGATTTTCCCATTCATGACACTAAAACGGCGCTTTTGATTTTCCCATTCATGACACTAAAACGGCGCTTTTGATTTTCCCATTCATGACACTAAAACGGCGCTTTTGATTTTCCCATTCATGACACTAAAACGGCGCTTTTGATTTTTCCATTCATGACACTAAAATGGCGCTTTTGATTTTCCCATGCATGACACTAAAACGGCGAAAACTGCTTTGAAGATGTCAAGCTCTCAACAACAACAACAAAAAAACTCCTACATAATGTTCCGATTTCACAAGAACAACCGGTCCATGCGTTACCAAGGGATACAACCCCCCCCCCCATCCCTAAACAAAAAAATGGTTTTCGCGTTTTTTAAAAATGTTTCTAGGCTTTTATCTAATACAGATGTATATATTTATTTTCTGTTTTTTGATGATTGCTACAGTATGTAGCAGTCCATTGCATTCAAGTTAGAGAATTTTTGGTCAAAAGCTCAATAAAGAAATCGCTTCCAAAAAGGCTCCGCTGGAAACTGCTTTTCATTACTAACCTAGAAGTTTAATCTAAGATATAACAATGAGGAATCGAATAGGTACATAGAACCCTACCAACGAATAAAAACTTTTTAGCTTCCCGGCTCCGCCCCCAAACCGCGAAAATTTTTCGTTGACTAATTAAGGTGACCTATGAACTGGTCAATGCTTTATATATTGTTTTCTGTTTTTAATATGTATACATTTTAGAAGAATAGTGAAAGTTGAAAGAGAAAAAAAACAGTTTTCTTTTAATCGGATCTCTTCTAGATTTTTTTAAAACATAATTTTGGTCAAATCTTTTTGGCATTTCTGTTGGGGAATTTCGCATTGCACAATTATTTTTTTGGCGAAAGCTTGATTTTGCCTCAAAGATTCGAGTTTTGCGCTAAATGAAAGCTTTTTTGTTGCATGGATATATTTACCGCATAGGCTCAATCAGTCGCTCTATAATCCCCGAGACAAACATTTTATTTTTTAGAAATTACAATCTTTTTAAACATCAAAACTTAGGAGGATTTGCTGCGAGGAACGGGCGTAAATCCAGCGGCTTTGATGTCTACCAACGGCACAACTCAAAGACAGGCTCCGCTCTTCAGATCCCTGCCTGAGAAGGAACCTCCAGGTTTTTGTGGTTATCCTTTCGTCTAAATTTGGAGGTCTCATTTCGGACGTCTGAATTTGAAGGTCTCATTTCGGACGTCTGAATTTGAAGGTCTCATTTCGGACGTCTGAATTTGAAGGTCTCATTTCGGACGTCTGAATTTGAAGGTCTCATTTCGGACGTCTGAATTTGAAGGTCTCACTTCGGACGTCTGAATTTGAAGGTCTCATTTCGGACGTCTGAATTTGAAGGTCTCATTTCGGACGTCTGAATTTGAAGGTCTCATTTCGGACGTCTGAATTTGAAGGTCTCATTTCGGACGTCTGAATTTGAAGGTCTCATTTCGGACGTCTGAATTTGAAGGTCTCATTTCGGACGTCTGAATTTGAAGGTCTCATTTCGGACGTCTGAATTTGAAGGTCTCATTTCGGACGTCTGAATTTGTCGGGAAACTCATTAGTGACTTCTCAATCGAGCAGTGGTTTATAATAATGAGAGGCATCTTTTGTAATTTCGAGAACGTCAATTTGAATTCAATCTTGTAACCCTTGCAGTTCGGCTAGAGAAGTCGAACATCATCCTGATAGGCCCCTCAGGGGTCGGAAAAACCTTCGTGACTCAGACCCTCGCGAGGGTCCTCGATGTACCCATTGCACTCTGTGATTGCACGAGTATGACTCAGGTACACATTACACATCAGCTATAGTCTTGTACAATCCACCAATACATGCTTGGCTTGTTTGTGTTCATATTAAAAGTCTTATGATAAGACTAGCAGTAAGTGGGAGGAACGGAGTACTGTATGTTTCACAGTAAGATGTTCATGTTTAGGCTCAGTAAATTTTTTGCGCAGGAGATATCATTTATCATTTTTGGGAGATATCATTTTTTCATTATCATTACTTACCATCATTCAAACCGCTTTTGGCTTAGAAAGGAGGGATGACAAGTGCATTTTAAATAGTTGGAACGGAAAGGATTCAAGGAGTGAATTATCGCAAAAAAGTTGGTTGCAATCGAAACCGTCAAAATATAGAGGAAGGCAGGGCGAAAAGTAGTCGTAACTTTAAGTTTTCGTAGGGTGAAATTTGAAGCACCAATACTAGCGGTGCGGATAAAAATCACAATTCAAGCAAAAGAAAGAGAGAGGCGATGTATCGGGGAACAAGGCGATATCGAAACGCTGAGAAGAGAAGAGAGTGAGTCAGGAGATGAAGGGAGGTAGAAAAGTAAGCAAGGGAGGTAGAAGGGGGAGGTAGGGAGGTAGAAGGGTAAGCGAGTGAGGTAGAAGGGTAAGCAGAAGGGGGAGGTAGGGAGGTAGAAGGGTAAGCAGAAGGGGGAGGTAGGGAGGTAGAAGGGTAAGCTAAGCAGCGCTTGAACTGGGCTAAGAATGAGAAGTCTTAGCCCGGGAATTGGAATCATACTTTACCAAACGTCTAATATAACTGTTATCAATTTAGAAAGAACGACCGCTTTCCGAGCGGGAAAATCAGGAATGAGAAGATGCGAGCTCATGGTGAAGAGCGGAAAAGGGAGAGCTAGTCATTATTCTAGACTACATCGCTTGAAGAACGCTCGCTTTTCAAAATTCTCAACAACCCATGCTGGTGACATATGGCCGAAGTGAATTAGGAACTTTTAGCAAGCTAAGCCGTAGTACCCCCGGGGTTTTCTCAGGCAGGCTACGTTGGAGACGACGTCGAAAGCGTCATTCAAAAGCTGGTCCAAGCAGCAGGAGGAAACGTTGATCGGGCGCAGCAGGGCATCGTTTTTCTCGATGAAATCGATAAGGTGTAATCTGCCTATTTGGTAGACTATTCAGTGGAAAATATTTCTCGCCACCTTTTCTTTCTATGCTAATCTTTCTTTCTTTTTTTTATCTTTATCTCTTTCTCTCTCTCTCTCTCTCTCTCTCTCTTCTTTTTTATATGTTTCAAAAGTATACAAATAACAAAAGTGAGTGTGTCTCAGATGTTTTAATTTTTCAAGAAGTTCGTAAACATCGTGAATTCCGAGCTTCTGATCTTTCTCAGCTTTCTAATATGAAATCTTTCATCGCGTGAGGTCCGAAAATAAAGCTTTGAAAGAGTTGTCTCGTCCCTGTAAAGAGTAGTCAGTCAAGGTCCTTGTCTCGTCCCTATAAAGAGTAGTCAGTCAAGGTCCTAGTGAAATAGTCTTTCTAATAATCCAATTGACTAATGGGTTTCATCAAGATGATCGCTCACTGCGAGTGTAAACAGAGATTTTTTTAAATGAAACTCAAAGTATTCTCGACGAACCATGTTGAAAGGCTTCCTTCTGACGAGGCTTCTGAGCTAACAACCAACACGGCTTGTTTAATCTGCCTGGGGCTATCGATGAATCGAAGAAAAAAAGTTTAGGCCTATCATTGAGTATATGTTATTCGATGACTTTTCCCCAGGGTGTTTCTCAGCACCCGCACAACTTTTTTCAAGTGCATAGATTTTTAAATTTTCAGAGTGCAACATTAAATTTTTCCAATGATTTGGACTTTCTCTACCAAAAATCCGAGAAAAATTTTTTCCAAACGCATAGATTTCAATGTTTTTCGGGTTTTTTGAAGAGCGCATAAATTTTTGTTACCCGCAGTGTGGGTCACAGAAACAGCCTGTATTTCACTAATACATGCCTATGGCGAAGTTGCAGATCGCCTCGGCACACGAAAGCCACTCGCACGCCTACAGAGATGTGTCGGGGGAAGGAGTGCAGCATGCCCTTCTGAAGCTCGTAGAGGGAACCGTCGTCTCAGTGAAGAGCGGCCGCAAGGGCGTCGGCGCCCAGCAAGAAACTCTTCAGGTAACGATCACTGAAAAAAGTCTGGATGATTCTTATATATTTGATCGCAACGAGCTGAGTTTGGGTAGAATAAGAGGTTAGATTGGACCTAGGTTTAGTAAGATTACCATGGTGTCACTCTAAACCGCACTGCGGGTAAAGTCTATGCGCTCTCAAAAAATAATCTCTATCGTACGCTATCAATCTCTCTTCAAAGTATGTCATTCCTTTAATCAGCTTTTGATTTACACGCAACTTTTTCGGTTGTCCTCGTTCTTTATTTTTCATACTTCTTTTATTTTGCTCATTGCTTGGTTTGAAGAAGATGATTATGAATATGAAATTCTCTCAGGTAGATACAACGGACATCCTCTTCGTGGCCTCTGGGGCTTTCACGGCTCTGGATCGCATTGTTGGACAGCGGATTGATAAGAAAAGCCTTGGTTTTGGTGAGATTTCCATACATGCGTTTTATGAAGAAGGTTAAATCAGGCATGTTGGTACGCGCCGAGCCAAATGGAAAAGGGATAGGAAAGGCAAAACGAATGAGAAGAGAAGTAGAGGAAAATTAAAACAGAACGGAAGGAAAAGAGAATGTAGATTTCTTTCGGCGCCAAAATGTATACGCTGGTTCGGTAATTGGTTCAGGTTCAAACCGAACCTCCAAATTAACTCTTATGAACTTTAAACGATACAATGACCCACATTCTTTCTTTTCTAGAGCAATTGCTTTATGGAATAAAGTTACAGATAAATTCAAAGAGATTCAAGATATCAAAGCATTCGGCCAGGCTCTAGAAGAGATCGACCTCTCAAATCTCATAGCCCTACCGAACTATCTGTTGTCAACAACAAGAGTGGACACCAACGAAAACTGATTATCTTATTCCCCATTATTCCACATTATTTCCCTTCCTATCTCATGATTCCATATAAGCGATGGCCTTACAAGCTATCATGGTAATAAAGAATTTCAATTTCAATTCTAATAACCCATGTATCCATGTTTGAGATATTTACGTTATCTCGAACACGAATGCTTGAAAAGCCCTTTGAAGGGAGGAAGTAGTGCGCCAGAATAGCTCAGGGGTAAGAAAAATTTCGGGGAAGCGAAAAAAACGAGGTTCAGATCTCTCTCCTAGCACAACTTTTGCAAGCATGATCGGTTCCCATGTTTACAGGCTGGTACAAGATAACGTGATGAATGATGATGGGCCGTATGCACGTACCATTTTTGGTGAGAAATAAAGAAAATAGTGTTAAGTGTTATAGGATAACAATGTTTTCTTCATCATTTCCCACCAAAAATGGTACGTGCATACGGCCCCATAATATTAGATGAGCAGTAAAAATAAATATTTAAGAACCTGTCAAGTTTGACCGGTTTAGAAAAAAACACCCGTATAACATTGAAACAAAAAAACGCCCGTATAAAATTTTTTAAACAAAAACAGAACATTTGAGGGAAGTGTTTATAAATTTACTTCAATTTTTTGTCTCCGTGTTTTAGTTGAGCATTTTTACTCAGTGGGAGAGAGAAAACATTTATTGTATTTGGTTACTGTAGCCGAGTATCAAATTGGTGTATTAGGGACGACCTCTGGTACGAGTCGCATTACACAAGAAGACATCGAAAGCGAGGCTGCGAGAAAGAGAGACAAACTTCTTGCCCAGGTTGATTAATGAATCATTTCGGAGGAGCAGCGAGTGAATTTCAAGGCAAATAGATCAATCCATGTTAAATTTAATTTTAGCCTAAAGGCAGGCTTTTATATGAAATGATTGAGGTCGGTACATTTTAAGGTGTTTTTTTTAAAAGTTTTAATAGTCTTGAGAAAAAAATTGTTGGAATGTATAATATTGGGGTAACTTTAATAAAACTTTTAAAGTGCATCGAATGAAAGCGAACGCTCCAGAGTTCGGTTCCCTTTCATTTCACAATTTTTTCAAGAGTTACTGTAAGCATGGGAAGTATGGTCTACGTGCAGAGGAAAGTTACTGTAAGCATGGGAAGTATGGTCTACGTGCAGAGGAAAGTTACTGTAAGCATGGGAAGTATGGTCTACGTGCAGAGGAAAGTTACTGTAAGCATGGGAAGTATGGTCTATGTGCAGAGGAAAGTTACTGTAAGCATGGGAAGTATGGTCTACGTGCAGAGGAAAGTTACTGTAAGCATGGGAAGTATGGTCTACGTGCAGAGAAAAGTGTATGTAAGCATGGTAAGTATGGTCTACGTGCAGAGGAAAGTTACTGTAAGCATGGGAAGTATGGTCTATGTGCAGAGGAAAGTTACTGTAAGCATGGGAAGTATGGTCTACGTGCAGAGGAAAGTTACTGTAAGCATGGGAAGTATGGTCTACGTGCAGAGGAAAGTTACTGTAAGCATGGGAAGTATGGTCTACGTGCAGAGGAAAGTTACTGTAAGCATGGGAAGTATGGTCTACGTGCAGAGGAAAGTTACTGTAAGCATGGGAAGTATGGTCTACGTGCAGAGGAAAGTTTAATTGAGCGTTGAAGATGCAAACAAAAATTTCTAGTGTGCTATTAAAAGAGCATTCATTTTCCAATTTAATTTGTCTCACCTTGAATTGGCGTGTAATGCGGATATACAACGGTGTGTTTCGATGCTACTTTAAAACGAAGCAACCAATTACTTCTCAAAAGAAGAACCACTATTCCAAAAAAAGCACTAAAAACACCATAACAATTTTTTTACGGCATTCATTAAAAATTTGCGGCAATTTGTGTAAAGACAGATGAACCTTCATCATCATCTCACACTAGAAAATTTTTGAAGGATTTCAACGCTCCATCAAAATAATGATAAGTGAGCATCACTTCACAATAATTACCTCTTACTTTGTCCTTTCTCGTTTTTTCCTCAATCGAGCTTCCTCTCCAACTCCTTTCTCATTATTCTTGGCCTAATGCTCGAGAAGCGCAGATTATGTGGGCCATGATATGTCTTCAGTTTTACCCACATGCTGAACAAGTAAAGAACAATCTCGAACAATTGTTGCAGGCTGATCAAGGGGATCTCATCCAATTTGGCATCGTGCCAGAACTAGTTGGTCGCTTCCCAGTCCTGGTGCCTTTCCATTCATTCGACCAGGTCAGAACTAGTTGGTCGCTTCCCAGTCCTGGTGCCTTTCCATTCATTCGACCAGGTCAGAACTAGTTGGTCGCTTCCCAGTCCTGGTGCCTTTCCATTCATTCGACCAGGTCAGAACTAGTTGGTCGCTTCCCAGTCCTGGTGCCTTTCCATTCATTCGACCAGGCCAGAACTAGTTGGTCGCTTTCCAGTCCTGGTGCCTTTCCATTCATTCGACCAGGTCAGAACTAGTTGGTCGCTTCCCAGTCCTGGTGCCTTTCCATTCATTCGACCAGGTCAGAACTAGTTGGTCGCTTTCCAGTCCTGGTGCCTTTCCATTCATTCGACCAGGCCAGAACTAGTTGGTCGCTTCCCAGTCCTGGTGCCTTTCCATTCATTCGACCAGGTCAGAACTAGTTGGTCGCTTTCCAGTCCTGGTGCCTTTCCATTCATTCGACCAGGTCAGAACTCGAACAAGTCTGAAAAGTTTGAGTGGAGTGATCCGAAAAAAACATAAATGTGATTTTCTTTAACTTTTTGGCTAGACAAAATATATTAAGTTCAAGGTTCAACTGCAGATTCCAATTAAATGGTTTTCTCTTTAAATTCTAAGTTACACAGTTTAAAGGCAGTGACGCCTGGTCAAGATGACAAATGATTGAGATATCGCACAGAAAAAAGGTAGTCCACCGGGCGGGATCGAACCCAGATCCCGCCCGGTGGATTAAATGGTTTCGTAAAAATATAGTTTGAAGAACTACGTTTGCAATTGTTTTTCTCTAAACAAGCTCTTTTCAGGAGATGCTAGTTCGTGTGCTAACGGAGCCTCACAATTCTCTACTCGCCCAGCTAAAGCTTCAGTTTTCGATCGATAACGTGAGCATAGTTAACTTTTTTCAAAAGAAGGGTTTAAATTCACTCTCAAATAAACGAAGTTTGTGCCTTTACTTCCTTCTTCTAACATTTCTAGAAAAAAAATGTATTTTGAAGAAAAAAGACTAGATTTGAACAGCGGGGGTTAAATTCTACTGTTTGAATTTAAAGTTCCCAATATGATCAAAAATAAAATTTTTGATACTCAGTACTTAATTTTGATACACAACTATGTAAAAACTTTGATTGAAAAAGCGACTCAATTTTCATGTTATTTTTTCTATTTCGCTCCAGTTTTGTTCTTGTTTAGGTTGAGCTCTCCTTCTCCGCTGAAGCACTCACCGAAATCGCTAAAATAGCTCTTGAGCGGAAAACAGGTTTGCAAGGTTTTTGAAGAGAGAGAGAGAGAGAGACGGAGAGAAAGGAAGAGGGAATGGCAGAAAGATTTTTGAATGAAATAATTATGAATGATTCAATTTAAAGGAGCTCGCGCACTCCGTTCGATTGTGGAACACACTTTGCTGGAAGCGAAGTTCCAGGTAACACGCGATACAATATGATTTCAATTTTTTGTTGTTCTTTTGAATTTAAAAGTCGATTTAAAGTTTTTATAATTATTAAAACTTTATCTTTCTTTCAGATTTTCGTGAATGTCAGATAAGAATGTCATATGTTTGTTCGAAGGTGCCTGGGAGTGACATTGAAGGTGTGCATGTGACAAGAGAAGCTGTCAGAGGAGAGGCCTCAGTCATCTACACTCACCGGCAAAGCAAGCAGGAAGAGGAAGAAGATGAGCCAGCGGCTACTGTAGCATTGTCATGAGCTATTATAGCACTTTCATAAGCGATGGACTCCCGTCAGATTATCGAAATTTATCAATATTTTTTCTCATCGGTTGTTTGAGCTAATATAAACAATGTTTCTATCATACAATTGACCGATGGTGAAAGCTTATCCATTTCACCCAATAATCACATAAAGGGATCGAATTCTCATTAATAATGAATGCAACTTACTCTGTGCGATTATCATCCGCCGTCTTGGTCTTAAAACCGGTGTTAGCCAAAAGATGATAAGTATTTACTATTTAGCATGAAATTTTTTTCGTATGATTAATAATAATTATAATGTAAAAAGAATCTAAAATTGCCGTCCTGGCTGATAGTATGGCAGATCGTTTTCTGTATTACGGTTTTGAGTGAAACAATCGCTTGGGAAAACCTTTTCAAATACTACATGTAAAATATATTTAGCCTAGGCTAATTCTGATTGTTCCGACTAAGTGAGAGGAATGACTTTTGTGAATGGATTCTGGCTCACTCGGTGATCCTTTACCAGATTTTCGCTTGAAAGTTGTAAATAAAATCTCTGCTTAAAGTATATCATCGCTCAGCTGCAAGTTATTTTGGAGATTAAATTATACAAGCAAGCTCGTTACTTCATCATGCGGAAGCTGCAAATAGTCTTCTTTCTCCCTCTTCTACGAAACAAAATGAAGAAATCCAGATTTTCGAAAAGTCGTAAACTTCGATCAGGCAAGATTCAAATAGGCTCGCTATCTCTTACGCGATACGAATCGCGCGCGAGGGGCGTGAGATCATTAATACACAACACTATGAAAGTGGGTAATATATATATATATAAAATTAACGCCGAAAAGAGCAAAAATAGTGTACATAAAAGCTAAACTGCTCCAACCAGACGAGTCCGTGAAACACTCAAATCTCGTCCCTCTTTCTTCTCCTTCATTCTTAGTGATGATTGAATTCAGATTTATTGTTTATAAAATACTTTATGAACTAGAAAAATCAATTCATAATAAAAAAATTTCAATTTAAAGAAAAACAATGGTTATATTTTTTGAGAACAATCAGTGCAAACGAAAAATATTTTTGAGAACAATCAAAAAATCTAACAGCGACAACTCCATCTCTGAACATATAAAACTTCAAAAAGGCGAAGATTGCAAACTTAAGCGCCGTAATCAACCTACATGCATCCGTCTATTCAGCTTCCAGACTAAAAAGATAGTCGCGGGAGCTCCTGTCAACCTCCCTGGAGCAACATTCATAGGTAAAACTATGTAATCTTGATGAGACCAGATATAAAAATGTTAATAAAGAGCTTCTTGGGTAAACTGCGATAGATCTAAGAAAATACAATCAATAGTTTAGAAAAAAAAGATAACATCTTCTTTCAAACCTGCCGATCAACAATACAGAAGTTTTTAATCTTGCAGGCTCTTCACAAATTTAGAGCAGTTTCTTGATCAGAACGCCTAAATGCTGGGAATTTCCAGTCTTCTGTCACTTTGTATTTCTATACCCTAAAAATGTCTACTCAACAAATTATTAATTCGTAGAAAGTTATGATTGTGTGAGTGAACATTGATAAATCGTGCATAAACAAAGTTTTTAAAAAAAAGAGAAATACCGTTTTTTCCATGAGAGAAGAGCAATTTTTTTCCGTTTTTCAGTCAATAATGAAGTTTGCATCGAGGATAAAACCAAGAAAACGATTTATAGTATTGCAATGTGCCACCGCCACCTATCAATGTTGCCACATATCAATGTCAATGTGCCACCTATCAATGTTTTCAGATTTTTAAATGAATCTGTTGAACCTACAAAACGCCAATGATTTATGGCACTCCACACACTAAGAACAAAAAGACATACAGCGCATTTTATTGACATTAAAGGGTTAAACTTTGAAAGGAAGAACTGTGTGACCGGCAAAGGTTCGGTTAATAATTGAGTCATTGCGGGAATTATTATGATGATTGCCTTGTCTAAGCAGCAGTTCAACATGATCGATCAATATCGGAAAGGAGAAATCGATCGATATCGTAAAGGAGAAAAATAACAAAGAACAAGTCTTAGTAACATTTTCACGAAAGAAAAAAAGTATTGTATTAATCAAATAACAAAAATCTACTATCGCTGAGTAATTTCCCGCGCCTCAGGGAATTCTTCGGTAGATCAATGGTTTTCTCAAACTTGTCGAATGTCATTTTGTATAGGACAACTGGTATTCTTCTTGGAGTTATATGACCAATCGAATATGACAACTTCTATTCTTCTCAACCTCTTATCAATCGATAAAACGCATTGATTAGAGAGGGAGCAACTATGGATAGTCTTGTTGCTTGTTGAGGAGAGGTTGTGACTCGGGTGGATTATTCAAATCTTGCGTTGAGGAATGTGGGGAGGGGCGGATCACCTGGAAAATTAGTGGATATCTTATAGATTCAAACTGAAAGAACTACATATGACTTCCTCTCTTTCTCTATATTTCTCTTCAGACTCTTCTTGCTTCATTATACAATACCCCCTTCTTCATTATACAATACCCCCTTCTTCATTATACAATACACCCTTCTTCATTATACAATACCCCCTTCTTCATTATACAATACCCCCTTCTTCATTATACAATATCCCCTTCTTCATTATACGATACCCCCTTCTTCATTATACAATACCCCCTTCTTCATTATACAATACCCCCTTCTTCATTATACAATACCCCCTTCTTCATTATACAATACCCCCTTCTTCATTATACAATACCCCCTTCTTCATTATACAATACCCTCTTCTTCATTATTCAATACCCCCTTCTTCATTATACAATACCCCCTTCTTCATTATACAATACCCCTTTCTTCATTATACAATACCCCCTTTTTCATTATACAATACCCCCTTCTTCATTATACAATACCCCCTTCTTCATTATACAATACCCCCTTCTTCATTATACAATACCCCCTTCTTCATTATACAATACCCCCTTCTTCATTATACAATACCCCCTTCTTCATTATACAATACCCCCTTCTTCATTATTCAATACCCCCTTCTTCATTATACAATACCCCCTTCTCTTAAAATAGTTCCCATGTGAAGGCTCCTATAATTTTGAAACATCTTTCCTGCTTTAATAATTACTAAAGCATGTTGTCTAAAAATTCACTCCGATAACACAGAGAATTATTTTTTTGCTCATTCAGGCAACTGCAATGATTTTTCTCCCATCCGAAAGTTGCGGACTTGGTTCACTGGTTGTGCTCACCTTGATCATGATTGCATCATCGTCTTCTTCCGCCAGTGGGATCCTTGCCGAATCCACCGGCTCCCTAAGACAATCGATCAATGGTTCATATATTTATAACTGTAAATATAGCTCAAGAAATAAGTATTATGTACCTATAACTTCAACTTTAAATTTTCGACATATCAAGAAACACTTAGATCGTTACTATTCCGATCCCACTTCTTGTCTTTTGAGCTGTTTCTGAATTAGAATCACACAATTAAACAGCTGCTCGCCGCTAAGCATGGGACTCGAACCCGCTACTACAGGGCTGTCCAACTGAGAGTCTACTGCTATACCGATTGAGCCCGCTAAGCATGGGACTCGAACCCGCTACTACAGGGCTGTCCAACTGAGAGTCTACTGCTATACCGATTGAGCCCGCTAAGCATGGGACTCGAACCCGCTACTACAGGGCTGTCCAACTGAGAGTCTACTGCTATACCGATTGAGCCCGCTAAGCATGGGACTCGAACCCGCTACTACAGGGCTGTCCAACTGAGAGTCTACTGCTATACAGATTGAGCCCGCTAAGCATGGGACTCGAACCCGCTACTACAGGGCTGTCCAAGTGAGAGTCTACTGCTATACCGATTGAGCCCGCTAAGCATGGGACTCGAACCCGCTACTACAAGGCTGTCCAACTGAGAGTCTACTGCTATACCGATTGAGCCCGCTAAGCATGGGACTCGAACCCGCTTCTACAGGGCTGTCCAACTGAGAGTCTACTGCTATACCGATTGAGCGCGCTAAGCATGGGACTCGAACCCGCTACTACAGGGCTGTCCAACTGAGAGTCTACTGCTATACCGATTGAGCCAATCACAGTCCGGAAACAAATATGTATAGGAAAGGAACGCTTGAGAGTGCGGTTGACTGGTGTCTTTGCCGATTCCTAAAGAAGCCTTAGAGTCGACGCTTTGGATGTGCTTCCACATCCCACTGCTGTTCACCTGAAACAAACTCCTCCGCTTCTAGGAGGCTTTACCTCTTTTTTATTTATTGATTCTTTTGACTTGAATTAAAATAGCCATTTCTCACTCGCAAAAGCCTTCCTAATCTCTCTACTCATTTCCCTCAAAAAGGCTTATTTTGAGCTCCTTTTCGAGTTCGTTTTAGTTCCTCTTCTTTTCCCAGAGTTCTTTAAATTTTTGATCCAACTAAACTTAACTACCGTAATCACTGCTAAAAGCTTCATTTTTGGAATGCCTAGCAGACAAAACTTAGTTAACTAATTCATACTTTCAGTTATACTTTTACACCGAAACGAGGTACGAAAAGAGACGTATTCTTTTGACTATTGATAGATACACACTGCGAGAGATTCGCATCGGAACGAAAACTAAAGAAACACGAGTTTGCGCCAGAGAAACGATTCGCACTGACCGCACAAAGGTTGATTATTCGAAGCTTTTTCGGACACGTGCACATCTTTCTGCTCATCAAAATTACGGTATCTTTACACACACTTTGCATGTGTTTGTGTGCTTATTGAGGAAAAAGAGCGCCTTTTCCAAGAAGCAGACTCATCGATGAGAAAACACACAATAAAATGACGTTATCGCACCCATATATTCTGACCGGTGCTCATAAATGTGTACAGTATGATAGGACACCGTATACACACTATTAGTTTTTCTTAGTCTTATTCTGTTGTAATTTCATTAACACATTTAGGAGCTTTTGCATATGCCCTTTTTTCTCTCGCTTTTCACTTTTCTTGTTCTATGTTACCTTTTTTTCTCTCTTTCTTCTTCTCCTATTTTAACAACTTTCCTTCTTTCTCTTCTTGTTTATACTTTCCCTCTCTGTCTCTCTCTGAGTCTCTATATTTTTTTCTCTTTTGCCTTCTCTCTCTCTCTCTCTCTCTCTCTCTCTCTCTCTCTCTCTCTCTCTCTCTCTAATGCCTGATGAGATGTTGCTTAGTGCTTTAGCAGACTGAAGAACCTCTTTAGAGATATTGATGGAGTGGCTGGGTTCCTGAATTGCGGAGAGGGGTATTTTGATGACATTGCCGCTACTCATCGGAATATGGAGGTGAGCCTCCGTCTTCACCGCATGGATGGTCGCCTGGTTGTTGTCGTTGTCTATTTCGATGTCAACTGGCCCCGCCTGCAATTGAGGCTTTCTTCCTGTCAGTACCTGGTGGAGGGAAGCCAGGACTAAGTTAATAAACGCCAGGACTAAGTAAAGGGAAATCAGCATCAAGTGGAGGGAAGCCACGAGAGCAACACTGTCTACTTCTCCAATCGAATGAGCCAATGGGCAAAAACGAAGCAAGTTTTCAACGATTGTCAAGAAGCTAATTTGGACATGCTTTTAAACAACATTTGGATGAGAAAAACGTCAAAAAAGCTTCAAGCTGAGGATTTAAGGCGCACATGTTTAAGGCGCACATGTTTAAGGCGCACATGTTTAAGGCGCACATGTTTACCAGACATGTAGACAATATCGTGGACAATGAATCAGAAAAACAGATTTTCGTGTCTTAATTGCCTTTCTCCTATCTCTCGGTCAAAAAAGAAAGCTATACAGTGTGACTAAGAGATAAAGATAAAAAGGGGGAGGAAAAGACAAAGAGATTAAGAAAAAAATTATATTAATTTTGTTCTATATCTATACTATATAATACAGTACCATGCAAAATTCTCAGCAAAGAGCTCACTAAATGTGATCAACTTTTGATGTCATTTTAGTGTACGATCGGGAGAAAATACTGTATGAATTGGCGAACTTTCGTGTTATGGGAAAAGTGGGACTCATTCGCACCGAAATTCATTTTTCCCGTTTTCAGTGCAGTGCAGTTTATATATAAAAAAAAATTGCATTCAAAGTTTTTTCTTGTAACTTTTTTTGTTGTTTTTTTTAAGATGGGACGTCCTAAGGGCTCTGGAAAGTTGCCAAGAGCGGATCAACAAGCCATCACTTCTGGTCGTTCTATGGGCCTGAAATAATCTCAATTGGCAAAGCAGTTCGAGTAACGATCTGGGCCATATACAAGGTTCTGAAACATGTAGTCCTTACCCAAACTGGACCGAAGAAGCGAGGAAGACTAAGTAAGACAACAGTAAGCATAAACCGCATTGTTGCGAGTTCACGTGACAATCCGAGGCTGACATATTCATTTGGTTTTAGTTCTCTGTGGATACTTTGAGAAGACGTCTCCGTGATGGAGGGCTCTTCGGAAGACGCCCGGTGGAGAAGCCGCTTACCAGTTTGAAAAACCGTGAGACCAGGCTGCTGTAGGCGAAGGAACACGTCCACTGGACTATTTTCGGATGAATCGAAGTTTCTGCTCTTCGGTACTGATAGTATTACTCACATTCGTCGTCCTGTAGGCAAAAGATTCAACTCCAGGTACATGTTCTTCACCGTAAAGCACGGAGGCGAAAGTGTTGTGGTTTGGGGGTGCTTTAGTTCCTGTGGAGTCCCCACTGGGTTGAGGACATAATGACTGAGGAGTCATTTTAGATATTCTTCAGAATGTTATGCTACCGTATGCACGTGCCAAGCTGAGTATGGGTTCAGCAAGATAATGATCATAAAGGCTCTTCACATGTGGTCACGGACTGGTTCGCTCGTGGCAGGGTATCCGAAATGGACTGGCCGAACCAGTCTCTGGACCTAAATCCAATCGAGATCTTCTGGGAAGAGTCGGCAAAGGACGTGAAGGGCAGGACTGCCACAAAAAAAAGCGGAAAAATTTGCTGAACTGAAGCAGGCCTGGAAAGATATGCCTCTGAGCATTGGCAGGCCTGGAACGATATGCCTCTGACCATTTGCAGGCCTGGAACGATATGCCTCTGACCATTGGCAGGCCTGGAACTATATGCCTCTGACCATTGGCAGGCCTGGAACGATATGCCTCTGACCATTGGCAGGCCTGGAACGATATGCCTCTGACCATTGGCAGGCCTGGAACGATATGCCTCTGACCATTGGCAGGCCTGGAACGATATGCCTCTGACCATTGGCAGGCCTGGAACGATATGCCTCTGTCCATTGCCCGCAAGTACAACGACAATATGCAGCAGAGGTGAAGGACAGTTAATGCTGCTAAGGATTTTCCAACGAAGTATTAGAACTATTGAAACCCCTGTTTGTTCTTCGGACCGGTGATTGTTATTTTAGGATACTGTAGATTGAGTATAGTTGTTTGTCAAATATGCGTAACTTGGTGAAAGCTTGTTTTCCGGTTGCATTTAATTTCATTGTTGGCCAACTTTTGTGGTTTTTGTCACGATTGGTTGTTATACTATGAAAAATAAATTACTTAAAGTTCCGAACAACTTGATTGAAAAAAATTACTGAGAAAAATCTTAAATTGGATAGAATTTTGCTTGGTACTGTATATATATATATATATATATATATATATATATATATATAGGAGAGAGAGAGAGAGAGAGAGAGAAAGGAGAAAGAGAGAGCAAGAGAGAGGGAGGGATAGATGAAGACAGAAAGAGAGTGAGAGAGGGAGGGGATATATAAAGAAAAAAGATAGAGAGAGAAAAAGAGAGGGGGAGGGAGAGGAGAGAGAGGGAGGGGATAGATAAAGACAAAAAGAGAGAGAGAGAGTGAATAGACAAAGACAAAAGAGAGCGAGAAAGTACACGACTGACCCCGGAGAGTTTGTTCTTCTGATCCTCGTTCTTTCTGAGATGGAAGTCGGGCATTGGGTCGTCGAGGTACTTCAAATCACTTGTCGAGAAGAACTTCTCGATCATCTTGCGCACAGCGACCATCACAACCAACTGTAACAATCTGAGTTTGCATAAAATCAAGAGAAATGTGGAGAGAGAGAGAGAGAGAGAGATAGAGAGATAGAGAGAGAGATAGAGAGAGAGACTGGAGTCCATCAGAAGCAACTGGGTGGAAAACTGATGAGCATCTTACTTTTTGGTGAGTCTTGTCAACAAAATACTATTTTCTCTTTATTCAGCCTGGTTCCTGTTTGAATCCAGCACTATTCGCCCTTTCGTTTGACTGTGTTTTGATAATTTTGAGGATTGAACCAAGCTACTGACCATAATAGGGAAGCTGATGGAGGTTGACTTGATGCTCTTCACTATCCACAACATCGCCAGGCAGGCAACCTTCAAGAACAACTCTTCTCCATTTAAATTTAGCAAATTTAAAAGTCATTTCAGAGAACATTCTCCCCTTTCCTCGTTCATCTGAGCGGCTGCCATGTATTAATTCTCTCCACTCTCAATCATCCTACCCTACTTTTGTCCGGCTGTAATGTGATTAACATCTCCACTCTTCATTTCCGGAGAAGTCGCATCAAGTTACGCTCGGTACCCCTACGAATCTCATTTCCCCTCATGCCTCGGTACCCCTACGAATCTCATTTCCCCTCATTCAACTCTTCGACTTTTTAAAGTTCATTTTCACGCGTTGTTTTAAAACACTTCGTGTAATAAAAACTTCTAACTTCAAACTTCAAAGGGATGGAAGCCAAGTGTTTATTTCTTTCTCTTACGAATACGCGACCGGAATTATAATGCTTATCTATGAGATGTATGAAATATCAATAGACTTTATTTTTCCTGTCTTTGGATTTGAGAAAAAAATCGGAACAAAGGTAAATCGGAACAAAAAAAAACATAACCCACTTAAAAAAATACTCAAATTCACACGACATCGCTGGTTTGAATCTATATTGATTCTTTGAATACGCCCTTTTTGATTATAACTTTTCCATCCTAGCAATTTTTCACAAACTCTCTGGCTCAAAGTATTTTTCCTATACTTTTTTTCCGCGCTAAAAAAAAACCAAAAAAGGGGGATTTGAAACCCGAGAGAGAAGGAGAATAAATGTGGTTAGACAAATGATGTAAATAAGGACATTGTTTTCTGAGCCATAACCAAGAAGACCTCGTCTACCCAACCAGAGACCTTCAACGGGCAAACCACAACAGAAGCAGGTCTTCTTTTTCTTTTTTTTGTTGTTGCTAGAATAGTATTTTCAAGTTTTCTTCTGGCTCTTTTTGCTAATATGGGTGGTACCACTTACTCTTAGATCTTCACACTATCATTGATCCTGACACTGCTTCCACCAGGATAGGTATGTGTCTCATCTCAGAGGAGCGCACTGCTTCCACCAGGATAGGTATGTGTCTCATCTCAGAGGAGACACTGCTTCCACCAGGATAGGTATGTGTCTCATCTCAGAGGAGCACTGCTTCCACCAGGATAGGTATGTGTCTCATCTCAGAGGAGACACTGCTTCCACCAGGATAGGTATGTGTCTCATCTCAGAGGAGACACTGCTTCCACCAGGATAGGTATGTGTCTCATCTCAGAGGAGACACTGCTTCCACCAGGATAGGTATGTGTCTCATCTCAGAGGAGCACTGCTTCCACCAGGATAGGTATGTGTCTCATCTCAGAGGAGCACTGCTTCCACCAGGATAGGTATGTGTCTCATCTCAGAGGAGCACTGCTTCCACCAGGATAGGTATGTGTCTCATCTCAGAGGAGCACTGCTTCCACCAGGATAGGTATGTGTCTCATCTCAGAGGAGCGCACTGCTTCCACCAGGATAGGTATGTGTCTCATCTCAGAGGAGACACTGCTTCCACCAGGATAGGTATGTGTCTCATCTCAGAGGAGCACTGCTTCCACCAGGATAGGTATGTGTCTCATCTCAGAGGAGCGCAAGGCCGGTATAAGCGCCAAGAAAATTATATCTTGCACTCTCTAGCTTCATGAGCTCTCTAGTGATTCTCGAATGATTCTTGAAGGTCAGTCAGAGACCTGGAAGCATGTGAAGAGATGGATCTTCCTGATGGGCACATGGCGGATGTAGATTGTGTCTGGTTGGTACTTCATTGGCATGAAAAGGAGGAGGATTCGGTCGAAGAGTTGAATGCCATTCAGTGCTGAGATGCCCATGTAGAGGAAGACGCCGTACAGCACCGGCATCTCAACCACAACGTTCTTGACAGAAACAGATCGCGTTGCAAAAAAAATATTGAAAAAGGACCTAATCCGCTCTTCTGCCCTTACCGGACCACGCTCTTTACTTTTGAGCATGTAATATTTTGCGCATTCCAAGCTTTTAAACATGGTTAAGATTTAGTCACTCTGCAACCGCTTTCAGCCAAGCGCTATTCGTTGCAACGAGCTTCAGCAGAACATGACTTTTATGATGACTTCTGAGTTTTTCGCGTTTCTCATGACAGAAACTCACTAAATTCCTTCTGCTCTAATGGTTCTCTATCAAATGTCTTTATCTCCAAGTAAAAGTTGTATATATCTCATGTCGATAGGAGATACGAATAGATCCTCATTAATTGATGATGAAGAACCTCAGAATCACATCTCTTCTCTACTTGCGACCACCTAAATGACGCTATGACAATGAATACTCATTTAGAAACTGAACTGGTCTTCTCGCATTGTTTCAATCTTCTTTAGCAATGCGCTCTTCTGTCCACTTTTTTAAAGCAAAGTACCAGGATTCCAGGTAGCGTACCGGTATTCTTCCCAGGACGCCCGTCATGAAGACGGAGAGACCGATCAGGGTGAATGTCACTATTCCTGTCATTCTCTGCTCTTTCACTCCAATGAAGTGCGAGACTTCGCCCGGAGCTTTGCTCTCACTCTCCAACTGAAATTCTTCATTTTCAAACGAGAGTTTCATTCTTTGAAACAATTGCAGAAAAAACGGTCGAGAAAATTTCATTATCCGCTTCACCGCTACCATGCGACGAGAAGTGTTGGATATTCACATTCTATTTACTCTCTCTGTTTTCCGAAAAGAATATTATTGAATGCTAAACACGATAGAGTAATGCGTCATTTATAGATTATTTTCGCATCTCACAATCACAAAAATTATAATGAGAAGGCGCAAAAAAAACTTAAAGTTTCAATTTGTTTCGACAGTCAAAAACGCTCGTGCCGATTTTATTCAACGCCCACGCTTTTAAGTATTATGATTGAGGAAAAAAAAGTATACATACTTAGGTGCCAAAAGAGGGCGGAGTATTCTAAGAAAGCGGCTTCCTCTCCAGTTCGCACACAATTCATTTTCATTTTCCCCCTGTCATTCGATGAGCAATGACAAAAACTTCCCCCTGTCATTCGATGAGCAATGACAAAAACTTCCCCCTGTCATTCGATGAGCAATGACAAAAACTTCCCCCTGTCATTCGATGAGCAATGACAAAAACTTCCCCCTGTCATTCGATGAGCAATGACAAAAACTTCCCCCTGTCATTCGATGAGCAATGACAAAAACTTCCCCCTGTCATTCGATGAGCAATGACAAAAACCAAAACAATTGACAGTTCTTTCAAAGGAGCGTTTCTTTGTATTTTCTTCATCTACCATCCATCGATTGGCAAAAAAATACTCCCACTGAGTGTTGTTGTTGTCTTGCCCAACGGGTAGATCTTCCTTCGCGAGACACTGGAGGAAGTCGTCGAAGCTCTCGACCCTCCAGCGTTATAAGCCCACACTCTCCCACTGAGTGTAATCAGCCTTGATCGCTACTTCACCTTGAGGGAGTTGATGTGATTGATGGAGAGTACGGTAGCGGCAACGTAGATCGGCAGGCCAAGGAAGCCGACCATGAGGATGAGGCACGAGAGCACTAGCAGATCCAGATGGTACCCACAGCCCTGAGAAACGCAATATGTCTTATTTTCTCAACAAACTTCATCTTCAAACCACATTGGGTTTTTTCAAAAACTCGTTTATAAATGAATCATTCAATAATGACTTCACACGCGGCACGTGTTTCTCTGAGATGCAGACCTCAGCCTGGTTGCTGTTGTTGTTGTTCATCGCCCGCTCTGAGATCCTATGGCGGTGAAGGGATCCTCCACGAGATTCTTGTCTCTTGGTTTGTCAAATGAATATATTTAATTTGATTTGTCTAATATTCTTGGACTGTTTGGGGTGGGGGGGGGAGGCAAGGGTGGGATAGTGTGCCTCTTTTGGGGTGGGAGGGGAGGCAAGGGTGGGATAGTGTGCCTCTTTTGGGGTGGGAGGGGGAGGCAAGGGTGGGATAGTGTGCCTCTTTTGGGGGTGGGGGGGGGGGGAAGCAAGGGTGGGATAGTGTGCCTCTTTTACCATACAACCTTCATTTCCCATGTCAAAAAAAATTTATCAACAGACACAGGTCTATTCTACAAATCAATAGGTCTAAGTGTAGTTGGGTTACAATGGCAACTAAAAATCTGCGGTTGTTCGATCTTCCTCATTGAAAAGGGGCAAATGTGGACTTTTTCAAACATTCTGTAAAAATAACTGTTAGGAAGTTTTGAAAATTCATTACGCAAAGTATTTTGAAACATCACGTGTAAAAGCATAAGTCAGAGGGAAGATAGAGGGTTTCTGGGGCATAGGGAAGATGAGGAATTTAGGGGTTCAGAGAGTGTTTACCAATGGGAGTCCTTACGGAGGGATTCGAGATAGGAAATCGAAAATGGAAAGAATCATTGCATACTAGCCGCTCAGAATGACGCAAAAGGTAAAATTACGAAAAGTGGGGGAGAGTTGTTACATGACGGCCGCTCAGGAGAATGAGAAAAGGGAAGAATGTGGTGCTAAGAGATTAAGAGTGCTTGAGTAACCACCACCTTTTTATATAGCTTACTTCTAGCAATCGTTTAGGCCTGAATGTCTTATAACTCATGAAAACTAACTCTCCTGCCTTGTAAGAACGACGAAACTTGAATCGTCCATCGATCGATTTCAATTGATAAAAAATTAAAATCGAACCTTCTTGAGCTTGTTCTCCTTTCGGTTGACGATTACCGTAGTAATCTGCTGGTCCATGAATATGAGGATACATGCCAAGATGGCCGGGAGCAATGCCAGAGGCGCCGTCCAGTACGGATTGTCCCCGAAGGGATGCACCAACCATCCTCGCCCCTCCCATGTGGGCTGCAGCCACAATATAAGCGCTTTTCACTTACTAGTGGTGGGACATCGATGAACAACAGAGCAAGTGATAGAAATTAGTAAGGGGAGGGAGAGAGAGGAGGGTTTTGTTGAAAGAGAGAGCTACAAGCATCAATAGAGCGAAAGAGAAAGAGTGTGTGAGAGGGAGGGTTTTGTTTGAAAGAGAGAGCATCAATAGAGCGAAAGAGAAAGAGTGTGTGAGAGGGAAAGAAAGAGATAGAGACAGAAAAACCGTGCTCGATTAAGAAAGACAGTTGGTATAACTTTCATCATCTTCTTATCTCTCTCAACACCTCTCTGCAAAAACCTTCAATTTCAAAGTACTCCAAAAAAATTATAAAGATACCCGGAAAGTGGAGGGGACATTTAGTTTCGGTGTGTTGATTCCGACGAGATTGTCGAGAAGCGTCATCATGAAAATCGCAATCATTACAGCGAAGTCGGAGAAGATTTGACGAACTCGAGCGGGGGAACTATCGAGAAGCCTTCATGCCCTGCGCATCAAAGAAATCATCACATTACTGTCACTGAAAACCTTTAAACGAACTCAACAACAAACTTCTTAGCTTCCCAGCCACTAACTCCCGCCTTACCAAGCGTTAGGACGATTACGAAACCAGAACTAATCGTTCTCATATGTAAACCAGAATGGAAGTTGTATGAACCACCCTAACTTTCCTGAACTTTATTGGACATAACGTTATGTGCTCATCAGTAATTAGCTAGGTTGAAATTTTGATAATGCCAATGAGATGCTGAACTCTGGTACCTTAAGTGTGATAGCCAGGTAGAATGTCCCCAAGGCGAGAAGAATTGACATCAGCAGCTTATCATAGAGTGGGTAGCACGCGTTCCCAGTGAACTGTCCGAAGAGGCTGCGGCATTGGTCCAGCCCCACCTGCAATAACAGTCTCTACGCTCCTCACAGTACTCTCAATGAATTTATTCACACCAAATTATCTTATGTATTATTATAGGAATCAAATCGAATATGTGATATCAAAAAATAAAGTTGACTTTTTTTTCTATTATTAGGCGGTTCGATCAACTAATGAGAAGCGAGAGAAAAGTGGAAGAAAGAAAAAAGAGAAAGACTCGACATTGAACGAGCTCAATACTGGGAAAACTCGCTTGCTTCTATTCACTTTAGGAACTTCCCTTCAATGAGCAATCTTTTCCAATATTTGACATGAGCAGGTGACATATGAGAAGTTTCACTTGATGACAATATTTGTTGTCCTAAAAACTTAACAAATTTGTAATCTTGAACTGAAGATCATATAAACAAAACATTAAACTTTTCCAGAATGCTGTAGGCATTTGAAATAAGCCTTAAAAACATCATCTTCAATCTCCCTACTACTACTTAATTTTGTTCATTGTTTTTCTCATGCTGCGGCTCGAGTGGCTGGGCCTAACATGGCATAATGATAGAGAGCAATGACAATTGAGCAAAGGTTCCCAAATTCGAACCCGGAACCCAGGTTTAAAATTTTGGTAGCGTTTGCACGAATCTGACTTCCCCTACTACTGAGCAGTTATTGGCTCTACCAGGACAGTTTTTTTCCCATATCAAAAGAGCGCTTGCCGTGCCACGAGCGCAGAAACGAGGTGGGAACGGTAACAAAAAACTACGACAACAGTAAGATTAGTATCATTGGGTGAATTTACCCGAGGACTTGGAAAATTTGACTCTAGTCAAGTCAGTTACAAATACCATTATGCCGAATTCAGACACATGAGAAATAATAGGAGTGACCTTGCTGAAGTCTATGAATGTGTCGTTGTGCGGAATGTTCCACCCATTCGCCTTGATCAACTCGTTCGCCTTGTTCAACTGCACATCCGTCAGCATTCCTCCCTTGCAAGAGCAATGCCCGTTCGGGATGGTGCGAGAGTACTCGATGACGTCCATTTGGCCTGCAATATCCTCACCTCAATCCTAATTCTTCCATCCCTTGTCTCAGATGTTTGCTCTCTCTCTCTCTCTCTCTTTTCTCTCTCTCTCTCTCTCTCTCTCTCTCTCTCTCTCTCTCTCTCTCTCTCTATATATATATATATATATATATATATATATATATATATATATATATATATATATATATATATATATATATATATATATATATATATACATATATATATACATATATATATATATCTATGGCATGAATTATTGGTACACCATTTAAAAAGAAGTGTCACCAAACAAAATCGTAACGTACACCACATAAAATGGTACCATCGACCAAATAAAATGCTACCATCCACCAAATAAAATGCTTACCTCCACCAAATAAAATGCTTACCTCCACCAAATTTTGTGGGCACGTCCAACAAATTTTTTTTCTTGTGAACTTCACCATGGCATTTTTTTCTCACCTGACACCAACCTGTTTTGTTTTTTTCACCAAATTTAAAGTCCACCAAATTTTTTCTCAGAGAGCAGAAAAAGTAACTTTTGGTGTCAGGCGAGAAAAAATACCGTGGTGAATTTTACGAAAAGAAATTTGGTGGACGTGCCCACAAAATTTGGTGGAGGTAAGCATTTTATTTGGTAGAGGTAAGCATTTTATTTGGTAGAGGTAAGCATTTTATTTGGTAGGAAAGCATTTTATTTGGTAGAGGTAAGCATTTTATTTGGTAGAGGTAAGCATTTTATTTGGTAGAGGTAAGCATTTTATTTGGTGGAGGTAAGCATTTTATTTGGTGGAGGTAAGCATTTTATTTGGTAGAGGTAAGCATTTTATTTGGTAGAGGTAAGCATTTTATTTGGTGGAGGTAAGCATTTTATTTGGTGGAGGTAAGCATTTTATTTGGTGGAGGTAAGCATTTTATTTGGTGGAGGTAAGCATTTTATTTGGTGGAGGTAAGCATTTTATTTGGTGGAGGTAAGCATTTTATTTGGTGGAGGTAAGCACTTTTATTTGGTGGATGGTACCATTTTATTTGGTGTACGTTACTATTTTATTTGGTGACACTTCTTTTTAAATGGTGGACCAATAATTTTTTCCCCATATCTATATGTATATATATAGTTACCCTACTAGCAGGTATTAAAAAACTTGTTTCAACTATAGTAAATTACTCAACTTTTCCCTGGCAGCGCACAAAAATCAATTTTTTAGAGCATTGAGCGAGCTGAATGGGCAAATTTCAAATGAGCTTGTTTTATTTGGTTTCCCAGCCCAATTTTTTGATAGAGTTAGGCATGCAGATACGGTACACTTTTGCATGTGGATACCGTACTTTGAAGAAAGTAAACAAACCTCTGATCTTCCACAGCTTCATGATTGCTTCGTAGATGAAAATTACGGCAATGAGAGTAGCGAAAGACTCTTCCGTGAAGCGAGTGATGAATGAGACCTAATCGCAGGTCTCTTTTCCCGTGAAAACACAAGTACTCGAAACAGGCATCTTCATCTTTCTCTCTTTTTCTCTCTACTACTCCTTCTCTCACTATTTTGTTTCTCTATCTTTCTCTCTGTTTTACTTTTTTTCTCTCTCTATCTAGCTCTCTTTCCGTATCTAACCCTGGCTGCGAACTTATGATCTACCTGAGAACACTTCTTTCCCTGCTACATTGTGATGAGGTACCGCGGTGAGGAACAGTACCCTATATAATACTCTCTATGAAGTTATATTTCTGCCTCAAAAGTAGGTTTCAGACCGCTGCACCATTCGTATTCCATATCATTGTTGTTGTTGTCTTGCCCATAGATCCTGTCGAGGGGAGTCCTTTTGGGATAGGTTGGTGGTGAGGATCCTTTTGAGTCCGGAGAGATTTTCTCCGTCTACACTCGCAACGCAGTCGGCGATCCTCTTGGCGAGACCCATTCGTTAACCGGAGAAGGGCAAGAGGTTATTTTACTGGCGCCTCGACTCGCCATTGAAAAGTATAGCGGAGTATCGGCTGATGTTTTGTCCGGTGGTATGCCTAGGCCGGTCCGGCATCGCCCTCCTTTGACGAGCTATACTACCCAGCTTTGGTCCGCGGCGGGATTTCTCCCGCTATCTCCCAGCACGAATTCTTCGTAGGGAAGCGTCCCTCTATCCGCCACCTGAGGTCGCGCTCGATTCTGGACTGGATGATCCGGCTCCATCCGTGACAGGCTCTCAAGGCTGTAGAGTCACGAATGGCCACTGTTGCCAGTGTGTTTCGAGTATTCCATATCATCCCAACATGACCCGGTACCCAAACCCAATTACACACAGGCGTTAAATGAGACCGGTCTAAGGCATGTTTGTGCGCGCCGAGCGAGTGGAAAAGGGAATGGGAGAAGGCAAAAAGAGATGTAGAGAAAAGTTGAAACAGAACAAAAGGAGCAGAAAATATAGATCATTCTTGGCGCGAACATGTATGCGCCAACATAGCTGGTCTGGTTACCATTTAACCTCTGGTTATACATACCCAGATCTGATTATCCCATTCTTAAGCCAGTCATAACCTCTGACCCCTGACCCAAATCCTGTAAGTTGTATGCATATTTGATTATTTCACAACTTTTCCTTGTTAGGACCTTGTTACTATGGTACTTGCTTACTTACTATTGACAGGATCTTGTTACTCGAACCCAGACTCGGTTCCGACCCCCTCGGTACTCACCAGTGCACTCGCATCGGTGACGCACATAAGGAAGATGATGATGGACGTCCAGACGTGCACCCAGAACCGAAAGGAAAGATATTGGATGTTCAACCTGTAAAACTAGAAACACTTCATTTCTGCCGGGGTCAGCCTTACTAAATCGTAATTCCAATTCAAAAGATTTTCTATTGCTACTTTCAGAAAGATATATTCAAGTTTCTGAAGATGACCTCGCATTTGTTGACGAGTCTATAAATAGAATTTGACTAAAATTAACAAATACTCTATCAGAAACACACCCCAGTAAAGAGACTTCAATTAGAATCTCTACAATATTGACAAGGCCCTAAAAGCATCTCTCTGAACTCGTTAGTATAGTTTGAATGAGATCTCGTTAAAATTAACGAGTTGCTTGAGAGTCTCTCTTCATAATTCACGAGTTTTTCAAGAGACAAAATCAAGTAAATAAACAAGCTTTCTTGCAAAACAAGTCTCTTAAGCTATTCTGTTAACCTTGCACATAGGTCATAGACAATCGTCTCGAATACTAGAACAGGTCCTGTAGATCCGATTATAGTGAGTGGTTGGCCCGAGAAGAAGTGATACACGACTCCGCATATTGCTCCTGCATTAAATTTGTTCTAGATTACAGTTCAAGACCAGTTTAGAAGTTTTAACGAGATATTTCAAAGAGATCTGCAGAACAGCAAAGCTGTCTTCTACAGAAAATCTCCTGATTGAATGATCACAACGGTCCATGGGGCGCATCGAACTCATTCGTATATCTCTCAAACTAACGCGTACCAAGTATTGTTTTCTTGTTCTGTGAGACAAGTACGTTGCCCTCTCTATTTCTTTTCAACTACCCCCCCCCCGCCCGCCGTCAGCATTGAAATCGTTCTGGTATGAATCTATACAGCTCGGAACCTACTCAATCAAGATAGTACTCCCGCTACGAATAAGAGACCTCCGAAAATGTTCTCCATGGCCGCCATCCTCTGATGGGTTGCCTCCTCAAGAAGACCCCCGAAGGTGACAATAGGAGCGAGAAGGGCGAAGTACATGAAGCAAGCCGTCGCGACGCATCTCAACACACACAAACGACACTCCTCTGGACCAAGAGTTCAATATTACAATCAGGGGTTAAATGGTCCTGTATGACCCTAATCAGGGGTTAAATGGTCCTGTAAGACCCTAATCAGGGGTTAAATGGTCCTGTATGACCCTATGTCGGCGGGCCTCTGGTTTTCAACTCATAAGGGGCCTCTGTTTCAACCCCTTTGATCAAATCGAGAAAAAAGTTTTCGCGGGTCTCTGTTATTTTTCATCATAAGGGGAGAGGTAGCCGAACTCACAGTATTCACTACTCACAGTATTCACTACTAAAACAGATCACAGATCACCTTGAGGCGGGCCTCTGTAAATTTTCTTGCACACTAGAAAAAGTAATTTAAAATCCAACCATTTGCTGACGGGCCTTCAACTCAAACAACGGCGTGATACTGTATTCATTTCAAAGGTAGACCGGTACATTAATTTCTCCCTTCTTTCCCTCACTTGAATTAATGTAAGTCGGGCCTTTGCCCAGGGTATTTATTGGTGTTCGAAAGTCTCTGTGTCCTTTTCGTATGCAGTATAAGACCCTTTCTCCGGACCCCGTACGACCATTTCTGGCATAGCTCACCAGTAGGAGACAACCGTTTGCTCCCTTACTCTCTCTCTCTCATCCCCTTCTCGCGCTTTCCTCACTTCACCACATTTTTTCCCATTCTGATATTAATCCTCTCGCTCGAATTCACTATTTCTTCTCTTCTCTTTCTTTCTCCTTAAACCTCAAACTAAGACGAACAAACTTACTGTAGATTGAATGCATCGGTGAAGTCGGAGATGTAATGCGGCGCTTTTCTCTTTATATCGAGTATAAGCCCTCCGCAGAAGCGACCCGTTCGGGCGAGCGCCGGATCATTTCCGTGTCCTGTGACGAAAATGTTCCGACTGTAGCAGCGAAAATCAACAAGAATGACATCAAAGGCTATGTGAACTCTTTCACATGAAATGTCAGAGAAACAGCGCCCCAGACTTTTCTAAAAAAAAATTTCATAATAATACTTTTAGTTCGCAAAAAACTCTTAAAACGGCTTTTCACAAGACAAATGATGTTTTTCTGTCTTTCTACTCTTCCCCGTAGCAAACAAGCATCTAATAGACAGAAGAAAGACAAATGATGTTTGTCTGTCTTTCTACTCTTCCCCGTAGCATCATACAAGCATCTAATAGACAGAAGAAAGACAAATGATGTTTGTCTGTCTTTCTACTCTTCCCGTAGCATACAAGCATCTAATAGACAGAAGAAAGACAAATGATGTTGGTCTGTCTTTCTACTCTTCCCCGTAGCATACAAGCATCTAATAGACAGAAGAAAGACAAATGATGTTTGTCTGTCTTTCTACTCTTCTCGAAACACACTGGCAACAGTGGCCATTCGTGACTCTACAGCCTTAAGAGCCTGTCACGGATGGAGCCGGATCATCCAGTCCAGAATCGAGCGCGACCTCAGGTGGCGGATAGAGGGACGCCTCCCTACGAAGAATTCGTGCTGGGAGGTAGCGGGAGAAATCCCGCCGCGGACCAAAACTGGGTAGTATAGCTCGTCAAAGGAGGGCGATGCCGGACCGGCCTGGGCATGCCACCGGACAAAACATCAGCCAATACTCCGCTATACTTTTCAATGGCGAGTCGAGGCGCCAGTAAAATAACCTCTTGCCCTTCTCCGGTTAACGAATGGGTCTCGCCAAGAGGATCGCCGACTGCGGTGCGAGTGTAGACGGAGAAACTCTCTCCGGACTCAAAAGGATCCTCACCACCAACCTATCCCAAAAGGACTCCCCTCGACAGGACCTATGGGCAAGACAACAACAACAACAACAGCATCTAATAAACAGAAGAAAGACAAATGATGTTTGTCTGTCTTTCTACTCTTCCCCGTAGCATACAAGCATCTAATAGACAGAAGAAAGACAAATGATGTTTGTCTGTCTTTCTACTCTTCCCCGTAGCATACAAGCATCTAATAGACAGAAGAAAGACAAATGATGTTTGTCTGTCTTTCTACTCTTCCCCGTAGCATACAAGCATCTAATAGACAGAAGAAAGACAAATGATGTTTGTCTGTCTTTCTACTCTTTCCCGTAGCATACAAGCATCTAATAGACAGAAGAAAGACAAATGATGTTTGTGTCTTTCTACTCTTCCCCGTAGCATACAAGCATCTAATAGACAGAAGAGAGACAAATGATGTTTGTCTGTCTTTCTACTCTTCCCCGTAGCATACAAGCATCTAATAGACAGAAGAAAGACAAATGATGTTTGTCTGTCTTTCTACTCTTCCCCGTAGCATACAAGCATCTAATAGACAGAAGAAAGACAAATGATGTTTGTCTGTCTTTCTACTCTTCCCCGTAGCATACAAGCATCTAATAGACAGAAGAAAGACAAATGATGTTTGTCTGTCTTTCTACTCTTCCCCGTAGCATACAAGCATCTAATAGACAGAAGAAAGACAAATGATGTTTGTCTGTCTTTCTACTCTTCCACGTAGCATACAAGCATCTAATAGACAGAAGAAAGACAAATGATGTTTGTCTGTCTTTCTACTCTTCCCCGTAGCATACAAGCATCTAATAGACAGAAGAAAGACAAATGATGTTTGTCTGTCTTTCTACTCTTCCCCGTAGCATACAAGCATCTAATAGACAGAAGAAAGACAAATGATGTTTGTCTGTCTTTCTACTCTTCCCCGTAGCATACAAGCATCTAATAGACAGAAGAAAGACAAATGATGTTTGTCTGTCTTTCTACTCTTCCACGTAGCATACAAGCATCTAATAGACAGAAGAAAGACAAATGATGTTTGTCTATCTTTCTACTCTTCCCCGTAGCATACAAGCATCTAATAGACAGAAGAAAGACAAGTGATGTTTGTCTGTCTTTCTACTCTTCCCCGTAGCATACAAGCATCTAATAGACAGAAGAAAGACAAGTGATGTTTGTCTGTCTTTCTACTCTTCCCCGTAGCATACAAGCATCTAATAGACAGAAGAAAGACAAATTATGTTTGTATGTCTTTCTACTCTTCCCCGTAGCATACAAGCATCTAATAGACAGAAGAAAGAAAAATGATGTTTGTCTGTCTTTCTACTCTTCCCCGTAGCATACAAGCATCTAATAAACAGAAGACAGACAAATGATGTTTGTATGTCTTTCTACTCTTCCCCGTAGCATACAAGCATCTAATAGACAGAAGAAAGACAAATGATGTTTGTCTGTCTTTCTACTCTTCCCCGTAGCATACAAGCATCTAATAGACAGAAGAGAGACAAATGATGTTTGTCTGTCTTTCTACTCTTCCCCGTAGCATACAAGCATCTAATAGACAGAAGAAAAAACCTGACCTTCGGGAGCTTCTGGCTCTTCTTTGACTTTCTGTGAAGGTGCAACTTCTTCCATCAAATATTCTTTGCCCTTCTGCAGCAGAATAACAATCATTTGTTGTCTCTGAGGCTTTTCCAATTAGACTCTTAACGTGTATGCATACCTCTAAAGGTCATCGGGAGGTCTCAGCCGTCTTTGTCTACCTTCAACTGAGCTACTTCATCGGGAACCTACTTCAATCGTGCAAACAATGGGATATAATATCCCATTTTTTGCACGATTGCCCTCTGTTTTAAATCTTCTCCTCTTTTTCAAAACTCTCACCTCTTCTGCTCTCCTCTCCGTCTTTCGCTAGCTTCTCTTCAAAGTTGTTCATTTACCCACTTACTCTGGAAAAACTTTAAAATAAAGAAAAATTTACCTCTCGTTCAACTCGAGTCATCATCTAGAGCCTACTTTTCTCTTATAGAACCAACTCCTATCATCGAACCGAATCAACTCTCCTCGCTATTAATGAATTCGGAGTGGACCAACCATCAAGCGCTTTTCTTGCGACGGAACCGACGTAGGAGGCTCGATGCGAATCGCCGGATCCCATTCTCCAGGAGGAAGAACAGTAACCTTGCAAAAAACAACACGTGTAAAAAAAACTGAGCGTTGATCGCAAGTAAACGTTTGAAAAGCCCCTGAAGCCTTTTAAGCAAAGTGTTTCTTAGCACCCGCACATCTTTCTTCGATTGCATAATTTTTTTTTAATTTCAGAGTGCAACATTCAATTTTTCCAATGATTTGGAATTTCCCTACGAAAAATCAGAGAAATTTTTTTTTAAGCGCATAGACTCCAATGTTTTCGGGTTTTTTGGAGAGCGCATAGATTTTGTTACCCATAGTGCGGGTCAGAGAATCACCCTGCTTTAGAGCTTTGGTAAAACTGTTAGTGTTTGTTGCGGAAATGGTTGTATACAACAATAACATAGTCAATATTTCTCATTATTAATATACTTGAATTTATTCAAGTCTTTTCTCGAACATGGAGGTCCGTCCGGTCAAATAAAAAGTCTTAAACCTGTCGGCAGAACCATGAGACAAAAAAATACTTGCCTAAGCGGCAAGTATTTTTTTATCATTTAAAGATCGAGTCTTCACCTGAACTAGTTGAAAAAAAGAAACGACAGCTTATCTATCGGAAGTGCTTCGAATAATGAGAAGCGAGTGATAGGTTGTGGGCGAGAGAGGGACAGAGAGTAGGAAAAAAAGGGAAAACGTGAAAACTCGCCCACTTCTCACTACTCTAGGTATCAGCCCGAATCAGTGGTCTTTTCCCACTCTTTCACAAGTGTAGGTTATCTATGCTTACAACACTCTCTTCTCTTCTCTCAAATTCAGGCATATTTCCGCTCTCTCTGAGCCTGTAACCTTATTGGATAGACTTATAAGATGAAGGTTACTTCAAAAAAGTTTTCGTTTTTCAGCCCTTTAAGTTGTGTGTATATTCCCTACTTTTCTCAGATCCTCAGTGTAGCCCCGCTTTTAGCGGTCTTTTGGCAGAACTTGGACACCTGATGCTATTCATTCTAACACTTATTCCGACGTCTATCTTTCAACAATTACAACCGTTCTGAGCTTCATTGAGATGAGTAATTTATAACTTTAAAATGAATTATGTAAAAATAATTTGATGAAGCGAGCACCTGGTCCAGAAACTCGTCGATTCCATCAATGAGATCCTGATGATAACGTGCTTCAAAAGCCACATCGTGGAAGATCTGAAAGAGTTTGACAATCACAAACTTGAGAGCGAACAAAACAATATAATTTTAGCTTCAGAGACAGAAGAGAATCAATTGATCACACCATTGCACGTATGTCCACCGGGCGGGAGCTAACCCAACCATCTCTTCTCTAACCAGGAATGAGCGCGTTACCATCAAACCAAGGTGACGCTCGCTCCCGGGAAGAAAAGGGAACACTGGGTTCGATTCCGCCCAGTGGACTAGCTTTATTCCGTGCTTTGCTTCAATCAATATTCATCTTAATCAGGCGTCATTGTCTTCAAACTGTGTAACTTAGCATTTCGATATGAGAAACAATAAGAGAGAAAATCATTGTGATAGAGGTTGGAGAAAGAGAGGAGATAGGCAGATTATAGTTGCTTTAGCTAGCTCTGACCTCATCCGACATGAGAGTAGCGATGGCTCGCCCGATCTCCCTGTACTGCGCTCCATGGCCAACTGGGCCAAGCAGGACAAAGATGAACCGGGTTGGGACGGGAACCTGTCAATAAATATCACACCTCTGCTCTTCTACCAAAGGTTGCTCGTTGAATGCAGTAAGTCTCCATTAAGTCCCAGAAAATTGAGAAAAAATGATCGCTCATTTGAGCTGGCGAAAGAGGAGCCTCATTTGTTATTTTTGGCGAACGGGGAGCCTCATTTGTTATTTTTTCTACATAAAAAAACTGTCAAATGGATCAATCGAGAACTCTATTACAGAAAATTTTTATCGGGGTTTTTACGAGGCAAAGAGGAAGAAGTTATAAATGAGTCCGTCAATGTTGTAAATGTCAACTTCTGTCAAATCTCCCAGCACAGCAGCTGTCTTCAGTCGAATGAACGCACATATATGGGCATGGAGGAAGTCTACCTGAAACGATTGCGACCTTTTCAAGCGTCCAAAACATGGTAACAGATCATTTTATGCCGGTTTACTTTTAACTCTATCTATCTCTTTCTCTCCATTTTTTTTCAGTCTTTTTTTCTCTCTATCTTTCTCTGTCTATTTATTTTTATATTTTTTTCTGACTCTTTCCATCTCATTTTCTGCCTCTCTATCTATCTCTCTTTTTGGTGTTTTCTCTACATAAACTTTTTTCTCTCTTTTAATCTACTACATACTTTCTGCCCCAGACATTTCGCCATTCAAGTTTTCATCCTGATCTTACTTTTAGAAGTCCTCTACATAATCTTTCCAATTTATACGCCTTCCTCCTCTTTCGAACAAACCTCAAATTCTCTCTCTCTCTATGTGTGTGATTCTCTCTCTCTCTCTCTCTCTCTCTGTGATTCTCTCTTCCGCTCTCTCTCTCTGTTACTCTCTCGAACGTCTTGATCAGTTTTAAACTCTTCTCACTCTTCTTCTTTATCCCTATCCTTCTCTCTTCTCCAGTCCTTAAAATTACTGACACATATATTTAACCCTGAGAGAAATGAATAAATCTCTCGCTCTCAGAAAGTCGAAAATTCCGCCTCGGCTGAACCTCTGTTTATTCTTAAGATTCTTTCTCTCAACTTTTTAAAACTTTCTTTCTCTTTTTTTCATTTTGTTCTTTCACTTCACTCTTTCTTTTTTTCTTATCTTTTATCTTTGTTTCTACTTTTTTTCATCATCTTCTTCTCCTTCCTTTTTATTTCTGTCTTCTTTTTTTATTATTTTTCTTCATCTTCTCCTCTTTCTCTTTTGACTTCGTTCGCCTGATAAGTTTTGTTCTCTCCCACCTATGAGTTTTGTCAAGTTTCGTGCAGGCATTTCAAATAGTTTATGTAGTTGTCCTATGTTCAATTTACTCATTGGCTGGAAGTTATGAAAAGATAGGGCCTCGGTAACTATGAGAGCAGACGAAGAATGCTAGACAAAGTATAGACCGACAGACAAAATGCGTGCTCTTTTAGCAAGAGCATGAGTGAGTGATGAAAAATATAGAGAAAGCAAGTCCGATAGAGATATGTAGCTGAATAATACAAATCACTAATTGGATCATAATCAGATTTGTTAGGTATTCTTCTTGTCCCGGGCCTTTTTCGCATCAAAATGCACTGAAACTAATGATTATTAATTATTGAACCCAAATAAAAATATTGATAATTAGAATGCTGGGCACACAATCCATTATGGGAATATCACCGGATAAAACCAGCTCGAGACGGTGAGGAAGAGAGTAAGAAACAAGCAAAAAAACAAGGGAAAAAGAGAGAAAATAGAAGAAAATTATAAAATTGACAATCAAATGTGGATGCCACAATAGGTGATCGATCCTGTCCCCAGGTGCGAACTGATAGTAAATTCAACTAATCACATGAGACTATTCCAATTATCACCATTTCTCGTCCTGTCATAACGGTAAGACGATGAATGAAGCAGATATTTTTTTATCAAACCAGAGTCTTTCTCTAACCCGCACTGCGGGGAAAATCTATGCGCTTCCCTAAGAAAAAAGATACGAGTGCTCTCTAGCTCTTTTTGTATGACATTCTATGGATGTATTACATCGCATGATGTCGGTCTCTCACTAGAATCTGCTAATTGGGTTCAGTGATTTACAAGCTTCTCTGGTGGGTGGTAAAAAAAACATTCAATTTAATCTTCTTTACCTATATTAATCATTTTCCCTTTGAACTTTGACTGTATTCTTTCTCATTTACTGTTTCTTGTTCTCTTTGTCTCTCTCTTTGTCTACCCCTCTCTCCATCTCTCTCTCTCTCTTTGTCTACCCCCCTCTCTCTCTCTCTTTGTCTCCCCCTCTCTCTCTCTTTGTCTCCCCCCTCTCTCTCTCTCTTTGTCTACCCCTCTCTCCCCCTCTCTCTCTTTGTCTCCCCCCTCTCTCCCTCTCTCTCTCTCTCTTTGTCTCTCCCCTCTCTCTCTCTTTGTCTCCCCCCTCTCTCTCTCTCTTTGTCTACCCCTCTCTCCCTCTCTCTCTCTCTCTTTGTCTCCCCCCCTCTCTCCCTCTCTCTCTCTTTGTCTCCCCCTCTCTCTTTGTCTTCCTCTTTCTCCCTCCTTTATCTCCCTCCCTTCTTACCTCTCCAATGAGAACATTAGAAGCCTCAACACCGTGAGGAAGTTTCTTCAGAAAGTGTGTATTCCCCTTTCCAACATCTGAAGAGGACGACTCTTTGTGAAGTTCCTTCGGTACGGATTCAACCTTCGAGTAGATCCATTTAAAAATAGAATTTGATTTTCAAAAAAAAATACTTCATGAAAAAACTTTAAAAAATTAATCGATTTCATTGCTAAATTACATTCTTCTTTCTTCAATGCGATAGTATTTCAATTGAGTATATACAGTCTAAAATTTGTATCCATCAGAATAGTTGAGAGTCTCTTTCTGGTCGATTTTGTGGTTTTATTCATTTTTCCAGCTTTATATTATCTTACGCTCAATGCAATTCAGTGTTATTATACTCTAAAAATGTTGTATGGGCCTTAAATGTGCATTATCATGTGTGCGTGTGTAGCTCAGTGGGGAGAGCATTCGCCCGGAACGCGAAAGGTCACGGGTTCGGTTCCCGTCACACCACACGATTTTTGCACAAGTTTCTGCGAACAATCCGCTCCTCTGCTCGGTATAAAAATCCGTTGCTTGAGATCAACGAGGAGTAGGGAATACTCTAATCTACAATACTCTAACTTTTTCTATTCATACTATGACATGATTTGTATTGATCTACCTTGGGTAGTTCCAGCGAGGGCCCGCTCTTTTTCGCCTCCTCCTCCGCCTTCGAGATGTTGCGGGCATGGGAGAAGGACTTACCGATGTCCGCGATGGACCTCACCGTATTCAAGAAGCCGCCTTCTTTCTGATCCCCATTCCCGGATCTGCGAGCCTTCAACATTTCGCTCATCCTATCAGGACTTTCTGCATATTTGTATCCGCCTGTTACACTTCCATCGTAGGTCACCCAAAAACTAACTTTTACAAAACCACCGGGAAAGGGGTTAAAATAATCAGAAGCAAGCGAGTCTCTCCTTTCAAACTCAACAACCTAAATCGTGGTCACCGTTGCAGCCTCTCACTATATGTACTCCCTTCCCTATATTTTGCGATTGCTCTTTTTTTTGCATTGGCCCCTTGAATATTTCAAGAATTCTTGTCGTTCGATCTGTTTCATATTAAAGAGCAATATTTTCTGATAACAAAAGAATGAACTGAAAGAAGAAACCAGTAAATATTTTTCAAGAAACCCATAATTCAGTTTGGAATGTTGTATATACGCGGATCCGAAAAGGCGAAAAGAGAAAATGACATGCCATTTTAGAATAGAACCTGAAAAATTAAAAAGAGAACCACAAAATTAGGGATTGAGACAGAGAGATTGAAAGAGAGAGAAAGGGAGACAGAGAGAGAAATAGAGAGAGAGAGAGAAAGCGATTAAATCCTTGTTGGACTTATTTTAGACTCCCGCAGCGGTATAACTTCATAACTTCTTCAGAAAACATTCAAAACTACTTTGTGTTTTGTTTTTCTTCTACGCCCTCTCTTTTTCTCTTAGTATTTCTCTCTCTCTCTCTCTCTCTCTTTCACACTTCCTAACTATTCCTCTCTTTTTCTCATTCATTTCCTCTCCCGCTGTTTCTCACTCCTTTTTCACGCGAACTTCAACTTTTTTTCCCGTAGAATTTCTTTCACGAACTATTCTCAGTATTTTTTTTGCAAACTTCTTTAACACAATTTCTTCCTAATCCTTTCATAATCATCGTAATCTTCAGATTGATAATCCCCTTTGTTTCCCTTTCTTAACTTCTTCCTCCTACTCAATATCCTGCATTCTCTACAACTCTGATAAACTCTGTCGCTTTCTCTCTAACACTCTCTTGCCCTTCTCATCTCTCCTCTCTCTCTCTCTCTCTCTCTCTTCAAACTCTCTTGCCCTTCTCATCTCTCCTCTCTCTCTCTCTCTCTCTCTCTCTCTCTCTCTCTCTCTCTCTCTCTCTTCTCACTCTCTTGCCCTTCTCATCTCTCCTCTCTCTCTCTCTCTCTCTCTCTCTCTCTCTCTCTCTCTTCTCACTCTCTCTCTCTTCTCACTCTCTCTCTCTCTCTCTCTCTTGCCCTCCTCATCTCTCAATATCTTTTCTCTATTCCTTTCTCTCTTGTCTGTTCCTAATTCCTATTATGCCAATCTTGACTTCTTTTTTCACCATTTGTTCATGGAAAAAAGTTTGTTAGTTTTTTGCACTCCGAACAACTGAGGATGAAGCAAAAGTTTAAAAAGGAAGGAATACGTTATAAGAAGGGGGAATACGAGAGAGAGAGAGAGAGAGAGAGAGAGAGAGAGAGAGAGAGAGAGAGAGAGAGAGAGAGAATAGTCGAGGAAATTAAAGAGGCATAACGCAGATGTGCTAGAGTGCCAGCAAAAGATATAGAGAAACAAGACAAGAAAAACAGAAAGATAAGAGAGCTCAACACAGTAGAGCAAGCGCTATAACAACAGGCAGGAAGAGGGCGCTGAGTCTTCAGGAGGAAGAGATTTGAGAAGGCAGTTGAGGACGGCAATAAAAGAGAAAAAAGAGAGGGAGAAGAAGAGAGAAAGAAAAAAGAGAGAGGGAGAAAAAGGTGAGAGAAAGATAGAAAAGAATTGAAGGTTGAACCCTGGCAGAAAGAAGGAATAAGAAAGATTGCTCCGAGCTAAGGAGTAGATGCGCTTGAAATTTAGTTTGAAATGCTTACGTAATGCTTGTCAATAGATACTACTCAAGAGCGAAAACACAATAAAACTTCTGTTCTCTCTCTCTCTCTCTCTCTCTCTCTCAATATAAAAAACTCTAGTTATCACTGATTACAATATCTTTTAATCCTACACCCTTCACGCTACAAATCCCTTGTCCCTTGCATGCCTCATAACTACTGCGTTCTTTTCTTTTCTAGAACTCTCAAACAACAAGTTATTATTCATACATCTTTCTCTCTCCCTCCCTCTCTCACTCTCCTTCTCTCTGTCTCTTTTCCTCTATATCTCTCTCTCTGTCTCTCTCTCACACTCTCTCTCACTCTCCTTCTCTCTGTCTCTTTTCCTCTATATCTCTCTGTCTCTCTCTCACTCTCCTTCTCTCTGTCTCTCTTCCTCTATCTCTCTCTCTCTCCTTCTCTCTGTCTCTTTTCCTCTGTATCTCTCTCTCTCTGTGTCTCTCTCTCTCTCACTCTCCTTCTCTCTGTCTCTCTTCCTCTATATCTCTCTCTCTCTCTCTCACTCTCCTTCTCTCTGTCTCTTTTCCTCTGTATCTCTCTCTCTCACTCTCCTTCTCTCTGTCTCTTTTCCTCTATCTCTCTCTCTCTCACTCTCTCTCTCTCTCACTCTCTCTCTCTCTCACTCTCTCTCACTTCTCACTCTCCTTCTCTCTGTCCCTTTTCCTCTGTATCTCTCTCTGTGTCTCTCTCTCTCACTCTCCTTCTCTCTGTCTCTCTTCCTCTATCTCTCTCTCTCTCTCTCACTCTCCTTCTCTCTGTCTCTTTTCCTCTGTATCTCTCTCTGTGTCTCTCTCTCTCTCTCTCACTCTCTTTCTCTCTGCCTCTTTTCCTCTATCTCTCTCTCTCTCACTCTCCTTCTCTCTGTCTCTTTTCCTCTGTATCTCTCTCTCACTCTCCTTCTCTCTGTCTCTCTCTCAATCTCTCTCTCTCACTCTCCTTCTCTCTGCCTCTTTTCCTCTATCTCTCTCTCTCTCTCACTCTCCTTCTCTCTGTCTCTCTTCCTCTATATATCTCTCTCTCAATCTCTCTCTCTCTCTCTCTCTCTCTCTCAATCTCTCTTTCTCTCTCTATCTCTCCCTCAAAACTATGGAGCAACACGTAATAGAGAAGTAGACACACATTCTTTGTTCTTTTTGAAAAAATATTCTTTCAATTCTCTGTTTTTCTCCAATTCCCTTGTAAATGTAAAAAAACTGCAAGAACAACAAGGATATGGTCAACTGAGTAAACTTTCAAGGCATTCTGATCCTTTCCATGTGAGCTCATCTACTCTAATCATTTTACTCGCTCAAGATGTGCTTTTACCCACTGGCCAATGGAAAAAGTAAACAACCGCTCATTTGAGCAAATGGCCTGGAATGCTGAGAGGCAAATGATTTTTCGAAGTCTTGTTGAACCTTTTATAAACCTCTCTCTCTCTCTCTCTCTTTCTCTCTCTCTCTCCCTCTCTATCTCTCTCTCTCTCTCTCTCTCTCTCTCTCTCTCTCTCTCTCTCTCTCTCTCTCTCTCTCTCTCTCTCTCTCTCTCTCTCCTTTCTCTGACGCCCGTACAAGTGGTCATTTTCCTTTTCCTTCGACAAATGCAAGACTCGTGGAATCTCATCTAACCCGATTGGGCCTTTTTGGTTCATCTGACCCAGACCTTCTCCTGAACAGCCTCAAGTCACCCAGATGACCCAATTTTGTTTGTTATTAAAAATCCCGCCAACATGCGAACCTGTTCATATTGGTGGACATGCTTCCGGTTGAGTATCTCCACCAACTCTTCCCGAAAATGCTCCTCGACATTCTTTCGCTTGATGAATTCATCCACCAGAGCATCTGGAGAAACCACGTTCAGATTGCTTCTCTCGAAAAAGGTTACTTGCAACTTCTGATAATATTGTAAAACGTTCGCTCTTCGAGCAAATGTATCTTCAGAAATGAGAAGCGAGGTAGAGTCGAAGGGCAGAAAGCTTCTCATTATTCTTGACTCCTTCGTTCAAAAAGGGTCGTTTTTGGAAGCTCTCAACAGTGCTGGTGACCTATGGGTGCTTTGTTCAGGTCATTTCCGGCTTCACCAGATCACTTTCAGACTCATATCTGAATCTCTGCAAGTTTTCGTGGCCAAAGTCCTGCTAGAGACCGGAATCTTTCATTTTATTCTGAAATGGAGAGCGAGAAGGAAAACCCAATCAATTTTCAGATTAACCCCTACAACTGAAGCATTGATTGGCCATAAATAGGTGGAAGAGAAAAAAGGAAGAGTAAACGACCTTCTTTGAATTTTCAATCGTATTCCTATTATACAATACTGATTCCATATAATTCTATCTAAACCTCATTGGAATTCGTCTCTCTCTCTCTCTCTCGATCTTTCTTTGCACTTTGTGATCTACTGCGTCTGAATCAATCTCAATCGCCATCCTTGTATTTTATCTACTTTTCAACTCTTAATCATTTTTATATGTTCTCTTGATCTCTTATTCTGATCTTTTCATCCTGCTCTCTTCTCTCTTCCATAACAAATATTCTTTCTGATACTTAGATGTTTTCTCTTCAATTTTCTGTTCTCTTTAAAACCTCTCCGTTTTCACTCCTCTCATTTTCTTTTCCTCCATCAATATTCATCTATTCTGACTAAACTCCAACTAATCTTTGCTGTTCGCGTTTCTTGTTGCGAACAACTGCCAAATCTTCTCCTGAGAAATGCTTCTTGAATTTGACTCATTCAACTAAACTAGAAACCCTTTGTCTAGTAAGCTTATCTCTCTATTTCTCTTCTTTTCCTTAATAAAAACTCTTTCTCTCTCATCTTCTCGAATTTTTTCGCTGATCTCGCAACCTCGGAATCACTTATTGCCCTTCCCCTCTTTATTTTTGATTGCGTACATATTTCTATCGAGTTTTCTTTGCTCTATCCTATGAATAACAGAAGCGAGCTAATGTAAACCAGCCGCGTTCCCTTGAATTTTCAGTTTTTCTTCTTCTTCACTTTACTCTCGAATGCATTTTTATGGTAAGCAGTAATACGCCATTTACATGAGAAGTCATTGGTATCATCTATAGGTCACCAGCAATGTTGAGAATTTAAAAAAAAACTAGCGTTTTTCAAGCGAGGGAGTCTATAATGATGAATGGAAAGCTTTCCCTCCTCTGCCACCTGCCCCTAGATCGCATCTCATTATTCCAAACATTCCCGCTCAAAGAGCGGTTGTTTTTAAAAAGTAGCTAGTGAACCTTGTTGAGCTATGCTGGTATATGGACCTACTCACTCTTAGGAAACTCTGTAGCCTATTCATCTAGCAGTTGTATAACATGCGTTCTTCAACTCATCTTTTTCTCTCTCACTTTCTGTCCTTTTCCTCTTCCTCTCTGTCTATCTATCCTTCTCTTTTTCTTCTCTCTTCCCCTCTGTGTTTTCCCCACTTTAGCTCTCCCATCATTTTTACGAACCGAAATGCCCATGTAGGAAATTGTTACAGAATGAAAAAATGTTTTCTAATGAAGATGTCAGAAAAAGCCATGAATGTATTTGTCTTCTTTTTGGTGCGCCCTCATGCGTATTGCGGCTGATTAAGAAATGGAGATGACTCAGCTCTTTCTTTTTTGTCTCTCCATCTGACTGTTGTTCTAGAATAAACTACTCTCATCACATATGGCATGTTCTCCAATCATCTTATCTCGTGAGACTTCTCTTCTGAAGGAACGAGAAACACTCAGATTTATAAAGAGAGAATCAGTCAGATGAGAAGAGAAAGCGTGCAATAAACCTGAATATACCCGAAGAGACAAGGGAATAGATCAAAAAGGAAAGATAGCTAGAAAGAGAGCCAGAAAGTGAAAGAAATAAAGAAAAAGAGAGAATCTTCTAATTCTCATTTACACACTTTAAAGGCAGTCATGCCTGGTTTAGACGATAATTGACAATACCATCGCAAGGAAAAAGCTGTTTTGATGGGGCGGGATCGAACCCAGCTATCTCTTATCAACCCGGGAGTAAACGCGTTTAATATTTACGCGTTTGCTCCCGGGTTGAGAAGAGATAGCTGAGTTCAATCCCACCGCATGAAAACAACTTTTTTTCCTTGCGATGGTATTTTCAAACAGAGAAGAAGAGAAGAAAGAGTAAAAGAGGATAAAAAAGAGAGAGACAATAGGATCCCATGGTCAGATGGTTTTAGGATGAATAGATACATAAAGAACCAACAAAAAAAGAGAATACAGTTCTATCAGTTTCCGAAAACCATGTAATTGTTACCTTCCTACACAAAACAAAAAGAATGAGATGAAAAACGTGAAGTGAAATAAAACTTAGAGCGAATTCTCTCTCTTCGAGTATTTCGATTAATTTCCAAGTTTTATGTCTTCTAGTTTTCTTTTTTTTCCCCTCCCGAAAAGCTTTTTTCTCTTCGACTGTTTCCTCTTTCTAATCAATTTTTCTTAAGTCTTCCTTTACAGCTTTTTCCATTTTCTTTTTCATTATTTTTTCTTTCTGCTTGTTTCCTCTTTTCTCTTTTCTTTCTGCTTGTTTCCTCTTTTCTCTTTTCTTTCTGCTTGTTTCCTCTTCTATCTTTTCTTTCTGCTTGTTTCCTCTTTTCTCTTCAAACCCTTCGTTTTCTTTCCAATATTCCTCTTTTTCTGTATGTTTTCTTCTCTTTTTCTTTTGATATCCTCTCCGTCTCTCTCTCTCTCTCTGCTCTCCTCACTCTTGCTGTCTCTCTCCGTCTCAATCTTGCTTCATTTTTTCCTCCTCTATTATTGTTCTCTTTTATCAAGTCTGCCGTCGTCTTTTTTTCATACTCCGAAGCCCCGCACAAGCCTTTTCAGGCTAACTCTTGCAGAGAACTAATCCAATTGGGTTTCTCAGATGTGGGCGAAGAAGAAGTACAAATCGAGGAAGAAAGAGAAAAAAATAATGAGATATACAGAGTGAGACAGATAGAGATATAGAGAAAGGGAGAAAAATAGTGAGAGAAAGAGATAAATGAAGAAAGACAGAGAGAGATATAGAGAAAGGGAGAAAAATAGTGAGAGAGAGAGAGATATATGAAGAAAGACAGAGAGAGATATAGAGAAAGGGAGAAAAATAGTGAGAGAGAGAGAGATATATGAAGAAAGACAGAGAGAGATATAGAGAAAGGGAGAAAAACAGTGAGAGAGAGATATATGAAGAAAGAAAGATATATAGTGTGAGAATCACTAAATTGAGATACAGACAATGAGAACCAAGCCTGAGGGAAAATATTAGCATATTAGAGAGAGAAAAAGAAATAACAATACATAATTCACAAATAACAGTCCCTTCATTTCTTCCCTAGTTCCGTCACGGAAGAGGCGGGAAAGAATCGAGAGGGAGAGAGAGAGCGCGTAAGAGAGAGAAAGACAAAGAGAGAGAAAAATGAGATTGAGAGAAAGAGAGAGATAGAAAGAGAGAGAATGGAATACATCAAAACAGATGATCATAATCGTTTTCGAACTGATGATTGAATCATGGGCTTCTTAATATTAGCTTAGTTCAGCCATAAATCTCAGGGGGGGGGGAAATATTAGCAAATCAATAAATAACGGCTTATTTGAGGGTTTATAACACTAAAAAACGATCTAAATTGAAGGAAACGAGAGTTTAACAATTTTAAAGTCCAAGACTGTATAGACTCTTTAGGTTCTCAGTAGTCTAGCCCTACAGTAGTCTAGCCCTACAGCTGGATAGAGTAATTTTCCGACTTATGAATACTTTTGAGAAGTTGAAAAGAAAACCACTCTTCGAAATAAATGGCCAATAAAGAAAAGGGAGCGAGACTTGACTGTACTCGCCTCTCGAAATAGCCCATTATTTCTCCTGTATGCAGGGGTCATGACAGATCTTCTGTCGGCGAGCCTCTGTGTTCCAAATCTTTAGGGGGGGGACCCTTATGTGAAAAAAAAGGTAAAGGGGACCCTTATTTGAGAAAGAAAAGAAAAACAATTTCACCCCTAAGGGAGGACCTTTATGTGCAAAAAAAAATTTTCCGCCTTTGGCGGGCCTCTGTTTTTCCAAATCGTAAGGGGGACCCTTATGCGAATTTTTTTCGGCGGGTTTCTGTTTGAAAATCATAAGGGGGGACCCTTATGTGAAAAAAATTTACCGCCTCCGGCGGGCGTCTGTCCCTTTTTCTTTCACACTAAAAACCCCCTGCCTGTATGTACTCACCTTCTCATCATTCTAGAACGTCTTCTCATTATTCTAGAACGTCCCCGGGTCGAAGAGCGGTCGTTTTTCAAGATTTTCCTGGATTTACATGTAACCTATCGTGAGCTATGAGTGTCCCCCGCCCTTGAGCCTCTAGGCATCGTTATTCAATCTTTGGGTGTATGTGACACTCAGCCCGAGACACTAATAAGACCCCTTTTTCCACAATTATTTTTCCGCATTTACGTGCGGCAAGGTTGGTGCGTAATATTTTAATTGAAGAGATACAGCGAGAATTTTAGAGAGAGGAGGAGTCAGAAAAGCGAAAGCATCAATATTATGTCGCTCAGTTAGAGTGTTAGAAAAAAAACTTGTTAGAAATTGAAAAGAGGAAAACGAACATGGATTTTGAATATAAATAGAAGAAGAAAGAATCATAGAAAATGCGAAACACAAAAGAAGTCGCGAGAAGAATCCGAAAAAAAGAGAAAAAAGGAGAGAAACAGTGTGATAAAGCATGAATTAAATACACTTTCGGCTACAAATAAAGCTGCTCTTGAATAACGCAGCAATTATATGTATAGCCAGCTGTAACATCAAAAGAGAATCTACAAAAGAAAATATTGAATTTTTTAAAGAAAAAAAACAACGTTGAAATTGAGAGAATCAGAGATACGAAGCAAGAGATTGAGATAGAAAAAGTTAAAGAAAAGGGATTTTCAGAGAGCATTAAAAAGTTATACAATGACAGAAAATAAAGAAGATGGAAATAATTTACAGCATGTAAAGGATACGAGAATTAGAGAAAGACTATTTAGGCCTTTGAAAGTGAATCTTTTAGACTGCGTTCAAAAAGTAGAAGGTATTGTGTATCCGAGTCTTAGAATCACTACATACATAATCCAGGACAACCTTTTTTCTCGATCGACTCACAACAATTCAATTAACTTTTTCAAGCTCATTTTCTCTTCACAACAGCGTACGCACCCTGAGACAAGATACATATCAAACTTAAAAGAGACACTGGTGGGTCCTGGGCAACTGCCATGAATAAACAACAAACTGGCAAAACTATTTTCTAGGGTGACGGACCTACCAACAACAACTTCAAATAAAACAAATTTTTAGAGCTACTTCACTTTTTTACTTCTTTTAGAGTAAAAAAGTGAAGTAGATAACTTTCATATTCAGAACAATTTTTTCAGTCATTCTTAAGCCGAAATGGATTCTTCGAGAAGAGATGTGAGTAGGTTATACTCGGGCGATTGAACTATTCCAAAATCAATACATATTTTACCTATAGGTTACTGCTAAAGTGTATAACAGCAGTGGAAAGAGTCAGATTCGAGCAAGTCAGAACGTTTCTTACCAGCCACAAAAGAAGTGTGTACATTAATAATCTTCATCGCGCTTGTTCCCGCCTCACGGCAGGGTACGCGCTCCCCTGAGATTCAGGACATATCCTAGTAGAACGAGCGGCTGCCTGCTAGATCTAGATCGCTGCTAGTGTGAACAGCAGCAGTAGGGAGATTCAGATTCGTGCATGAGCACTACCAACATTTCTTAGCCCCATTGGTTTGGGCGGATCTGTCGGGGGTGGGAGTCGAACTCGGGACTCTTCGCACAATAGTCGAACACACTAACATTATGCCACGCCCGGACTAAAAAGACTAATGAATAAACATTTGAAAACGGTTGAATTTGTAAAGCTGAGAGCGTCCTATGAGAGTTAAAAAACACACTTGTATTATTAACTGTTTTATAACGCATAGTTTTGCGCGTACACTTCACACGCACCCCGGGTTAAAGAAACACCCTGACAGTAATCTTTTGGTCATGATATTCTTGTTCAAAAACTGGATCTTATCAGGCTGTTTTTTACCAGCAACCAAAGAAGTGTGTAGATCAGAAAGAATAATCTTGAGAGAAGCAGAATTCGTCCATCTTGAGGCCACTCTTAAACCTTTGAACAAACACGTTTGAGCATGATCGAGATAGTGATAACATTAGGAATGAATCGCTTACCGACAATGGCGGGCAGATCTGTGTGTTCCCATTCCGTGAGGAAGAGGCCGCCTAATAGGCAATTCCGCAGCTGAAAGAGCGCGTGTAGAGAGAGTGCCGCTACATGGGGCTTCGACCAACGGTTCCCACCTAAAAACATCGTTTTTGCTAGTATTCGTTTAAACTTTTGTCCTTTTTGGTCCTAAAAACTGTTTCTCGTAGGAAAAACACCTTGCAGTCAATTAAAGTTGTTATATCAAGGCAATACTGCCGCTTGGAGGTGTTTGGAGACAAGATTTGAATAGTATCACCTCTTATTCTCTACCACTATCAATGAAGCGGTCACTCTATCTCTTCCAGCAGTGAAGTATAGATTCTCATATGAAGGATATAATAGGTCCTCATCTATATTGGACTTCTTTAAGCTCTCCAGAAGCCCTTATTTATCGGTTTTTTGAGACAACATGTAATCCTTTCTTTCTAAGAAGGAAATGCTCGTTGTCACTGAAAGTATCCCTTGAATGAATTATGCAACTCTAACTGTCTCACTATCTGCGTCAGTCATTCATGTTTGCGCAGAGTGTGTAACCTGAAACCGCATCTCGAATCATATAAGAAAAGCTACGGATGAAGAATCTATTCAAAGGCAAGATTACTCAAGGAAGAAGAAAAAGCGCCTGCTTAGAATTGAACGGCAGCAGCGGTATATCCTTCATCCCAGACGAGCTTTCCTACCCCCCCCCTCTACTTCTCCTTGGAGAAAGACAAATAAAAACTTCAAAACTCGAATGCAGTCTATGTAAACAAGCGCTAGTCGGAATACAACTGATACTTTTAGTGCAAGTCAAAATTCATAAATAAAATTTCAAGCCTACGTTTCTAGAAAACTACGTCCTAATTTTGAATCAGGAGAAAGAATATAAAATTTACGGTTTGGTCTTAAATTCATAAAGAATTGTGTTCCAACTCTAGCTTGAAGCAAAGTTGGACATCGAGATGAATTGATCGAGAGTGAGATTTCCAACCTTGCTCGACATCTTCTTCGAACTTGACCCATCTTGCTGTTTCCCGCCACTCTTTCCCGCCCAATTCGCCCATCTCAGTGAAGAGCGCCGGGAGGTCGCTCTTCTCTTTAAGCAGGAACATGACCCGAGTGCCCGGCGCTGCGAAAAAGTACATCATAAATCACATGAACTTGTTAAAAACTACTGTTCTACCTAGAATAATGAAAAGCGAGCGGGAGGTGAAGGGCACGGAAAGAAGGCAGATTGACTTCGCTTTTTTATCATCATTTTAGAAACCATCATTCAGTGAGCGGTCGCTTTTTCAATTTCTTGGAAAGTGCAGAAGACCTTTGCTTTGGATACTCATATTTATCTTGCTGGCAGTGAGAGGTTAGGGCTTAACGGCCCATACGAGGAAAGGAAGAGGGGTTCAAGCACTCACTTAAACTCATTCTCATGGCGAAATTTAGGATACTACTTAATTTCAAGGCTCATTACCTGATAAGGCAAATACAAAAGCTCAACCTGGAATCGCTGTATTAGCTGGAAAAAACTCTTACGACCAATGGGGTCTAGAATAGTGATGAGCAAACGAGTTTCCGAAGTATTGACCTCTTCTATTGCTTAACTTCTCTCTATCTGCACTGCCCTTCAACTCCCTCCTCATCGTTCCCAACACCCACTCGAACGAGAGACCGTTTTTGGTTGATTTAAGACAAGTGTAGATCAATGAACTAATACATATGTAGAAGAATTAATAGTATTACAATTGGGAAAAAAAGGAATCGCTTTTCGATTGTAAACTTATGATTAGGAGATATGGAGGATAGCTGAAAAGGCTTAAGTATGATGAAAAAAATCTTAAGAGGTGTTAAGAAGCGAAGTCTCTTGAAACCATAAGATATAATAACAGAAAATTGATAATCGCTGTTTGTAAAGGTCAACGTCAACTGAATAACTCATTTAAGAACAACTTTGAGAAAGAATAACTTATTGATGTATAACTCTGAGAAAGTACGACTGACCAAGAGAGGCCAACTCGATGCTCTCCCGCTTCTTGCTCATCCTGCGTCGCCTTAAAGAATTAGATGTGACTGGGTCTTCCCCAAGCACCGGATGGATACCCATCGTGCACCAGATAGCGGTCGAAGGCTCCCGGGAGTCTCGCTGTTCCGGGTTTGGGAGCTCCCGCGAGTCTCGCTGCTGATCAAATCTGTTCTCGGGAGCCTCTTTCAAGACCGGAGTCACCAGGGATGCAGCAGCTTCTTGTGCTTCTCCTTCGACTTTTTCCTCCCCTAGGCCACTCATAACAGCAGCTGTCTCCAGCTCCTTTCGGCCCTTCTTCTCTCCTCTCTCCTCTCTCCTTCTTACTCCCGAACCAAACCCCGAAGGCAGAGGAGGCAAGACTTCCCCTATTCCCTTTTTCTTAATAGTCCTCGCTGTTTCCCACACTCTATCTCTCGTGAGACTGCCTTCAGGAGCAGTAGAGACTTTGCTTCCGAGCCTAGTCCTCTCTCCAGGATCAATACAGCCTCTTCTCTCTACCACTCTCTCTCTTTTCCTTCATTTCTGTCTGCCTCTCTCTCTCTTCCCTCTATGCCCCAGAGGATCTTTTCCTCCCCAATAGGAGGAATACTTTTGGGATGAGCTGAGCACAAATCTCGTGTGCTCGAATTCTCTCAACGGGAATAGAGAAGCCGTACACGGCAGTTCTCGCCCAGTCTTCAGCTTCTGTTCCCCGTTGTCTAGGCGCTTTAAACTCTTCTTTGAAAGAAACGTCGAAACTAAGGCTTCTATTTATAATTATGCATTGGTCAGTTCGAGTGATGATGTAAATTATACTCAATGCCACGCTCGATAACGTTTCTTTTTGATTAAATCAAATACTCAGTCAAATTAATGCACTGCTTGATTTTCGCTAGAATAACTACTCAAATTTCGATTTAAAAAAACCTTTTCAAGATCCATCCAACTCTTCAAGAGAGAACTTTTTCTTTGATTTCTAATGATTAGAAAAGGTTTTTATTATATCAAATTTCTTCCTAAAGACAAACTTTTGTTTAAAACCGAAAAACCTTGACGCCATTTTTCAAGACAAATTGTTTATAAAACTACCTGAGAATCAATATATAAAGAAATGCTTTCGAGATCAGGAGGAGACGATAAAGATGTTACGAATAAACGGTTGTCTAGACTAATCTTTCTAACGGTTCTGCTCATTTGCAATCGTATTTTGTCTAGGATCCACTATCTATCGGCATTCAGAAGTCCATCCTCGTGAATGACTCATCATCATGATCACTTAAGATAACCATCTCAAAGAACAACGCATCCAATGCATATTCAGTCGATGATAATTACAAAGAAAGGAATAGAACGAACCCTGCTGTCGGTGAAGATGCCATATCAGACCTGCAGAGAACAAAGCGGCCGACTCGATCTGCTTCCCTACTACTATCACTCCTGCCTGCTCCTTCTCTTTATCTCCCTTTTTCTTCCTCTCTCACGCTTCTCTGCCTCTCAATCACTCTCCTGGCTTCGTACGCTCTTTGTTTACATTCACGCAGCGAGAGAAAGAGAGAGAGAGCAGAGAGAGAAAGAGCGAGAGAAAGAGAGAGAAAGAGATAGAGAGAAAGATGGTGAGAGAGACAGTCAACAGTGTCTGTATGTAGAAGCGTCGGTTAGCTTTTCCACTGCAGACCTTTCTCAAAAAAAACATTCTGAAGTGTTAAAACGGACCTTTTAAACTGGACATGCATAAACGGCGAGGAATGCGTATGGAATACACAAAGAGTAGTTCATGCCGATGGCAGAAAAAGAACAGCTATCATTTAAAACCGGAGTAACAACGTAAGAAAGTGTGAGCTTTCGGGTTGGCATCATACACCATCGATAAGAAGGAACGATTGAAAGAGAGATACTAGATGGAAACCGTAGAAACGGATGATTAGGGGGAGATAAGGATGATTAGGGGGAGAAAAGGATGTTTAGGGGGAGATAAGGATGATTAGGGGGAGAAAAGGATGATTAGGGGGAGATAAGGCTGGATCGAAGAATAAAGCCACGGAAAATGGTGTTTAATCCGTGTAGAAGTGGAGAGAAAAGAAGAAGGGACGGGAAGGTGGGGGGGGGGGTGAGGAGAGAAATCGAACGAGGCGGGACGGATACCTTGAGATGAAAGAATATAAGGCACCCAGAGACAAAGACCAGACATCTCGAGAAATGTTTAGGTGAGAACAGAGTCATATATGCATTTATACCTACGCATTAAAATGTATATACATATGTGAGTCCAGTCCGATTCCTCCGAGTTCTGATACAAATGTCTCCTACATTGTATACAACATCGTGAGCTTATTCATTATGCAGTCTTGAGCGAGTTTTTATGGCAGATTTTATTGTTAATCTTGTTTTTAATTTTGCATTTTCTATTAGTTTGCAACTATAGATTTGCAAAAACGTAGTTTCAAGACAATATACAGATCAAAAACTGAAAAATAAATATAAATTGAAGGTATGAAAACAGGTTACCCGCACTTGACAAAAACAGATAAAAAACTTTTAAGACCGTTCATTCGAGCATGGGCCAAGAACAAAGACAGAAGAGTAATGGAGCGTTAGAATTCAACTTTTCACTTTGCAAAGTAATCTCTGCAAAGTGATTCCGTTAAACGCTTAACGGGATGCGGCCTAGAGCGTTTAACGGGATCACTTTGCAGAGATTACTTTGCAAAGTGAAAAGTTGAATTCTAACGCTCCATAAGTATGCACACTTTTAACCCCAATTGTTCTCAATCTCTCCCCGCACTGCCCTTCATCCCTGGCTTGTTTTTCATTATTCTAGGGCCTTGCTTGATTGAGCGGTCGTTTTTGAAATGTTAAAAAGTGCATCTTGCTATACAAATATAGATTTTAATCTGCTCTCAGTGGATATTCTACCCGTTTTCTTCGTCAACTCGGACAGCGAGTATCTCAACGACGCATTTATCTTCAATATCCTCCGCGCCCGACTCGGAATAAAAATGCATTATAATAGTTGGTGAGATATTTTATTCAATTCATCATTCTCCTTGGAGACAATAAAAAAAGGTGTGAAAACGGGTGGTAGCTTGAAAGTGGAGGGAAACTTGAGACAAAGAGAACATTTTTGCTGAAAAGATTCGATGTCGTACGGCAAAAGCATACTTTAAACCTCTAAATTTCGGCAAAAGCATACTTTAAACCTCTAAATTTCGGCAAAAGCATACTTTAAACCTCTAAATTTCGGCAAAAGCATACTTGAAACCTCTAAATTTCGGCAAAAGCATACTTTAAACCTCTAAATTTCGGCAAAAGCATACTTTAAACCTCTAAATTTCTATGCCCCAGTTTTGCCTTTTCTGGACCGATTTCTGTCAAGCATTTTAATTGGAGAGACACCCTTATGCTAAAAGGTTAAATTTTACTTTAGCCCACCCCCAGCATGTTTAGTCCCCCCAGTGATACAAGCCTACAACACCACAGAAAAAAAATTTGGTGAGAGGGGAATTAGAATGTATAAAATTGAGAAGTGGGATGAGAAAATAAAATGTCAAGATTTTGAAATAGCCTTCCCCCCACCACCAGTGTTGCTCATTTTTCGATTATCACATTTTTTGGTTTTTTCGACATTTTCCGAAAAAAGGCGAAATTTTTTTGAATTGCTTTTTTTCGAGCAAGCCTGCCCCCCCCCCCACCACAGAAAATGGGTGACTAAAGTTCACACCGGCAATATTTCACAGTAGCCTCCCCCCCCCACAGAACACGATTTATATCTCCTACTGTCGTAAACTCCATCCGTCGTCTTATATAACCTCTGTTTGAATACATCCGCCTTAGGCTGCGCACTGTTTTGCTCACCGACCGTTTTTACCGTAAAAAAGTAAAACTAATTTGCTCACATACAGTCAGATACATACGGGTTTTTTTTGAATTTTTCCGTGCGGGAGCTTCCTGATTAGCAATAAAATGAACGCTGTGACTGTCCAAATGGAGCAACTTTTGCATTTTGAAAGAGTCATTTCTCGTTAGCCTAAGCCGTACGGCCTCGTTAGCGTAAACTTTTTCTAAGCCTAAGCGTTTTTTAATGTTAAAATAATTTTTTGTAAATGTAAATAAGTCAGACGTATGACCCATGGAACCTCTGGTAGGGGAGGTCCATAAACGTAAACAGTGCCTTTAAAAAAATATATTTGCCTAACCCTGAGCAATAATCTCATACGAGTCAGCTTTCGGAAAAAAAGTACATTTCAACAACAACAAAAAATGTGTTCACTTTTATGACAAGCTTTCTGAGAAACCGCCTAAGAAAGATGGTATTCTAATGAATACCAGACCTTTGAATACCAGACCTTTCCTTGAAAGATGGTATTCTAATGAATACCAGACCTTTGAATACCAGACCTTTCCTTGAAAGATGGTATTCTAATGAATACCAGACCTTTGAATACCAGACCTTTCCTTGAAAGATGGTATCCTAATGAATACCAGACCTTTGAATACCAGACCTTTCCTTGAAAGATGGTATTCTAATGAATACCAGACCTTTGAATACCAGACCTTTCCTTGAAAGATGGTATTCTAATGAATACCAGACCTTTGAATACCAGACCTTTCCTTGAAAGATGGTATTCTAATGAATACCAGACCTTTGAATACCAGACCTTTCCTTGAAAGATGGTATTCTAATGAATACCAGACCTTTGAATACCAGACCTTTCCTTGAAACTAGAGAACTGAAAAAAAGATAATGAAAAAAATTTTGAGAGAAGTTTATCCCGATTCTAAGCTCGAGTCTTTTTTATTGATGCCCATTTATTTGGTGTTGCAATTGCACTGAGCAGTTGGCAGCCTGCTCTCTGCATTGTTTCAATCAAAAAGCTATCTCAGAGGCCATAGCCAGCACGAGGACGATATTTCCGTTCAGATTGCATTTCACGAAAGCGCGTTTTACAAAATATCACACTAAAATATCGATATCACACAAAAAAGGCGAAAGACTTTGTGATTTGCACTACTCACTTAAAAGATGCTTTACAGTTAATAAATTTCGTTCTGAATTGCTTTATCGCTCAAAAAATGCGCACTTTTTTATTTGAGAGGTAATATAGCACACAAAAAACTAAATTTAAATTGACGTGTTATATCGTGAAGTATTTTAGCGCTAGTGCACTAGTGTTTCGTCGAAAGATTTGATTGCTTTGATTCAAAAGATTTTTCTCTCACCACGATTTGCATGCTAAAAGATTTGGATGCTGTGTTTTCGAAATACGTCCATCCGTGCACATTTAATTCTCCGTGAGGCGTTTTTTAAGAGCTGGAGATCAAGGATGGGAACGATAAAAAAGAATTTTTGCGGTAAACGGTAAAACTTCTGAAAAAGGTAAACGGTAGAAAAATTACTGGTGATATTTACCACATTTCAATTATTATTGTTTTCTAGTCCATTCTATCATAACTATTTATTCATTGAATGCGAATGTTATTGATTATAGAGTTATGAGAGAGAAAAAACAACAATAAAAGAACAAGGATTTCAATTCATTGGTCAGGGATTGAATAAGACTTGTGCGCAGGTCTGAGACAATAGCACCTGAAGTGGAAAAAAGACGTTCGCTTTCGGATGAAGTGGTAGGAGAGCTAAAATATTGATTAGCGAGGATTTTCAGCATTGGGAAACGAATAGCTGTACAAGATATCTCTGCCCAGAATGCATAAGGGTAAGATTTCATTTTCAGTTCATTTCTTTATTCCAAGCACATGAGATATCATGAAAACACAAACAAAAACAAAGTTAAATGCATGGACTTTCTTCTAAGTGGCGGTGTTTAGGGGTTGCGGTATAGATGAAAAAAGGGGGGAGGGTGATATACTTGAAATCGACAATTATATTAGTCATGAACGAAAGGTTTAGGTAATATCTTTTCAGTAGGCAGAGATAATAATTGTTTTTTGAAACTAGCAGTATTAGGTGTACTGACGATCTCAAAAGGTAATGAATTCCATACTGATAGCTGGCGAGAAACACATGTAAAAATAGAACATTTGCTAATATTATGAGGTGTTTTTAGCCTGAGCTCATGAGAATGGCGAGAAAATCTCTGTACTGCGGACAATTGAAACAAGTTCATAGTTTCAAGTTCACATTTTTTTGTGGACACATTTATGAATAAATAAAAGGTCAGATATAGCACGACGATATTCAAGAGTTTCTAGGCCTAACATGGAGGTTCTTTGTGAATAGGGAAGTCTGGAATGGCCAGATCTTGCTAGGATTCTTCTCGTAAACGACCGCTGAACTTTTTCAATAGATTTTACTAAGCCGGGGAATGAGGGATTCCATAACTCACTAGCGTATTCAAGAACAGGTCTGACATAAATTTTAAAAGCAGAAGTTAAAAGAGGCGGACATGGTGACTTGAAGGCTTTTAACATAATGTTAACAAGAGCAGAGCCTTTTTTACATTTGTCTTCAACATGATTACGATAAGAGAAACGATCACATATGATTACACCAAGATCTTTGGCAACTCTACCAACTACTAGAGGTTGACTGTTCATGTAATAGACGCTGCGAGAATTGGATGATCCGAGATGAAGTACATTACACTTAGATATGGATAGGGACAAATTCCACTCTAGGCACCAATCGGTTATACGATTCAAAGCTAGTTGGATATAATTACAAGAGGTAGCGCGTCCCATTATCTTTATGTCATCAGCGAATAGGCAAAATTTGAAAGAAACGGGGATAGCTTCTTTAACAGAGTCGATGTACAACAAGAATAACAACGGGCCTAAAGATGATCCTTGAGGTGTACCTGAAATTACGGGAATTGGGTCGGATAGACTATTATCGATCATAACTGTTTGTGAGCGGCCAACAAGATAATCAGTTAACCATTTAACGATTGGAGAAGAGATACCAAAAGATGCTATCCTATTTAGAAGTAAATCTATGATCAAAAGAATCAAATGCTTTACTGATATCAAGGAATATTGTATCGATAGGGATGCTTTGGGATAACGAGTCAACAATGAAAGAATGAGATTCAACTAAAGAGGTCACAGTAGACCTCCTAGCTCTAAAACCAGCCTGGTAGGGCGATAAAAGGTTCTCTTTTTCTAGGTTCTCTTGTTACGCAAGATACTTCCTTAACAAAAATTTTCTCCATAACTTTTGATAAAGAACAGCATAGAGAAATAGGTCTGTAATTTGTAACTAGATTCTGGGAATTGCTCTTGTGTACTGGTTTTACTATAGATCTCTTTCATAGTAGGGGAACAGAGCCAGTAAGAAGGCTATTATTAAATAGGATACATAATGATTTAATCAGGGCAAAGCGACATTTCTTTAATACAATATTAGGAATAGAATCAGGGGACGTGTTACGCTTAGATTCAAGAGAAGATAATGCTCGTATTACCATATCTTCGGTTATATAATCGAAATTGAACGGCTCAGTAACGATTGGTAATTTAATTTCAGGCAATGGACATTGAAGAGGTACAGAAAATACGGACGAGAATTAGCGAGAGAACTCATCAGCTTTCTTTGATGGGGAAAATTTTTCATTTAAATCACTATCGATCAAAGCGGGAATAGCATTATTGGCTGTACTCAAACGGCTCCTACAAGCCGCGAAAAATGATTTCTGATTACCTCGTAATATCAATTGAGATTCTCTTTTAATTTCGAATTCTTCGAGCTTTTGATCAAACTCGGACGTTTTTCTAATACAGTAATCCGAATACGGGGCATTTCGAGAAATTCGTTGTAATTTAACGAACATCTTACCTAGATTTGAAGGATAGCGGGATAAATCGTCTCTAGGATCTACAGTTGGGACAAACTTATCAATTAGAGAGTTAATGAAAGAGACAAGGTAATTGTATTAGCTGATTCGACATCTAACAAGCCAAATATTTGAGTCCAATCTTGCATAGCTATTTCATACTCAATAGCAGGCCAATTTGCTTTAGAAAACAGCTTAATAGAATGAGAAGATTTTGAAATAGTTGCAGATAATGATAAACTAAATGAAACTCCGTGATGGTCACGACCATTGAATCGACCGATTACATTACAGTCAGACACAATATTCACATTGGAAAATACTAAATCGAGAATTTTATCATTCCTAGTTGGAGAACATACATATTGGGTGAAAAAATTATCATTCATATATTCAAGAAACATTTCATGTTTCTGTTGGATATTTGCTTACACCAGTCGATATACGGAAAATTGAAATCACCAGTAATCATTACAGGGATCTTATCAGAACCATTTGGATTATTCAGTTCACATTCAAAGTAGTTCAATAACTTTTCTAAAGAAGCAGTGGGAGAACAAGGAGATCGATAGACACAAATACATCTTAACTTTCCTGATCTATATGAACTTTGAAGAACATTAATAGAAACGCATTCAATACCATCTTCTGAAAAACTAGAAACAAAGGAACAGGGAACTCGAGGCGAAATCAAAAATGCTGTTCCACCACCTTTAGAGGCACTGTTTCTATCGCAACGGAACAACTGATAATTAGACATACCGGTTATTAACGAGTCACTTTCTTGGTCACTCAACCAAGTCTCACTTATAGCTATCATATCATAAATATTTGAAGCGAGCAAGTAAGAAAGGTTGTACAACTTATTTCGAATTGAACGAGCATTTCTTGAAAAGCACTTGATATTGGTGAGGTCATGACTAATGATAGGGACACCGCCACTGACCTATTTTCTCTGCGTCACGTTGTTCCTCTCTGGAGCGTTGTTCCTCTCTGGAGCTCGAGGAGTCGCCATCGGAGTCACCATCAGCGGATCCGTGATCCTCGGAGTCGCCGTTTCTTGCTGCCAAGTCGTCTGGGAGTAGTGCCGAATAGGAATCAAGGAAGTTCCGATGACTTTTGTCCTCCGGGGATGCCGTTCCGCTCTCGCGCCACTTTCTTCAATTTCAATTCAATTTCAATTTAAACGCTTTATCAAGATCAGCAAGCCACATCGGTAATATAACATCATCGATCATGGGATCTGTTGCGACATGTGACGACTCCACTCCTCAGCGTTCTCTGCCTTCCTTGGGAATTGGGAACTAACGGCTTTGACAAAGTAGTCCCTCCATCTCATTCTTCTGTCGCTCATGATGGCGCTACGATCCCGGAGCGCCAAATCTTCTCGGGAAAGGACCCTCACAGACGAGGGAAGAGACGGTGCGAGGAGCAACCGTGCACGGAGGGAGACGAATGAGAGAATGTTAACTTTCTCGTTTTTCGTTTAACCACTTTCTTTACTTTTCGTTAAAATTCAAGTCCGTCGCGAGTCAAGTCAATGTGGATGCGGAGAAAGGCAAGACGGGCGACGACTTCGAATTTTCCTCAGTAGTTCAGTTCTCAATGTTGGTGACTGGAGGAAGATTTTGAGAACTCGACGCTTCTTCACGGGGTCGCCGAATCGTTTGAACTTGCAAGTTCTGGGCAGCCGAGGTCGAGGGAAAGGGCCTTGAGAAAGGATTGGTCCGAACTGTCCGTGGCTTCGTCACTGGGCTGCTCAGGAAGTCCAACACAAACTAGGTGCTGTGCTTTCTCTTCGATGAGGTTCTTGTCGACAGTGATTGCACGCACGGCAGCTTGGTAGGCGAGCATATGAGGTGGGATGGAGAGAAGGGAAGGGATTGTGGGGGTATGGGGCTGAGGAGTCGAGAAGGGGGGAGAAGTATGAAGAGTTGAAAGACGAGAGACGAGGTCTTCGACGATTGTCTCCAGTCTTGAGATTTTGTTCATCATATCTTCAAATTTCTTCTCATATTCTGGACAACGTGTGCACTGGGGAGGGGAAAGGGGGGTGCGCTTGCCAGGCATTATCAGAAGCAACCGCTCTATACCGAGCCAACTAGGAAGAATTGCAGTTTGACTTCATTAAAAAGTTTGACTTAATTGCAGTTTGACTTAATTAAAGTTTGACTTAATTTGACTATTAATTGAAAAGTCTTCATTGACCTCGACAGAAGCGCGCTCTTTTGCATCGAGCGTAGTGAGGCTTGGCAAATATTGGGGCCGTTGTAATTGTTCATTTCGAGAATAGTTGACGAAGGTGTTAGACAAATCACTAGCAGAATAATCCGGAGCCACTTCTCCTTCTTCTTCTGACTTTGCAAGTGAAAGTACTGCCAGTTCTTCCGTTTTGCGTAGTAGAATATGGCTTTTGGATCCATCTTCGAACATTGTGTCTTTGAAACGGATATCGAACATTTCAGCAATGATAAGTTCTTCGCAGTCTTGATAAATCATGATTCGGATCGTCGCACCTCACCAAGATTACCATCTTTTTCGAGCTCTTTAGCTAGAACGCAGCAAAGTGGGAGTACTGTGGAAATATAAGCAAGTCGACGATTTTTACCGTTTTATACCGGTAAAGGACATCAAAAACGGTAAAACGGTAAATTCACCGCAAAAATGACGGTAAACGGTAAACGCCCATCTCTGCTGTAGATGGTGAGTGGGCAAAAACTGATGAACGAAGATCGTGTGTTTGCTTCCCTTCCTTGCTCGAGTTTTGCAAGCATGGTCCGTGAACCTGTTTACAACCTTTCAATCGTGCTACTAGAAAGAACTGAAGAATTTGGAGCAGATTTCTTCCAACCCTTCTATTTCTATAGAAAATTTTAGAATTCTGATCCGTGAAATACTTTTTGTAATTTTTTATTAACTTAAAAAAATAAAAGAGAAGAGAGGTATTGAAAAAGAAAGAGTTTGAGAGAGAGAGAAAAAGGAGCAAAAACGATTGCAGTGGTATACACATCTCCTTTATCAATGTGTCATGACGAACTGAACGAACGAAACGAACAAACACGCTTTTTGGAAAACACGCTTCTCGGTAATTGCCACGGAATTCAGGGTGAATCGTACATTGCACCACACACCAAAAGAAACTTGGTTTCTGTTTTAAGGCATATAGGCCTTTTCATTAAAGCTTGAGTGAAAAAACAGTGAAAAGGACCTGAAAACGTGAGCCAGACCAATAAAACAGAAGAGAAAAAAACTGGAATGTGAATTGCACTACACAAGTGTTTTAAAAAGTATTTTGAATTTTGTAGGAAACTCACCTTCATTTGTCAACTTCCAATAAAAACCCCCGCAGTTTTCCTTTCCAAGTTTTTTTGAAAATAATTTTTGTGGTAACATTTTTTTTTCGAACAATGTGTGTTGAAAATAACTTTACGGAACAATTGTTTCGGAAAGGATTCGGCTCATCACGGTTTTCGTAGCTTTTTATTCGGTTTCGGAGTAATTTAGAAAAGAAAAACAACTTGAAACGATTTTTTTTACAGTGGGACATGGCGATGCAAATAACACAGATCTCCCAAGGATCTGGTAGTGGTGGGCGGCAAAGCAGCATCGGAGACTTTCTCAACGGAATGAAAGCACTAGCTGAAAAGTTGAAGACGAACAAAGAAGAGAAGTACATGCAGCAGAGAAAGAAAGTCATTGACTCCCTCTCAGACAAGCAGTTCGCTAAACTAGTAAGCTTTCAAAATCATCAATTGACTTGTACTTCTGACTGTTGGTTCAACATTACAACTTTTACTTCGATATCATGATTCAGGTTTATATCGATAAAGGCGGGAACAAATTAATACAAAGGGGCACTTTTTCCGTTAACCGGATACTCGCGTCGCGGTCGCGTCGCGGTTCCCTTCGCGTTTTGTTTTTACATCAAAAAAGTTATTTTTACATTAAAAAACGCTTAGGCTTAGTAAAAGTTTACGATAACGAGGCCGTACGGCTTAGCTAACGAGGCCGTACGGCTTAGCTAACGAGGAAACCGCGACGCGAAGGGAACCGCGACGCGAGTATCCGGCTAACGGAAAAAGTACCTACAAAGGAAAATCTGTAAAAGCGCATATTTTTTCAAAGTTCAAATGTTTGGCACTTTTTCACTTTAGTGGCCTCCACTATCAGAGGTTCAATTGGGTCATACTTCTGACTTATTTACATTTACAAAAAAAAAATTTTACATGAAAAAATTTTTTTACATAAAGAAATTTTTTTACATTGAAAACGCTTAGGCTTAGGAAAAAGTTTACACTAACGAGGCCGTACGGCTTAGCTAACGAGGCCGTATCAAGAAAATGACCCAATTGAACTGACCCAAGTGAACCTCTGAGAGTGGGTGCCACTAAAGTGAAAAAGTGCCAAATGTTCAAATACTCATGAATAAGAGGCACAATTTTAGTTGGGAGGCCGTACTTTGATAAAACTAAAATATTGAGGCTAATTGTTCTATAAGGCCTCGTTCCTAAGCCGTACGGCCTCGTTAGCATACATTTTACTTGAGCCTTAGCAAAAAAATCAGTGAAAAGCAACCTGCCCCCCCCCCTAATTAAAAAGCGGCCCCAAGTAACAAAGGGACGAATAACAAAGTAATTCTTTTTCGTACCCACTTAAAAACCTTTGCTCATGTATAAATTTTTTCCACAAAATTTTGAGAAGCGGCTGATTTCTTACTGCGCGGCTGATGCCGATAGTGAGCCGAGCGAAATGTTGGCATCTGCAGCTGATACTTGGCTGCATATCATTGGAGCAGGTGGGAAACTCTCGAACATATGTCATCGAAAGCAGACCATATTCTTGTGGGAACGGCAGTTTTCGTAAAAAGGCTCAGTTATTGCGATAAACATTAGATAGTGACGTACAAACAGTGCATTTTTAATCATAGCTTTTTATGCATATATTTGAGCATATATGTGACCCGCAGTGCGGGTATAGAAACACATTGATTGAAACTGATGTCAGGTGATGACCCGTGCGAGGACGGCGTCCTAGAGTGCGTGTCGCTTCTCTTGGAGAACCTCCTCTCTCAATCCGCTAGTGTGCCGTCATTCGTCACAATATACAACATTTTCCTGAAGCAGGCCAGTCTCAATTTCCACGATGTAATGTACATAGATCCCATAAATAAAATTAGTCTCAATTTTTTTAATATGTCAATCGCCCGAGTAAGTGGAAAGTTTCCCTTATGATACATATGTATATAAGCACTGAGTAGGAACTTTTAAAATTATTCATTTTCAGAGATGCAGATTTCGACATTGTCTTCTACTAACCCTACCAATTTTAGATGATGCCAAATTTCTTGTGCTGAATTGCTGTATAGATTCCTTACCACAGCTGTATTACTGTAATGACCGTAACGAAAAGCTGAGATACTGTAAGTATCACTATGAAAAGCTCGGTTACAGTAATGATTCTCACCAAAAGAAAGTCTGAGCTTAACACACAAAATCAAAATGATATTATCAAACTTCACGGAAGGATAAGCATTCATTTTCAACACAAAAACATCTGTTAGCTTTTGATTGCTTATTGATGAATTGCTTCCTGATGTTTGTCTAACTCGTGCTTTCACATGCGCTAAATGTCTAGCCATGAGTCATTCATTCGCTCACTCCTTCGTTTATTCATTCATTCATGAATCATTTCATGAAGAGAAAGCAGACATGCGGTGTTGAGTAAGGCATCTATAAGGCTGCATCACCATTCTTTCTTGTTTTTTTTCAAGCATGACATGGGTTCAAATAAAGACTCACTCAACATGAAATAGTGAAAGAAGCAGAGCCAAAGAAGTTATGAGTGAGGGGTTTTGTACATTTAGAACCGGAAATATTGTAATCAGTATCGTATCAATGAGTACTGTATATTATACTGAAAAAAAACATCAATGATTACTTGATTATACCCAGGGGTTATTTGTTGTAGTTATAGATTGCCCGCCGTAGGTCTCCGGCTGGGAATACGAGGTCTTCTTTGACATGGCTCAGAAAACAAGAACCTTACTTACATCATTTATCTAATTACATTTATTTCTCTTTCTCTCTCGGGGTTTGTTTTTTTGTTGTTTTTTCCCCTTTATTTATTTTTTTGAGAGAGAAAGGAATCTCCTCCCAGGGGTTATTTAGTCATGTCCGGTCGTCTGTCTGTTTTAGACCTCCAGCGAGCGTCTGTCTTTGAACTCATAAGAGGGAACCCTAATGTGAAATTTTTTATCTCATAAGGGTGAAAATTTTTCAAAAAACTTTTCATCTCATAAAATTGAAACTTGAAAATAATTATAGATGTAAGGCAAGGGTCTGTATACAAAAGCTTTTGCCTCCGGCGGGAGTCTGTAGGATTTTCGGACCAAATAAAAAACCTCTGATTATACCATTGCACGGGAAAAAGCTAGTCTACCGGTCGGGATCGAACCCAGCCATATCTTCTCAATCCGGTAGCAAGAGCTCTACGATTGCACCACGATTGCACATTGCTATTCCGTGCGACAGTGCTATATGACAGGCTCAGCTTTTTTTCCGTATGATGCTCAAAAGGATCAATTGTCGACTTAACCTGGCGTCAGTACCTTTAAATTGCGTAACTGAGCATTCGAAGATTTATCATCCATCTTCCATCACTCTTCTATTTGTTAAGGATCCTTTCGAGTCCAGAGAAATTTTCTCCGTCTACCCAACTGCAGTTGTCTGCGATCCTCTTCGCGAGACCTCTACCCGACTGCAGTTGTCTGCGATCCTCTTCGCAAGACCTCTACCCGACTGCAGTTGTCTGCGATCCTCTTCGCGAGACCTCTACCCGACTGCAGTAGTCGGCGATCCTCTTCGCGAGACCTCTACCCGACTGCAGTAGTCGGCGATCCTCTTCGCGAGACCTCTACCCGACTGCAGTAGTCGGCGATCCTCTTCGCGAGACCTCTATCCGACTGCAGTATTCGGCGATCCTCTTCGCGAGACCTCTACCCGACTGCAGTAGTCGGCGATCCTCTTCGCGAGACCTCTACCCGACTGCAGTAGTCGGCGATCCTCTTCGCGAGACCTCTACCCGACTGCAGTAGTCGGCGATCCTCTTCGCGAGACCTCTACCCGACTGCAGTAGTCGGCGATCCTCTTCGCGAGACCTCTACCCGACTGCAGTAGTTGGCGATCCTCTTCGCGAGACCTCTACCCGACTGCAGTAGTCGGCGATCCTCTTCGCGAGACCTCTACCCGACTGCAGTAGTCGGCGATCCTCTTCGCGAGACCTCTACCCGACTGCAGTAGTCGGCGATCCTCTTCGCGAGACCTCTACCCGACTGCAGTAGTCGGCGATCCTCTTCGCGAGACCTCTACCCGACTGCAGTAGTCGGCGATCCTCTTCGCGAGACCTCTACCCGACTGCAGTAGTCGGCGATCCTCTTCGCGAGACCTCTACCCGACTGCAGTAGTCGGCGATCCTCTTCGCGAGACCTCTACCCGACTGCAGTAGTCGGCGATCCTCTTCGCGAGACCTCTACCCGACTGCAGTAGTCGGCGATCCTCTTCGCGAGACCTCTACCCGACTGCAGTAGTCGGCGATCCTCTTCGCGAGACCTCTACCCGACTGCAGTAGTCGGCGATCCTCTTCGCGAGACCTCTACCCGACTGCAGTAGTCGGCGATCCTCTTCGCGAGACCTCTACCCGACTGCAGTAGTCGGCGATCCTCTTCGCGAGACCTCTACCCGACTGCAGTAGTCGGCGATCCTCTTCGCGAGACCTCTACCCGACTGCAGTAGTCGGCGATCCTCTTCGCGAGACCTCTACCCGACTGCAGTAGTCGGCGATCCTCTTCGCGAGACCCATTCGTTAACCGGGAAAGATCAAGAGGCTATTTTACTGGCGCCTCGACTCGCCATTACAAAGTATAGGGAGTCTCGGCCAATCCGGCATCGCCCTCCTCTAACGAACTATACTATCCCATTTTGGTCCGTGACAGGCAAGCTCGCTATCTTCAATGCACTTGTGCAGAGAGACATTCCTCTATCCGCGACCTGAGGACGCGCTCGATACCGGTGAGGATGAACCGGTCTGTTGCGATGGTGTGAACTGGTGGGCTGTAGCACCATCAAAGGCGAGATTAAGAAGAGATGGGTTGGTTCGATTCCGCCCGGTGGACCAGCTTTTTTCCGTGCGATGGCACGATAAATTATCTTATTAACCAGGCGTCACTGCCTTTAAATTGTATAACTGAGCATTTGAAGATTTATCAATGATTACTGTATTCTGTCATGGTGACTGTTTCTTTCAAGACAGAGAAGCTAAGTGACGAGGCTCTTCACCAACTTTTGCATAAAGTTAGCGAGCAAATGAAGCTGGAGGAGCGACCGTTAAACATAAGGTTGGCTGAAGATTGATCTCACTCAATGGATCCTTTCATCAAATGTGACCTACACTTGTACAAAAATGGAAAACTACCGTTCAGAGAAGAAACAAAGAGAGATTTGGTAGTATATAAAGTCAAGACCTATTGAAAAATATAGACATATTTTACCTATGCTGTGAAGGCTCACTCGCATTTTAAGCGTACCGCGTCAATAAGTGGTCGGTTTTAAATGCTTAGACGAATGCAGGTTGCCGCTTCATGAACATGTGTAATTGTAAGAAAATGACTGTCGTTTAGACAGCTTTTTGGAACTGGTTAGATTTTCTTGCGGCGAGGTTCATTGTTCTGGTTCAAAGAATGCAGAAATTTGGTAACTGAGAAAAATAATCCTTCAAACATCTTTACTGTTCAATGTTATACGTATGTTCATATATTTTTCCTTCATTCCGTGCATAACTAAGAATTAATCGTTCACAGGTACCCGGAAAAAAAAATATATATCGTCCATCCACCGCTTTCACTTTCAGATGGCGTGATTGTGTTACCGTAATCATGCGACGACTGATGGAGCGACCTAGTGTCGATAGGTCAAGCGGAGCAGCAGCAGCAATGTCCACGATGAAACAATGGCTGCGAGACTGCCGTTCTCCCCTCTTCTTCGAGCATGCGGTCGTCATCATAAAGTACGGCTCTAGCTTCGGAAGAGGGCTTTACTCACTTTTTTGGAAAGCAAAGTACTCAATTCAATTCAAAATTGTTTTCGCACAAGGTTGGAGAACAACGAATGATTGTAACAGTAATGATTTAATTCAAAACCGTTCAGTTAACAAATATGTAAATCATAATAATATGTAAATCATAATAAAAATCATAATTTGAATTTATTGCAATTTATCACGAAATGCGAGTTCAAAGTTAATATCCTAGTTCAAAAAATTCGAAATACTTTGAAATAATATCTGTTAAAGATAGAAGCGGTGACTGAGAAGATGTTTCAGTGAATGCGAATCTAGTCATGTTCTACATGAGTACTTGGCAATTGATCTACAGAAGTCTCTTGATGACTTTGAGTCATTGGCTGAAGAGGAGAAAGGAATCTTCTCCATGAAATGTATCCAGGTGACCCTTAACTAATTTATTCAACGCTTTTTTGTTGTAAAAAGTTTAAAGTAGAATGAGCAAAAGGATGAGGATAACTTTGTTGTGTTCTCTCTGAGCCAGAGATGGTTGTTTAAGCAGGGGTTAAATAGAGCCGCCTCATTTGGGTTGTGTTCTCTCTGAGCCAGAGATGGTTGTTTAAGCAGGGGTTAAATAGAGCCGCCTCATTTGGGTTGTGTTCTCTCTGAGCCAGAGATGGTTGTTTAAGCAGGGGTTAAATAGAGCCGCCTCATTTGGGTTGTGTTCTCTCTGAGCCAGAGATGGTTGTTTAAGCAGGGGTTAAATAGAGCCGCCTCATTTGGGTTGTGTTCTCTCTGAGCCAGAGATGGTTGTTTAAGCAGGGGTTAAATAGAGCCGCCTCATTTGGGTTGTGTTCTCTCTGAGCCAGAGATGGTTGTTTAAGCAGGGGTTAAATAGAGCCGCCTCATTTGGGTTGTGTTCTCTCTGAGCCAGAGATGGTTGTTTAAGCAGGGGTTAAATAGAGCCGCCTCATTTGGGTTGTGTTCTCTCTGAGCCAGAGATGGTTGTTTAAGCAGGGGTTAAATAGAGCCGCCTCATTTGGGTTGTGTTCTCTCTGAGCCAGAGATGGTTGTTTAAGCAGGGGTTAAATAGAGCCGCCTCATTTGGGTTGTGTTCTCTCTGAGCCAGAGATGGTTGTTTAAGCAGGGGTTAAATAGAGCCGCCTCATTTGGGTTGTGTTCTCTCTGAGCCAGAGATGGTTGTTTTAAGCAGGGGTTAAATAGAGCCGCCTCATTTGGGTTGTGTTCTCTCTGAGCCAGAGATGGTTGTTTTAAGCAGGGGTTAAATAGAGCCGCCTCATTTGGGTTGTGTTCTCTCTGAGCCAGAGATGGTTGTTTAAGCAGGGGTTAAATAGAGCCGCCTCATTTGGGTTGTGTTCTCTCTGAGCCAGAGATGGTTGTTTTAAGCAGGGGTTAAATAGAGCCGCCTCATTTGGGTTGTGTTCTCTCTGAGCCAGAGATGGTTGTTTAAGCAGGGGTTAAATAGAGCCGCCTCATTTGGGTTGTGTTCTCTCTGAGCCAGAGATGGTTGTTTAAGCAGGGGTTAAATAGAGCCGCCTCATTTGGGTTGTGTTCTCTCTGAGCCAGAGATGGTTGTTTAAGCATGGGTTAAATAGAGCCGCCTCATTTGGGTTGTGTTCTCTCTGAGCCAGAGATGGTTGTTTAAGCAGGGGTTAAATAGAGCCGCCTCATTTGGGTTGTGTTCTCTCTGAGCCAGAGATGGTTGTTTAAGCAGGGGTTAAATAGAGCCGCCTCATTTGGGTTGTGTTCTCTCTGAGCCAGAGATGGTTGTTTAAGCAGGGGTTAAATAGAGCCGCCTCATTTGGGTTGTGTTCTCTCTGAGCCAGAGATGGTTGTTTAAGCAGGGGTTAAATAGAGCCGCCTCATTTGGGTTGTGTTCTCTCTGAGCCAGAGATGGTTGTTTAAGCAGGGGTTAAATAGAGCCGCCTCATTTGGGTTGTGTTCTCTCTGAGCCAGAGATGGTTGTTTTAAGCAGGGGTTAAATAGAGCCGCCTCATTTGGGTTGTGTTCTCTCTGAGCCAGAGATGGTTGTTTAAGCAGGGGTTAAATAGAGCTGCCTCATTTGGGTTGTGTTCTCTCTGAGCCAGAGATGGTTGTTTTAAGCAGGGGTTAAATAGAGCCGCCTCATTTGGGTTGTGTTCTCTCTGAGCCAGAGATGGTTGTTTAAGCAGGGGTTAAATAGAGCCGCCTCATTTGGGTTGTGTTCTCTCTGAGCCAGAGATGGTTGTTTAAGCAGGGGTTAAATAGAGCCGCCTCATTTGGGTTGTGTTCTCTCTGAGCCAGAGATGGTTGTTTAAGCAGGGGTTAAATAGAGCCGCCTCATTTGGGTTGTGTTCTCTCTGAGCCAGAGATGGTTGTTTTAAGCAGGGGTTAAATAGAGCCGCCTCATTTGGGTTGTGTTCTCTCTGAGCCAGAGATGGTTGTTTTAAGCAGGGGTTAAATAGAGCCGCCTCATTTGGGTTGTGTTCTCTCTGAGCCAGAGATGGTTGTTTAAGCAGGGGTTAAATAGAGCCGCCTCATTTGGGTTGTGTTCTCTCTGAGCCAGAGATGGTTGTTTTAAGCAGGGGTTAAATAGAGCCGCCTCATTTGGGTTGTGTTCTCTCTGAGCCAGAGATGGTTGTTTAAGCAGGGGTTAAATAGAGCCGCCTCATTTGGGTTGTGTTCTCTCTGAGCCAGAGATGGTTGTTTAAGCAGGGGTTAAATAGAGCCGCCTCATTTGGGTTGTGTTCTCTCTGAGCCAGAGATGGTTGTTTAAGCATGGGTTAAATAGAGCCGCCTCATTTGGGTTGTGTTCTCTCTGAGCCAGAGATGGTTGTTTAAGCAGGGGTTAAATAGAGCCGCCTCATTTGGGTTGTGTTCTCTCTGAGCCAGAGATGGTTGTTTAAGCAGGGGTTAAATAGAGCCGCCTCATTTGGGTTGTGTTCTCTCTGAGCCAGAGATGGTTGTTTAAGCAGGGGTTAAATAGAGCCGCCTCATTTGGGTTGTGTTCTCTCTGAGCCAGAGATGGTTGTTTAAGCAGGGGTTAAATAGAGCCGCCTCATTTGGGTTGTGTTCTCTCTGAGCCAGAGATGGTTGTTTAAGCAGGGGTTAAATAGAGCCGCCTCATTTGGGTTGTGTTCTCTCTGAGCCAGAGATGGTTGTTTTAAGCAGGGGTTAAATAGAGCCGCCTCATTTGGGTTGTGTTCTCTCTGAGCCAGAGATGGTTGTTTAAGCAGGGGTTAAATAGAGCTGCCTCATTTGGGTTGTGTTCTCTCTGAGCCAGAGATGGTTGTTTTAAGCAGGGGTTAAATAGAGCCGCCTCATTTGGGTTGTGTTCTCTCTGAGCCAGAGATGGTTGTTTAAGCAGGGGTTAAATAGAGCCGCCTCATTTGGGTTGTGTTCTCTCTGAGCCAGAGATGGTTGTTTAAGCAGGGGTTAAATAGAGCCGCCTCATTTGGGTTGTGTTCTCTCTGAGCCAGAGATGGTTGTTTAAGCAGGGGTTAAATAGAGCCGCCTCATTTGGGTTGTGTTCTCTCTGAGCCAGAGATGGTTGTTTTAAGCAGGGGTTAAATAGAGCCGCCTCATTTGGGTTGTGTTCTCTCTGAGCCAGAGATGGTTGTTTAAGCAGGGGTTAAATAGAGCCGCCTCATTTGGGTTGTGTTCTCTCTGAGCCAGAGATGGTTGTTTAAGCAGGGGTTAAATAGAGCCGCCTCATTTGGGTTGTGTTCTCTCTGAGCCAGAGATGGTTGTTTAAGCAGGGGTTAAATAGAGCCGCCTCATTTGGGTTGTGTTCTCTCTGAGCCAGAGATGGTTGTTTAAGCAGGGGTTAAATAGAGCCGCCTCATTTGGGTTGTGTTCTCTCTGAGCCAGAGATGGTTGTTTTAAGCAGGGGTTAAATAGAGCCGCCTCATTTGGGTTGTGTTCTCTCTGAGCCAGAGATGGTTGTTTAAGCAGGGGTTAAATAGAGCCGCCTCATTTGGGTTGTGTTCTCTCTGAGCCAGAGATGGTTGTTTAAGCAGGGGTTAAATAGAGCCGCCTCATTTGGGTTGTGTTCTCTCTGAGCCAGAGATGGTTGTTTAAGCAGGGGTTAAATAGAGCCGCCTCATTTGGGTTGTGTTCTCTCTGAGCCAGAGATGGTTGTTTAAGCAGGGGTTAAATAGAGCCGCCTCATTTGGGTTGTGTTCTCTCTGAGCCAGAGATGGTTGTTTTAAGCAGGGGTTAAATAGAGCCGCCTCATTTGGGTTGTGTTCTCTCTGAGCCAGAGATGGTTGTTTAAGCAGGGGTTAAATAGAGCCGCCTCATTTGGGTTGTGTTCTCTCTGAGCCAGAGATGGTTGTTTAAGCAGGGGTTAAATAGAGCCGCCTCATTTGGGTTGTGTTCTCTCTGAGCCAGAGATGGTTGTTTTAAGCAGGGGTTAAATAGAGCCGCCTCATTTGGGTTGTGTTCTCTCTGAGCCAGAGATGGTTGTTTAAGCAGGGGTTAAATAGAGCCGCCTCATTTGGGTTGTGTTCTCTCTGAGCCAGAGATGGTTGTTTAAGCAGGGGTTAAATAGAGCCGCCTCATTTGGGTTGTGTTCTCTCTGAGCCAGAGATGGTTGTTTTAAGCAGGGGTTAAATAGAGCCGCCTCATTTGGGTTGTGTTCTCTCTGAGCCAGAGATGGTTGTTTTAAGCAGGGGTTAAATAGAGCCGCCTCATTTGGGTTGTGTTCTCTCTGAGCCAGAGATGGTTGTTTTAAGCAGGGGTTAAATAGAGCCGCCTCATTTGGGTTGTGTTCTCTCTGAGCCAGAGATGGTTGTTTTAAGCAGGGGTTAAATAGAGCCGCCTCATTTGGGTTGTGTTCTCTCTGAGCCAGAGACGGTTGTTTTAAGCAGGGGGTTAAATGGAGCCGCCTCATTTGGGTTGTGTTCTCTCTGAGCCAGAGATGGTTGTTTTAAGCAGGGGTTAAATGGAGCCGCCTCATTTGGGTTGTGTTCTCTCTGAGCCAGAGATGGTTGTTTTAAGCAGGGGTTAAATAGAGCCGCCTCATTTGGGTTGTGTTCTCTCTGAGCCAGAGATGGTTGTTTTAAGCAGGGGTTAAATAGAGCCGCCTCATTTGGGTTGTGTTCTCTCTGAGCCAGAGACGGTTGTTTTAAGCAGGGGTTAAATGGAGCCGCCTCATTTGGGTTGTGTTCTCTCTGAGCCAGAGATGGTTGTTTTAAGCAGGGGTTAAATGGAGCCGCCTCATTTGAGTTGTGTTCTCTCTGAGCCAGAGATGGTTGTTTTAAGCAGGGGTTAAATGGAGCCGCCTCATTTGGGTTGTGTTTTCTCTGAGCCAGAGATCGTTGTTTTAAGCAGGGGTTAAATGGAGCCGCCTAATTTGGGTTGTGTTCTCTCTGAGCCAGAGATGGTTGTTTTAAGCAGGGGTTAAATGGAGCCGCCTCATTTGGATTTACATGTATCCGCCGCTCAAAGTTTGAAGGAAAAAAAGAAGAGGGGATGAAAGAAAAGGGGTAAGAAAATAGAGAGTTTTTTCTCAATAGTGTGTGTACATGTATCCGCCGACGGGACCGATCCGCTCACTATTTAACCCCTGGTTTCAAGCTCTTTTCTTCTCCGATGACTTTCGACCCTCAGTGGGCGACAAATCTTTATCATTTTCAGTTTCTTTATTGATGCTTTCAAGAAAAGTAAGTAATCCTCATCAATGGCTCTTCTCAATTCGTTTCCATCCTCATTTTCCTTTTCCCCTTCCCATGTTAGTGACGATAAGAACAATTTGTCCTTTAGTGAATGAAGCAATGATGTAAATAAGAGTATTCCCTACTCCTCGTTGATCTCAAGCAGCGTATTTTTATACCGAGCAGAGGAGCGGATTGTTCGCAGAAACTTGTGCAAAAAATCGTGTGGTGTGACGGGAACCGAACCCGTGACCTTTCGCGTTCCGGGCGAATGCTCTCCCCACTGAGCTACACACGCACACATGATAATGCACATTTAAGGCCCATACAACAATGATACATTGAAAAAGTCTTCTAGTTTTTATCACCAGATGCACATATACAGTGCATACTATCGCTCACCACCTTAAAAAAATTTGTTGACAAATGAAATCGGGTTGGGAACGGTACAGCAAATGTGTGCATTTTTAAGAAGAAAACAAACGCGCAAAAGTGTCCGTGATATAAAGAGAAAACTACTGTATGTCACCGTACTTTCTGAAATAGGAAAACGGCCGCTAATTAAAGCAATTAACCTATTTGAATAAAAATCAAGCAATTCTTATTAGTCTTAACGTTCTTTCTCTGATGTTGAACTACCGCTCGCCCCTCCATACACCAGGTTCTCACTCGAATGAGTGTTCGTTTTTCTAAAAAGGGAATAGTGTAGCTGACCTATGTGTCTAAATGATGATTTCTACCTTCAACAGGTTCTGGAAACTTGTAAACGTAATGTTTGAGGGGAGCTTGGACTGTTTAGTTGCTGGATTTACACGAGAACAACAAAGAAGACATGAGTAGACTGCTCCGGGCCCTTCTTAGCATTTGGCGTTTCGAATCGAAGCCTGAAGAAGGTTCCTTTCCAAAGATATTGAACCCAAAGAATTAAAAGTCGAAATACTCGTGGTGTGATTAGGAAAGCGCATATACGGTGTGAATCAAGTTGAAGTTTGTATTTTCGTTATAATAGAGGAAAATCAAGGGAACATCTGATTATTACCCTTTATCGAAAAGGACACACTTATTATCTCCAAAAAAACTATTCAAATACTGAGTTCGTGTTTTTTCGTTAGAAGTACTATCCTAGGAAATTATTATATTTTGAGAGAAGATTGGAGGAATTTATTCATACATTGATAGTAAAAGTTGTAGATCAATAGAATGTTCGGGCCCATCTGATTTCTTGATTTTGCAACAAAAAAATCAGAATCATTGAAATGCGTTCCATTCGTTCGCAGACTGGGAAGAGAGTGAACCTGCGGCTCTCTCTGGGGTAATCCTCGTCCTGCTCCGCGCACTCGAAAAGCACCAGAACATCGCGAAGGCGTTCATCAGCATTTTCAAAGTCCCTTTCATAAGTCGTCAATTCAAATAAATCTGGTAACGGTTTCAGTTTCCATTTCCAGGCTTTAATAAAAAGCGAAAAAGTTGGAAGTCCATGCATGAAAGTAAAGGCAAAATAAGCCTTGGTCTGTCGCCGTCCCAGCTAAAAATGCACCCAAACTGGTTATTCAGAGAAACCTAGTAAAAAGAGACAAGGCAGAAATCGACGATGGATTGGGTAACAAGAAGAGTACGAGACGGCTAACAGGGGGGGGGGAGAATGTCAAATAGTTGTACCTTTAAAGCCTGATGACCCACCCAACATGCTCGGCAGATGATCAAAGAATGGGAGATAAGGACCACAGGCCAGGAGCGAACTTGTTATCTTCTGATCACCCAAAACGTTCAGTCAGATCGTTCCCGTGTCCTCGAGAGCGAGTTTGGCTTTCTCGGATGCCTCGCTATAATCTCGCTCGAGCGCCACAAGAGCCACATGTTGGGGGAGTTGAAGAGGAGTCTGGTGAAGATGGCTGCAATTGCTGCAGAAGCAAAAGCGGTTGGCTGGTTGGGAGATGCTGGCAGTTGGGGCGGGGACATTGTTGAGCAGCAGGTTACTATAGTCTCGTCTTGGCGTTTTTGCGTTACAGTATTCTCATTTTGGCGTTTCTTGCTAACCGTGGACGCAGTTTTAACTTTATTGGTTACTTTTTCCACAGTTCGACCGTCGCTTCAGTTCTCTACGTTCAAACTTCCTCTAAACGATGTTTGATAACATCGAATATGCAGATTAAAAGAGCGTTCATCCGATGCCGAGATGATGTGGAGATGTGGAAAGTGATCGGTGAACCACTATTAGAACTGCATTACGCGATACTGGAGACGCAGCAGGTTTGAAAATGGTTATGGTGCCTAGGGAAAAGAAGTATATACTGTAAGCTGAGAGTGAAACAAGTATATTCAAAAACCGAAATACTGGGATTGAGAGAGATGAGAGAAATAGATGGAAAACTAAAACAGATACATTATCTCGTCTTTCTGAGTATGTTTAAGATGAGAATATGATTAGTTGAGATATTATCGTAAGCGTACTCTTCAGCTAAGTAAGAAGTACAAGTTGTTGTTGTTGTTGCCGGCAAGCAGCCCGCATCGAAGACTTTTGGTTATGAACACTCTCTTTAATGAGAGAGGTTCTCGTGTTCTTCGGACGAGATGCGTCCGGAGAAGGGTTTTGATGTCCTTTGCAGTCCTGAGACTGTCATGCTGCACCTTGTGAAGGCGGACATCGTTGTAGCAACCTGTTCATGCTATAGGCCTTGTGAGTGGGTGGTCAAGCCGGCCTAGCATCGTTTTTGGTGGGAGTAGAGACGTCTCGCCTGTCGTTGACCAAGAAGTATAAGTCATGTTGTCTCGCAGCCTGGAAGCGTCTCCCTCTCTGAAGGCCGCGTTGTGGAGGGCCCTCCGCTGTGGCAGATGTCCGCTTCCTCCCTCAAAGATCTCTTATCTGCCTGCGCCCCGCCCCCCTTCACACCGCATCTGCTCCGGCTGATCCAAGCGATCGGCGGTGCCATCACACCCAATGCTGCCCTCGTTCTCAGCGGTCAGTTAGAATACACTTGCAGTTGTCGAAATTAGGCAATGAAAAGCATATTTGTAAAGACTCACTTACCTATCATTATTCTAGTCACCCCACTCGACTGAGCGGTCGGTTTTCATATTTTTTTAAACATACGCATAGGTGGGTGTGGGAACGAAGAATGGTAGAAAAACAAAAAGACGGGGCTACAAAAGTCTTCCTCGCGCTTATTACCGTCTCGCGGCAGGGTACGCGCTCCCCTGAGATGCGGGATAAACCTATCCTGGTAGAACCAGTGGCTCCCCGCAGGGTCACTGCGGGAACAGCAGCAGTGGGAACAGTCAGCTTCGTGCAAAAGCTCTACCACCATTTCTTAACCACCTTAGGTCCTTGGTTGGGTGAATCTGTTTGGTGTTGTGGTCGAATAATTTACCCTCCGCACGTTAGTCGAGCACACAACCATTATTATGCCACGCCCAGTCTAAGCACATAACAGAGATATTAAGAGGGAATGATCACCTCGTATTAACCTTTGTTTTTCAGATGTGCTTCTCGAGGGAGTGAAAACTCGTTCGGCGGAGGTGCTCAACTCCTGGAAGGAGCTCATGTCAGTTCCGGAGTATGTCTGCAGGACGCGGCCAGATGTGGCGGTGTCGCTTATCAGAGCGCTCCTCCCAGTCTTGCATCACCGCGCGCAAATCCGCGCCGCGCTCTTCCAAGTACTCAAAGTGGGTCAGCTTGATTATACTCAAACCGGCGTTTTGTGATGTGGTTGATATAAAACAGAGTTTCGTGGAAGGCAGAAGAGAAAGGGTGTTTCTCTAACCCGCACTGCGGGTAAAAACTAAACGAGTGATAGTTAATCATATGCGTACTCTATTTTCACTGCACACCCTCAATGTGTGCCATTCTCTCTCAAAATCAATTTCCTTGATCTACACTCTCAAGATTAGTTTTCTTGATTTGCACCCACCTTTGCGGGTGGTAAGGAACATCATGGGAAGAGACTCGTGGTTAAAATACGAAATGATTTATTCGAGTTGAAAAGACCTTATTGCGTGAACACATACCCGAAATAGAGGTCCGTTAACAGATGAAGAAGCTTGACTATTCAGCCCTCGGTTTTCTTTACCGGAAGAATCTGATTGCTACTTGTAAGCATCAACTAAATTTTTTGAAGCAGTATCGCTATAGTTTGTAGTTGAGAATGATGTAGCTGAGAAGGATACTGGTTGCAGAGAGAAGTGTTGTGTGAGGCGACGGTTGCGTCAGCCGTCCCACTTCTGCTTCTCCTCTTCCGATCCTTGTCTTCGTCTTCGAAGAACTCCAGCCAAACGCTCTTCTCCCAGTCATTCGCCACTTTCTCATCACAGGTTTTTCCTTTTTGTCGACGAACTTCTGTCTAAAAGGGAGGGTGTCTATGGTAAAGATTTAAGGCGCTAGCTGGCATGGGCGCGGCACGGTCTCCGGACGACGCGCTCTGCATGGAGATCATTGGCGCACTCCGCCGCTGCCTCTCGCAGCCGGCGCCCACTCGTGCGGCACTCTACATCGGTGTAGCGGAAGCGTCGAACAGGAATGAAGCTATTGTGAGTGGATCAAGGATTATGTGGTCAAGTTCCGCAGTTTATTGGTAGGCCTCTGTTACAAACTTCTGCTGGTCTAAAGTTCTATTTCAAAGAAAAAAACCCTCACGTAAACTGTTCATTTGACAAATGAACTACTGCATAAAGCGACCGATAAAAATATTCATCACAATCAGGGGTTAAATATGTAGTTACCGGACCAGCTATGTTGGCGCAAACATGTTCGCGCCGAGAGTGATCTACATTCTCTTCTCCTTCCGTTCTGTTTCACTTTTTCTACTTCTCTTTCCACTCTTCTTTCCTTTCCCCATTCCTTTTTCCACTCGCTCGGCGCGTACAAACATGCCTTAGACGGGCCTCATTTAACGACTGATCGCAATGTGTATGAATGACTGGCAAAGAAGCAAATAATGGACTGTTACAATCCAATTAACACCCGCGTCACACTTTACCAAGTGCAGTGAGAAAGAAAGAAAAACCAGGCGTCCTTCCCTGTGTTTCAGAGCGAATGTGTTTTAGAGCGAATGTTAATTGAGGTCATCGTTCGCTCTGTCACACAGTTGGATGGCAAGGATGCATGTCTAAGATAAAAATGAACTACCACACGGACAAAAACTAGCTGAGAGGTAGCATCGATCCTAGACCTCGCTTTTTCTACCACGCGACCATTTACAGTACCAAGGACTCATTGCAGCAGAGAAGCGAGTAAGATGAGGCAACAGTCAAGAAAATGGAGAATTTCCTGATTTGTATAGCCTCTACATAAGGGGAAAGTGATATTTTTTCTCAATTATTTAACAGTTCAGATGACGCAGGGTCATGCCATGCTCCAGAGTGAAAGATTTGCTTACAGATCGAACCATGCATGGATCTTCTCCTATCCCATGCATCTACAGTACCCCTGGAGTGGAGTTCGAACTCCCTTCTGGATGTGACCATAACCGTAACCCAGATGAAGGAGCCTCTGCCTCATCTCGCGATGGTTTGTCTTCTCATTCAAAGAAGTTTGGTCAGAATAAGTCTAAATACAATGTGGTCCAGTGGGAAAAGTTGTGTGGGCTACAGTATATGTTTGCTTGGTTATCGAAAAGCTTCAGGTCTAAGTTTCACTTCTGATGCTAAGCTGCCTGCCGGAAGAGGGTCTTTTAAGTGTTTCAGCATAGAAGCTGGTTGGTGTTTTCAGAGAGTACTTCTCAAAAAAACTCCTTTTTTTGTGGTCGAAAATCCCCTCTGATTTGAGGTGCAAGCGTTTTTTTAAAGAACCAATGAGTGATCCTTGAGGTTGAAGCCAGGGTGATTCTCTCACCCGCAATGTGGGTGAAAATTTTTTTATGCGTCTCTAAAAAAACCGAAAAACATCTAAACCTATGCACTTGCAAAATTTTTTCTCGATTTTTTCCTGGGGGAGTTCCTATTCATTGAGATTTAAAAAACTAAAAACTGTTCAAAATTTTGAAATTCTATGCGCTCGAAAATATTGTGCGGGTGGTGAGAAACGCCCTGGGGAAAGCTATGGTTTTGTAAATAAAAAAAAAGGGAAAGTGAAAGACTTGGAAGCAGTGCCGAAATTCTTTAGCCCTAAGATTTGCCTGGATAAGACCGTTTTTGAACTAGGTACTCATAGCTCCATTTTCAGTCACGGAAAACAGAGCAGTGCTGAAAAAATTTTTTTTTGAATCAAGACTTGGTAAAATAAAATACTATGGTGTGTAACTAGAGAGAAGTCGAAAAAGAAGAGGGAGGATTAGCTAGGGATGAGTACTGGTTTTCCGCCCTCACAACTAACAGAAAATCAAAATCGTCAGAGACAACACCCCTCCTCCCCTCTCCGAGACAACACCCCTCCTCCCCTCTCCGAGACAACACCCCTCCTCCCCTCTCCATCGTCAGAGACAACACCCCTCCTCCCCTCTCCATCGTCAGAGACAACACCCCTCCTCCCCTCTCCGTCAGAGACAACACCCCTCCTCCCCTCTCCGTCAGAGACAACACCCCTCCTCCCCTCTCCGTCAGAGACAACACCCCTCCTCCCCTCTCCGTCAGAGAAAACACCCCTCCTCCCCTCTCCGAGACAACACCCCTCCTCCCCTCTCCGAGACAACACCCCTCCTCCCCTCTCCGTCAGAGACAACACCCCTCCTCCCCTCTCCGTCAGAGACAACACCCCTCCTCCCCTCTCCGTCAGAGACAACACCCCTCCTCCCCTCTCCGTCAGAGACAACACCCCTCCTCCCCTCTCCGTCAGAGACAACACCCCTCCTCCCCTCTCCGCCTTGTATTCCCAACTCTCATCTATCGAACCTGCAAAAAACCTGCCTTGCTCGAATTTTAAATTCATTTCGAAATTGAGTTTGAATTTTCGAAATTAATTTTTGCGCCTTTTGAATTAAAATTTTCCAACTTAACTTTCGGCCTTTTTAGAATTTAAACTTTCAGTTAATTTTCGCGCTTTTTGAAAAATTTGAATTTCGCATCATTTTTTTAAATTTCAATTTTTGGCGCGAATTCAAAAATCTGTGTGCTCGGAAATTTTAGTGCGATTTGCAAGAAACACCCTGCAGAGCACTAGAACGACAGAGATAATGAAAATAAAACGAGATCGAATGAAGACAGAGTGACAAAGCGACAGAGATAGTTTAGAGGGAGACAGATATAGAGAGACAGAGGTTCAAAAAACTAACTAAACTAGTAAGCAAGACAGTGAAAACTAGTATTTGATACAGTAAAAATTTCTGTTCCAGGCTATTCATCGCCTCTGTCAAGAGATGTTGTGCGAGGGAAAAGAAAATTCAGATGCTTTGCTAAGCAAAGCAACCAATCTACTCGAGGAATGGATTCACAAAGCCGTCAAGACTGATGTGCATGACTTGAGTATGGTATTTTTCAAAAAAACCTGATCGTAGGAGTTGTTAAACTTCCAGTTTGGAACAGCCCCATACCAAACAGTATGAAAAGATAAATTATGAACATAAGGTCAAGTGTGTGGTGCAATATACATATTGTTATAGAAAAAGGTAAAAGAGTTGATAAAAATTAATTTATTTACATTTAAGATATCACTGCTGAAAATATAATGTAGTTTAATATCTGTTTAATATAAGATATATCTGTTTCGCCCCAACTCAGACAGACTTCTGCTTTTCACAAATGTATTGAATGTCTTGGATAATCTGCTTTTATCAGTGAAAACGGGAAAAAGCATCTGATTTGCGTGGAAGCCTCGAGTAGATTGTTTGCTTAGCAAAGCAAACGATCTACTCGAGGAATGGATTTCACAAAGCCGTCAAGACTGATGTCCGAGGGCACAGATGGTTGAGAGGTTGGATGAAGAAAATGAAACCGAGACTGCGAAGGGAAGCTAAACTAGCTAAGAGAGAAGACTCGGGGTGGCCAGATATAAAACAAGTTTTGACTAACTATTAAAAAAGGAATCAGGTGTTAAGAGGTTCTTTTGCCAGATATCGACAAGTTGTCGGAATGGAATCGGTCGCTGCCATTAGGAAGAAGGAACTGGTTGATGGCGCATACGATGATCTCGCTCTATGATGTTCTGGTAGAGCATGTCTGGGATCGAGTCCGCGCACTCCGGCAGGACGAACAGGTCGGTTCGGTGCTTGGACAATTTCTCTTGCAAGAAGACTCCTCAACCCCTCCCCTTTCTGAAAAAAAGCAAAACTTTTCTAGTGTAGAAATGATCACGCAAATGACAAAAAAAGGTAGGGTTATTGCAGTTTCCGGGCAATTGACAAAATAAGGTGAGGGTGGATGTATATTGCACCACACACTTAACACGTATTGGTCTCGTTCCTAAGCCGTACGGCATCGTCAGCTTTACCTAAACCTGGGCGAGAAAAAAAAACCAGTAAAAATACCTGAAAGCTTAAGCCAGAACGAAAAAACTGGAAATGGCCTGAAAACTGTAATAACCTCACCTTCCGTTGTCAATTGCCGAATCATCTTAGTTGAAGTGAGCAGTTGATACGGACACTTATCCAATTCCTTCGTTTTACCCGTGCTAAGTTTTAACTAGTGAATGGATATTGTGGCAGATCTGTCATCTAAATGAACTTCTGAAGCGGCGTCGGGAGGTGTGCGATGTAATCGCCGAAGTCTCCATGAAGAAGAAGCAGCCGGCCAAGAGCGCAACTGCGGAGAAACACCATATCGTCGATCTAAAGCAGACTGAGGTAGCTTATTCATTAAAGGTCGACAAAACCCTCATTTCTTTTTGGCATCTCACCAGTAACTCTGTCTGTCGGCTCGATCACCCTCTTTTTACTCTCTCGTTTTTTCTCATTTCTCGATCTAAAGCTTTTGCTTTTTACCCTCTACCTCTCCATATCTCTCTCTCTTTCTCTCTTGCTTTCTCTTTTTCTCACTCTCGCTTTCTCTCTTTCCCGCTTTCTCCCTCTATTTCTCTATCCCTCTCTCCTCTTTTTTCTCTTTCTCCCTCTCCCTTTCTCTCCCTCTCTCTCCCTTTCTCTCTTTTCCTCTCTCTTCCTTTCTCCCCCTCTCTCTTTTCTCTATCTCTTTCTAGCTTTCTCTCAAGCCCTCACATCGTACAATTTTGGTTCAGCTATGATGGTTCTAATCATTGCTCACCATGAGGCAGAGAAGAGTGAAGGTACCGTAGCGACGATTGAAACCTACTTTATTCAAATTGAATGATGAAATTCTCAGAAGTGAGTTGGACTGGAATATCAAATCTTGTGATAATTTTCAAAACTTGAACTTTGCGAAGGTTTTTCTCGCAGGATAATCCAGAAGTCGATTTGGCTCTGATTTCTCCCGCTCTCGTAGGTGCATGCGTGAGACTGCCTTTTCTTGAAAAAGGAATTTACAACTGCTAGATGACTCCGAGCACAGAAGTGAAGTAGACGTTGGCCTTCTGCATTGATCGGTTCTACAGTGCGTCCTAAAACTAAAGCCCGTCCAAAACTGAAGCCCAATTGTATTCGATGCCATGCATGTTCTCCCTCACGTCATGCTCTTTTCTTTCTATCTTAATTTTTTCTCTTCTTTTCCTTTTTTTTCAATTTAAACGCTTTATCAAGATCAGCAAGCCACATCGGGATTATAACATAATCGATTATGGGATCTGAGCGTTGAGCGAGGCATGCAGTAGCGATAGAAGTGCTACTCTTCCTCTCCTGTCGCTCATCATGGCGCTACGATCCCGGAGCGCCAAATCTTCTCGGGAAAGGACTCTCACAAACGAGGGAAGAGACGGTGCAGGAGCAACCGCTTACGGAGGGAGACGAATGAAAGAATGACGAAAATGCTCTTCTCTATTTATGGAAAAATCGTTACATAAAATAGTTTTCGTGTAATGTCGCATGCTTCAACGAACCTATTCTCTTCCTGTGCAACTTTCTCACAGAGGTCAGAGATTGAGAGAAAAAAATGTTTTGTAGGATGTGTTGAGAATTTGTTTCAAGGTAGAAGCTTCATCATCGGCGTTGAGTGGGATGCTGATTTGTGTGGTGGGAGAAGATCTCCCGCCAGGAGTCGAGGGGGTCATATTCATTGAGTGGCTCGTGCGTAGAACAGCTAAATTTGCTTCTTCTATAAAGGTTTGTAGTCTTACTTATGAATGACAGAGTTAGATAAATTGGCTAAAAAGCAGAAGAAAAAATTGAATTCGTGATGTTTTTAAACGTTTTTTACAAAGTTAATGGAAGGAGAGTTGAATAGTAGGAATTTATTCGCCTATCGTACTTTATCGCGATGTATTGCACCAGCAGAAGTCGGAGAGCACCAGGGATATTATGAGATCTCCCAAATGGTTTTATGTCCGCCAACAGCGATGAAAATTACTGACAGATTTGGGAAAATAAATACAAACGAGGCAGACACTATATGAGGAACAGAAGCAAAAACACCACACATCAGCTATGTTTCATTGAAAACTCCAATTTGTGGCTTTTTCGAGATGAAAGCAATAATATGAATTGAGAAGTTTAACTGATATGTTTATCATCAACTATTTTCACTAAAAATATAGTTTTCTGATTGTAATCTTTGAAGAGCTCCACATGTAGCAAGCTGCACGGACAAACTACACCAACTGCTCATTTAATTTCAATTGCCAAGTTAGTTTCGGAAATTTTTAAGCTTTTGAAAAAATCTGCTTAGGGAAAGTCGATGTATGATATACGAGTGATAGTATTCCGAGAATTGTAATGTCTCTTTTCCAATTTCTTATTTTTACTTCTTATCAATACCCGGGAAGACATAGGGAGTGGAGATTAGTGCTCGGGCTCCCGGTCAGGAAGAGAGTTCTGGGTTCGATGCCCCCTGTGGATTACTTTTTAATCCGTTTGGTAAATGAATAGATCATTGTTTTTATTATAATTGTATTGAGGCATCTGCTGACCTTGTTCATGGCGAGAAGTGACTGCGCAGAGCGACTTCGAGGACTAGAAGGCAATCATCCAGTCAAGACCCTCGCCATACAAGTGCGTCCAGGTTATGGCGAATGAGTCCTCCGAAGCCTATGTAGGAAGGCGCAGCTCGACATTCTCATCGGCTCTTCTGCCCGTGTTTTAGTCTAAGATCCGATATTTTTACGGATATATTGATTTTTCTTATTAATGCTAACTGATTTAAAACTGATTTTTTTAAACAGGCTTACGCAGACATTTTGAGCAACCTTCTGCGGCGATATTCTTCCAACATTCCCAAGATTGCGGCTATTTGTCAGTGTTCTTTTATCCACCGGCCGCCTTTCCCGCCAAAAGACTAACACTCGTGGGTGGTCTTGATCACAGCTCACTATAATGAGCTGAAAAAAGTCGGGCGACCGGCCGATTCTTAACGACTATAGGGGAGAGGAAGGGGGAGGGAGGGAGGGATGGTTCAACAACAAAAATTTTTTCTCGTTTCACCCAATTGTATTCGTTCCACCAACAAATTTTTCAGGGTTCCTTTTTTAGACGTGTGTTTTTATGTCCACTCCATTCATCTTCCGCTACGTAATTCAGTTATATTTTTCAACAGTAAAAAATGTGTGATGAGCCGGGCGGGCGACCGGAAGACGTTTCACAAATTTGGTGAGCCAAGGTCTTGATAGAGAGGCAACCATGGGCTTTTTGTGCGCTAAAAATTTTGTAAAGTTCACTGCCTGGGGAGATTACTTCTGGGGAGCTCGACTATTAGCCCATAGCTCACAGAAGATTACTTCTTTAACTTATTTGAAAATTAAAAAAGAGCGCTTTCGTGGTCGGGGTCTAGAACTAGGATCAGCGAGCTCTACGTTTAAAGCAGAGAAAAGAGAGAGATCGGGCAATATAAGAGGTCAAGACTGTGAAGACTCACTTCCTTCTGGTTATTTAAAGGCCTCCACTCAAATGGGCCGCTTTTTTATCCAGACAGTTCATGACCAATGCTGATCCCTCACCAGGACTCATTCGGTGTACATAGAACTAGGTGGACCGGTTTATTTCAATCACACGCTTTTTTGAAACTTGAGAGCAGGTGTTTTTCAGTTGGCAAGAAAAAGGCACAGACGTCCCCCAAGAGCGGAAAAAAATTTATCTCTTATGTTTTTCAAGAAAACAGACACCCGCGAAATTTTTTTCTTTTTACATAAGAGTCCCCCCTTATGATTAACATAAGAGTCCCCCCTTATGATTTACATAAGAGTCCCCCCCCTTATGATTAAAAAAAAACAGAGACACACCGACAGAGGGTCTTACATGACCATTTAACTCCTGCTTCAGAGTTAGTACTAAAGATAAAATTTTGTTGAGGGTCTTGAATCCTTCTAGGTCACATTTTCTTGGTTGAAGACTTATGTATGTGCGAGTTATTGAATGTTTTGTCTGTTTTAGGGACAGGTTCCTTCAAATCAAGAATTTTAAGTGTTGGACTGGTGACATTTATGAATTCATGAAACAGTTCAGCTCAGCAAAAGAAGAGAGAAGTTTGGAATAGTTGTTTAAGGGTGCAGTGAAGAAGAAATGGAGTCGGGTAACTCAGGAGGCAGAAACGGCCTTCTGATGAAACATGTTCATCTACTACTGGCCAAACTGATACCAGGTTACATGATATCGTATCTTTTATGGAATTATTGACTGGAGTATTGGTTTAAGAGGGAACCATTAAAGGTGAGAAGTGGGATAAGTCTTCCGTTTTGAGGGGGTAAACAGTCGAATATTGCTAGAAAATATTCTCAATTGAAAATCAAGGTTAGTGAATAATTGGGTTTGGTGATATTAGGAAGATTGGGAGATTCCACTGAGAGAAACAGGCATCTTGAAGGCGCTAAAGAGATGTCTTGATGAAAAACTTGGCAGTTGACAGGATGCCAAGAGATTGTCTACAAGAAACTCACGGGAGCTGGGAGAAAAAGGGGCTTGACGAGGGTAAAGAGAGATTGCTTTAAGGAATTTTGATACTGGAGAGGTGCGAAGAGGGCGAGAAGAGTGAGAAGAAGAAAGAGCTGGAAAAGCAGGCAAAAGCTATACTACAAGTCAGTTTCTTACAGCTTGACTACAAACTACAAACTCACTTCATAATGAGAGTAGATATGATAGTTTCAATATTCGAACATTTCATAGTGATTTCGAATCTTGATTGGGACGCTTGAAAATCTGGTAAGAAACGAGTGGAGATGATCATTCTATGTTGACGAAATGCACACTGATTGCATGCTTTGTGAGTCCTATTGTTTCAATTTTATAGCTATACTTTGTGGATTGTGTTATTTACTATTATTATTATTATTATTTATTATTATTATCTACTTCTTGTAGTTGTTTTGTTTATTTCAGTTGTCGAATGTACTTTTGGCGGCGACGACAAGTTCGAAGGCGCCATTGACGGCTTGCAAGTTCATCGTATCCGTCATCCAGAAAAACTCCTTCAGTCAGTTTTCTGTGATCGAATAGGTTATGCTTTGTTCCGGCTCGCTGGAGTATTTTAGTGTGGCTTATTGCGCAGTGCTGGCATTTAATGTGAGATAGGGGTCTGAGAACGTTTACAATTACTTAAATACGATTATTAGTGAATGTATCTAAAATTAGGTTAGCGCGTACATTTCAGGGAATACCGTAACCGGACCATTCATCAGGGCGCATACATGTTCGCGCAGAAAATGATCTACATTCTCTTCTCCCTCCGTTTTATTTTACTTTTTCTCCATTTTATCTCCGCTTTTTCTAAGCCTTTACCTATTTTGGCGCGTACAAACATGAATTTTACCGGTTTCATTTAACGCCTGGTTCCTTGCCGTTGAAAGGGAATCAATGAGAAAGATTATTGGCGTTATTGATTGATATATGGCCTACAGCTGGCTGTCAGGGGATACTGCAGAGCGTCTTCCACATCTTTGTGGACGCGGCTGTCCGCTGCCCTGCCGCGGATGCCGCGTACGTCGAGAAAATTGTGATTGCTCTAGCGAAGCAACTACGTGCAGCGCTAGAAGACGAGGTTTACATTTATTAAAAGAGTGAAGGTGGTTTCATTGTCTATCTCTTGCTCACTCTCAGTTCACCTCTGTTCTATGTTCTCATTCTTTCTCCTTCACTTCCTCTTTTTTTAGCTATCCAAGTTTTTCTCTAAAAATAGTCTTCTTTCAATAAGCTATGACGAGCGAATCTTGTGCATTTTCTGAGTCGGTTTTCAAAGAAAGAATGCCTTTTGGTGAAGAATCTTTTATTGAGTCAGAAGTAGCTGTTGAGACTTGTTAAAATCGGAAGACCAGTTGTACTACAGCAATAATTGATGGATTTAGGTGCTGGAAGACACGTATGACTGTGTGTGTGTGCTGTCTGCCAGTGTGATCTCGGAGATGATTATTGACTTTTTGGAGAAGCACCTAAACGCCGCCAGCTCGCTCATAGCATTCACAGCGCATTTTGCGACGGATAATGAGAAGTGTGAGTCGTTTGTACTCTAGTGATAACACGCTCAGTATTGGTGAGCCAGGGACGGCAGGTTCGATTCTGCACCATGGGTGAGCCAGGGACGGCAGGTTCGATTCTGCACCATGGACTACCTTTTGCCATTGCGATAGTTTTTTAATCTTTAATCGAAATTTACTGCTTTTAAACTGTGGGAATGAACAAGATTGTGGGGAAGGAAGCTGAGAAAACTTGGGTGTAGTTTTGAGTGATCATGAGTTGTAGCAGATGGTATTCAGACATGTTTATATGTTACTAGAACAGCAGAAAGATGAGAAATCTGCCTTCTAACCAGTTGAGTTAATAAGCAATGAACATGAAGAGGTTAGCTGATTGTCGGCGGTCGATTGTCAGCAGAACGCTCATGAAACAACTGATTAATATGTTTATGGGACGATTAAGTCGCGTTATTATAGAGAGCCAGTGCTCTTGACTGCAAATTCGCTTCAATGTAAGAAGATGTAAGAAGAAATGAAATGATAAGCCAATTCAAAAAAAAGAGAACACTGCAGCCTTGCTCATTTATCCGCGTCCCCATAGTGATCTATCATGTTTGTCTTAAATGTCTGCTCTCTCTTTGATCACAGTGCTCTATCAAGATCGTCTAACCGCCTTGCCGTCTCAGTGAACACTGTGGTGTCTCGCCTCTCTCTGACGAGCCTCTCCTGTACGCGCGTGCTCTATGACCTGCTCCCTCTCCACTATGAGCATGGCCAGCTCAAGGAAAAAGTTGCCCCACTGCTCACGCACTATTTCAGTGTGATTGACGGCCTCGTCCGAGTGGTATCGTCATCTTCTTTTCTCACCCTTATTCTGCCAGGGATCCAAACGAGTTCAGGGCTTTTCATCGGGGATGAGTGGCCTTGAGAACCGCTCAACACACTATAAGATCTGGAGAGAAAGGAGCACTTATGAAATCGAGCTAGGAGAAACAATTATTGATTGAAAATGGGTAGGCATATTAATCGGTAGGTAACCGAAAGGTCCGCCAGTTGATCTTGGAGGAACATTAATCGGTCGATAACGGAAAGTAAACCAATATAAAAGTTAATTAGGATGCACAACCATCGATAGAAAAAGATTAATGAAAATTAGTACATTAACCTTGACTAGCATTCAATTCTACACTCTTAGTATATTGTGATCAATATAATAAGAGTGTAAAATTAAATGCTGTTCGAGGTTTTCCTCCATATTTCATCTGCATTTGGAAATGTGATGAGGTTTGAAGGAAAGATTTTATTTGCTTAGAGTAACATTCTCAAATGAATTGGTTATGAGCGGAGTTTGAGAATGCGGTCGCATGAGTTTAGAAGCAAGATTAATTTTAGGTAGATGCCCTGGTCTAGCTAATTTTAGGTAGATGCCCTGGTCTAGCTAATTTTAGGTAGATGCCCTGGTCTAGCTAATTTTAGGTAGATGCCCTGGTCTAGCTAATTTTAGGTAGATGTCCTGGTCTAGCTAATTTTAGGTAGATGCCCTGGTCTAGCTAATTTTAGGTAGATGCCCTGGTCTAGCTAATTTTAGGTAGATGTCCTGGTCTAGCTAATTTTAGGTAGATGCCCTGGTCTAGCTAATTTTAGGTAGATGTCCTGGTCTAGCTAATTTTAGGTAGTCGCCCTGGTCTAGCTAATTTTAGGTAGATGCCCTGGTCTAGCTAATTTTAGGTAGATGCCCTGGTCTAGCGATACTGTCCAGCTGAATGTTCAATTTGACTGCAGGTTATCGACTGGCACAAAAACTATTGGGATTCAACGAGCAAATCATCGATCGATCTGCTCGCCTTGGTCGTAGCTCCCCTGGAGCGCTTGCTCATCAGTGTAGATGAGAATATCGGGATTCTGCACCCAAACGAACCTGCTGTCAAAAACACCAGACGAAGGTACATTAGGAAGTGATGAGGTCAAGCACATGAAATAGAAGCGTTGCGTTAGCAGATGGAAGAAATTGGGTCCATGACTGGCGCGCAAACGCCCTAAAAAATCTATAAAACCTACTTTAAAAGCAAAAATGATAAATCGTTCATCTTTCGCAGCAGAATATTCGATTCTCTAAGATGAGATAGGAACCCAAGTTGCTCTTTAGACCTTTTATAGGGTGAACAGATAGGAAGCAGAATGCATGCCAATGATAGAGACAGAAGACTGTGAATGGTAGATAAGAGAAAGTTTGAGAAATGTCCCATAAAGAATTGAAGTTTTTTTCATGGAATTATCACCAAAATGTGCGTAGAAATTAAATAAGTAATATAAAATGATGTTATTGGGTATGCCTAAACAATTCCCGTGAGGAAAGGAAAAACTTAACTTTTATTTACTTATTAGTTTTTTTTTATTCCGGCCAAGAGTTTCTTTTTACAAAATTATTCTTAATGAATAATTATTATTCAATAAAATTTAATCGCATTGGTATTTGAAATATACCCGCTCAACTCCGTACTGTTATGTTCAAAGAAGGTGATATGTATGTACTCTTATATCTTGTGATGACAGAAAAAGTTTTACTTTTGATTTTTGTTGAAGTAAAAAGCGGTTTTATTTTGCACAGGTATGCGAGTTGTAAGAAGGCCGAAGGGATTTATGTCAAATACGTTAGGGCGAGAGAAAGCTGTCAGAGCACCGTTCTACTCTTGTCCAGGGCACTAAAGGACAAGAGGTTCAATCTACAAGTCAAGGTGGGTATCAGAGACGCAGAGATAATAGTCAGACAGATAGGTAGAGAGAGGAAAACTGAAGATAGAGAAAAACAGTTAGAGTAATCGAAAAAAACAGTAAGGTAAATGAGTTGAAAGAAAAATGTGAGAGTGAGATAAGGGCAGAGTTATTCCAGAGAAGAAAAAAAACATGAGAGAAAAGAAGGAGACATGGTTCGAGAAAGGAGGAGTAGAGATTGAGGAAAAAGGAAGAAAGGCAGAGTACTTTGTAAAGAGATTCCGTTTATGAAAGACAGAACTAAGTTTGAACAGAAATGATGGAATGATGGAAAGTTATTGAAAATTGATAGAGAAGTGAGTATCAGGGAGAAAAAATAGTTTGACTTGAAAATAAATAGTGATAAAAGGAAAGGAGAGAGATTATAATAAAAAGTATAAATAGTGATAAAAGGAAAGGAGAGAGATTATAATAAAAAAGTATAAATAGTGATAAAAGGAAAGGAGAGAGATTATAATAAAAAGTATAAATACTGATAAAAGGAAAGGAGAGAGATTATAATAAAAAGTATAAATAGTGATAAAAGGAAAGGAGAGAGATTATAATAAAAAGTATAAATAGTGATAAAAGGAAAGGAGAGATTATAATAAAAAATATAAATACTGATAAAAGGAAAGGAGAGAGATTATAATAAAAAGTATAAATAGTGATAAAAGGAAAGGAGAGAGATTATAATAAAAAGTATAAATAGTGATAAAAGGAAAGGAGAGAGATTATAATAAAAAGTATAAATAGTGATAAAAGGAAAGGAGAGAGATTATAATAAAAAGTATAAATAGTGATAAAAGGAAAGGAGAGAGATTATAATAAAAAGTATAAATAGTGATAAAAGGAAAGGAGAGAGATTATAATAAAAAGTATAAATAGTGATAAAAGGAAAGGAGAGAGATTATAATAAAAAGTATAAATAGTGATAAAAGGAAAGGAGAGAGATTATAATAAAAAGTATAAATAGTGATAAAAGGAAAGGAGAGATTATAATAAAAAATATAAATACTGATAAAAGGAAAGGAGAGAGATTATAATAAAAAGTATAAATAGTGATAAAAGGAAAGGAGAGAGATTATAATAAAAAGTATAAATAGTGATAAAAGGAAAGGAGAGAGATTATAATAAAAAGTATAAATACTGATAAAAGGAAAGGAGAGAGATTATAATAAAAAGTATAAATAGTGATAAAAGGAAAGGAGAGAGATTATAATAAAAAGTATAAATAGTGATAAAAGGAAAGGAGAGAGATTATAATAAAAAGTATAAATAGTGATAAAAGGAAAGGAGAGAGATTATAATAAAAAGTATAAATAGTGATAAAAGGAAAGGAGAGAGATTATAATAAAAAGTATAAATACTGATAAAAGGAAAGGAGAGAGATTATAATAAAAAGTATAAATAGTGATAAAAGGAAAGGAGAGAGATTATAATAAAAAGTATAAATAGTGATAAAAGGAAAGGAGAGAGATTATAATAAAAAGTATAAATAGTGATAAAAGGAAAGGAGAGAGATTATAATAAAAAGTATAAATAGTGATAAAAGGAAAGGAGAGAGATTATAATAAAAAGTATAAATAGTGATAAAAGGAAAGGAGAGAGATTATAATAAAAAGTATAAATAGTGATAAAAGGAAAGGAGAGAGATTATAATAAAAAGTATAAATAGTGATAAAAGGAAAGGAGAGAGATTATAATAAAAAGTAAGACAGACAAAAGGAAATTTTCTATTGCCTTGTAGCAATAGAAAAGTACGCTTGGTAAGTTTTCACATCTCAGATCTTTTTTTTTCAATCAAGCGAATTAAGAATGATGGATTAGCTGAAGAAAGTGTACTGCTACTATAACTCTCGCTTTTTCCTCTGCCTTTTCATCACATACTTGTATGATCTCTCTCACTATTTCTCTCTATATCCCTCTCTTTCTTTCTAGATCTCTATCTCTCTCTAGATTTCCCAATACTTTCTCCTTCTACTTCACCTCTCTCTTTCTTTATCTCTCTCTATCTCAGTGCTTTCTATCACACTCATTTCTCTATCTTCCGCACCTCTAGTACTTTCTCTTACCTCTCTTTCTATTTAATCTCTTTGTCTCTCCCCCCCTCTCTCTCTCTTTATCTCTCAGTTCTCTATCTTTTTTACACCTATTTCTTTTCCACCACTGTCTGACCTCTTTAAATCACTCCAACTCCTCAATCTCTAAAATCTTTCTATCTTTCTCTCAAATTGCCTTAATCGTCTTTCTCTGTATTTCCTTGCCAATTTTCTCTTTTCTCTCGTAGTTTTCTCTCGAACAATGAAATCAAAGCGGCGTTAATTAGTGATTATTCGATGAAGTATATGATAGAAGGTTCAAATTAGCGTGTTTTCTCGGATCAGCGATATTTAGTTGTTTTGTCCTACCTTGGAAGAGAAAGCAATCTTTCTATTTCGATAAATATATAGTTTTGAATAGAGTATCGCTGGTATTCAGGAAAGCAACATTTCTTTGCGAATGAACACGGTTTTCGGGTTTGGGTTCTTAGCAAGATGGTATCTCCAGATCCTGCAAGATCACTATCTAAATGGAGGGAAAGCATTCGCCAAATTGCTGAAGAGAAGAATTATTGTAGAACAATTCGATCGGCATGAGAGATTTCCGGATAGATCTGAAGACACTCAACGATCGAATCCAGAGAGGATTCACCGAATTGGACAGCACGTTGGAGTCGGAGTCAAGTGCGAGGAAGAGAAGGAGAAAGAGCTAGGCAGAATCACTTAGGAAGGGAGTCGCATCGCCTTAGGCATCGCGATTCAGGGATGTATTGAGGATGAAAGGGGTCTAAGTGAGTCTGTGATGGTATGTATTGAGGATGAAAGGGGTCTAAATGAGTCTGTAAAGGGATGTATTGAGGATGAAAGGGGTCTAAATGAGTCTGTAAAGGGATGTATTGAGGATGAAAGGGGTCTAAATGGGTCTGTAAAGGGATTTATTGAGGATAAAAGGGGTCTAAGTGAGTCTGTGATGGTATGTATTGAGGATGAAAGGGGTCTAAATGAGTCTGTAAAGGGATGTATTGAGGATGAAAGGGGTCTAAATGAGTCTGTAAAGGGATGTATTGAGGATGAAAGGGGTCTAAATGGGTCTGTAAAGGGATTTATTGAGGATAAAAGGGGTCTAAGTGAGTCTGTGATGGTATGTATTGAGGATGAAAGGGGTCTAAGTGAGTCTGTGATGGTATGTATTGAGGATGAAAGGGGTCTAAATGAGTCTGTAAAGGGATGTATTGAGGATGAAAGGGGTCTAAATGAGTCTGTAAAGGGATGTATTGAGGATGAAAGGGGTCTAAATGGGTCTGTAAAGGGATTTATTGAGGATAAAAGGGGTCTAAGTGAGTCTGTGATGGTATGTATTGAGGATGAAAGGGGTCTAAATGAGTCTGTAAAGGGATGTATTGAGGATGAAAGGGGTCTAAATGAGTCTGTAAAGGGATGTATTGAGGATGAAAGGGGTCTAAATGGGTCTGTAAAGGGATTTATTGAGGATAAAAGGGGTCTAAGTGAGTCTGTGATGGTATGTATTGAGGATGAAAGGAGTCTAAATGAGTCTGTAAAGGGATGTATTGAGGATGAAAGGGGTCTAAATGAGTCTGTAAAGGGATGTATTGAGGATGAAGGGGGTCTAAATGAGTCTGTAAAGGGATTTATTGAGGATAAAAGGGTTTTTGTGAGTCTGTGATGGTATGTATTGAGGATGAAAGGGGTCTAAATGAGTCTGTAAAGGGATGTATTGAGGATGAAAGGGGTCTAAATGAGTCTGTAAAGGGATGTATTGAGGATGAAAGGGGTCTAAATGGGTCTGTAAAGGGATTTATTGAGGATAAAAGGGGTCTAAGTGAGTCTGTGATGGTATGTATTGAGGATGAAAGGGGTTTAAATGAGTCTGTAAAGGGATGTATTGAGGATGAAAGGGGTCTAAATGAGTCTGTAAAGGGATGTATTGAGGATGAAAGGGGTCTAAGTGAGTGTGTGATGGTATGTATTGAGGATGAAAGGGGTCTTCATGAGTCTGTGAAGGGATGTATTGAGGATGAAAGGGGTCTAAGTGAGTCTGTGAAGGGATGTATTGAGGATGAAAGGGGTCTAAGTGAGTCTGAAGGTATGTATTGAGGATTAAAGGGGTCTAAGTGAGTCTGTGAAGGGGTTTATTTAGGTTGAAAGGGGTCTCAGAGATCTTTTCAGTTGTGATAAGGAAGACATCCATTTCTGCTTCTATTTGTTAAGACAATTTGTCATGAGTTTGACTCTTAGATTTCGGAAATTGATTGAAGATTACAGCAAATAACACTGAAGACTAAAAACAGTTGTAAACGCTTCTCGTGACTTTTTTCAAATCGACTTGTATTTTCGCTTCAAGGGCACTTTTATTTTCAAATAGGAGGCTACCAAACATGAAGTCGATGGCCGAGTATTGTTGAAATGTGTTATTCTTTATAAAAGTAAACTTAACTTAGATCTCAAATTGTGAAGAGTTCAGGAGTGAATTTTAGTGTTTTTTTTTATGAAATTCTCCGCCATGTTATCAAAGTCTTTGTTTGTGTAAAAAGTTTTGTTCTTAACACGAAGAAGTGATCGGAAATAGCTATAAATGCTCAATTGATATGTAACAATTGAGAATTGTGAATACAGCTTGCTATATTAGTCATGACTCGCTCTGTTCCAAAGTTTTGGTATGTAAGGTATAATAAAAATGATCAATTGTTATCTTGTTCTTTGCTTGACAAACATGGCGACTCTGCTTTACAAACATGGCGAACGGTGTAAGAAGTTGAACACTCTGGCGTGCATATAATGTAGAGAATGGGAGAGAGAAATGAGGCAAGGTCGGCCCTCCCAGCCATTTATTCCAGTTATTCATTCCTCTGGAAAAAAAGTTATACATTCCATTTGGAAGTTCGCCTTGGCGAAAGGGAATTTGTGAAGTTTAATGAGCAATAAGCAGCTTTTCGCACATAAGAGTAAGCGGACGAGTGCTCTCTCGCTTCAGCCTAGGGCAATCCAGCCGTAGAAGAGAACCCATCTCTATCTCTCTATCTCCGTTTTTCGGGTAAAAATGTAGATCGCTATTCCCATTCGGCACGCGTCACAGCTGCCTGGCTCTTTTTGTATTGTTTTTTTGGGTGATGATCCAAATGCGCAGCAATTTGAAAGAGAGAGAGAAAGAAGAGAGAAGCTCATTTCGATTCTTAAACTAGTGCTTGACGGATCGGATATGGAGAAGGGGCGGTTCATAGAGGAGGGGGGGTCTCAGTCTCCCCGGCCATACTTAAGGGAGAGGAGGGGGAGGGTCTCAGTCTCCCCGGTCATATGGAAGGGAAGACCAAGGGACATCGCTTTCGGAGAACCTGGCAATCATTCCGTGTCTACTTACTGCATCGTTCTGTGCAAATTGGGCATCGTTTAACGATATGGGCAGAGTCGATGAGAAATTTTAGGAAATGGGATCTTCCGATTTGATGACGGAGACCATGTTACGTGCCTCTCTGTCTGCCTTTAAAAAAAAAATATATTGGTCTCTGTCTGTCATTATCTTTTTTTTAAAAACCTTTTTTGCTCTGTGAATGCTGGCCTAGACGTTGTGTTTTTGTTTTAAGAACTACGATAATTGTTTTCTTGCGTCCAAATTGTTCTTCAAAGTTGAATACAAGAAAACTGTTGATTCGTTTGAAGAATGTGGTTGACGACCTCTCTGGCCACTGTGGGCAGCACCTTCGTGGTTGCCTCCTGCCTTATTGCGGGATTCATCATCTCCCGTGACATCAACAATCTCTACTACGAGGTCATGGACAACATGGGCGAGTTCCGCGTGAGTTTTGGTTTTGAATTTGGAGCTCCGGAAAATCTGCAAAAACTTGCCACGAGCCGGGATCGAACCGGCGACCTTTAGATCTTCAGTCTAACGCTCTCCCAACTGAGCTATCATGGCCGTTAACCAAGGGCTTGAACAGCTGTACTCGAAATATTGCTTTCAATAGTATCTCTAATAAAAACGCTGTTAGTTTCGCTATATGAACATAATGAATTGAAAAAGGAAATTTTCTGGTAGCAATTTGTTTTCTTGTTTAGCAAATTTTTTTATTTCTGAAAATTTCACTTTGCAAGCAGAACCTTCAGCAGATACTAGGAGTGAAAAGGGCAGCTAATAGTAGTCGAAGCACACCATTTATTGTTTTTCAAAACGGATATTTCATGTCTTTATTGTGACTAATCTCTCAACTGCACTACAGATGAGAAAATTCCTAAGTACATAAAAAATGAAAATATTTGAATTTGAAATAGGAAAAAAAACGTGTTTCTTACGTATCAAAAGCTCATATCCAGTTAATCGGTGTTTTCGACGTAGTTTTCCGCTCTGGACCTTTCCCATTCTACCTGACTCCCGTTCCAGACTGTCGTTGCATTAACGTAGACACCCGATCTGGACTCTGATTCCACGTAGATAAACATTCTGGAAACCTTTCATTCTAACAATAAGACAGACTGTTAACTAAGACGCCCTTTCTGATCTCTGTACCCTGGTTCCAGGCAGTGACGGAGGATTCCTGGACGCAGATCTTGGCGATGCACAAGTATCCGAACGGAGAGTCTTTCGCAGCGCCTTCATTCGCAACCATCATCGGAAGGAACAAGAGGAACGTCGACTCCCAATGCAGTAGGTTCTTTTACTTTTCTTAGGCTTTTGTCCTTGTTCTTAAACCCGACCAAAATGAGTTAATTAAGTCGCTCTCTTTATCTCAGAGACATATTTCTGTCTGCCGGAAGCCTCTACCTTCTTTATAACTAATACTAATACGTTCCTATTGCAGACTGCGGCTTGTCTGCGGTGGCCTGCCCGCCCGGTCCTCCTGGCCCTCCAGGTATGCCCGGAAGCAACGGAGAGATGGGAGACGACGGCAAAAATGGCCCACCCGGCGCCCCAGGAGTCATCCTCATCGCAACTCCCCAGGAAGACGGCGGCTGCAAGAAGTGCCCAGCTGGACCCCCTGGACCTCCTGGCCGTCAAGGAAATGAAGGCCCCATCGGCTTCCCCGGATCACAAGGCAAGCGCGGTCCAGGCGGCGAGAACGGTAACCCCGGTCGCCAAGGATCTCTCGGAGATATTGGCCGACCTGGCATGGACGGGCAGGCTGGACAACCAGGTCCCCGGGGACAAGACAGCCTTACTGGCAAGGGCGAGCCTGGAGGCCCCGGTCGATCCGGCGCCCCTGGACCCAATGGAGAGCCTGGCAAAGATGCACCCGACGGTCAGGATGGAGAACCAGGACAAGAAGGCAGACCTGGCCAGCCAGGTCAGCCCGGCCTCCCGGGAATCGATGGACAACCCGGACACATTGGAGCGCCTGGTCTCAGCGGACAGGACGGCGAGTATTGCGAGTGCCCACCCAAGGGTTTCCGTCATTAGAATGTTACCAGATTTGCATCAGAATAAAAAATTCATTGAAATGTGTGAGAAATCAAAATTGAAAGGGTTCACTGGTATATGCTATGAGCATGAGCAGGTAGGCTGCTCCTTTCCTCTACATAGTATGGAATCATGTCTCAAATGCCTTGAAGCAGTGTGTAGTTTTGACGAACTTTTTATAATGACCTATGGAGCGTCAGAATTCAACTTTTTAGTTTGCAAAGTAATTTTCTGCAAAGTGAATTCGTTGATCGCTCCAATGTCTCACCACGAATTACCATGAAAAGAAAAATGGACTACGGACAAGTACCTTTGAATCATTTATAGAAATTGCGCGGAGCATGGCATGCATAGCTCTGGTAGCTTTCGTGACTCGGTCTAGGATTGCACTGTTTCTTTTCAAAGAAGGAACCATTAATGCAAAGTGAAAAAAATTTATACTTCTCCAACTTTATGCTATATTTTACCACACTCTCGCACCGCTCTTTGTTTACGTCGTGGTTTTAGAGTGATGGAGCGTTCAACGGGATCACTTTGCAGAAAATTACTTTGCAAAGTGAAAAGTTCAATTCTAACGCTCCATTAGTAACATCCGTTATATCATTCTTACACTGAACAACCGCTCAAGATATTCGCCTCTTTCTCTGTAAATAAGAGTATTCCCCACTCCTCGTTGATCTCAAGCAACGGATTTTTATACCGAGCAGAGGAGCGGATTGATCGCAGAAACTCGTGCAAAAATCGTGTGGTGTGACGGGAACCGAACCCGTGACCTTTCGCATTCCGAGCGAATGCTCATCCCACTGAGCTACACACGCACAGATGACAATGCATATTTTAAGGCCCATACAACATTTATCTCTAAACTCCATGTTCATAGTCATACACTAGTCATGTATATCTGTACCATCAGCTCCTCCTCGCCTGTAAGAGCTGTAAACTTCTCTACGAAACAAATACACTTTATCGCAACAAAAAAACAAGAGCTTGAACTTGGTTGATACCACTAATGATAAGTTGTAATTAGAGTTAATCATTTCTCCAGGGATTGGAAAATGAAATGAGAAAGTTTTATACCTTTTTGAGTTCTCTTTTCGTCTTTCACGACGCTCAAAGCAGATTTCTCACGCCTTCTTAGTATTTGGCCATTCTACACCCAACTTTATCCAAAACATAGGTCACCTGTACTTGACCACAAACAAAAAATTGATAGCGACCGCTCATTCGAGTGGAGGACTCATAAAAATGATTAACGAAGAAGAAGTGGAGCGAGAAAGTCAAGACTGTCTAGGCTCACTTATTCTAGGCCCTCCTCTCGAACAAGCGGTAAGCCGTACGGCCTCGTTAGCGTAAACTATTACTAAGCCTAAGCGTATTTTAAAGTAAAAATAACAGGGAGAGGGGTGAGAAAGAGAGGAAAATGAGAGAGAACAGGAGCAACATCGTGCATAAAAATGCAGAGGGAGGAGCCTACGTCGAACTAGACAAGTACCGACTTCAATATCTATCGAATTCAAATATTTTCTTACTATCGACTCAACACGCAACTAATAATAAAACGACAACAACATGGAATAAATAATGACCATTTTCAATGACATTCATGCTGTTTGAAAGCAAAAACAATAAAATAATATACATAGGCGGGTGCTTCACTAATTAAAAATGCAGCAAATATGACACAGTTGAAGAAACCCCTCAGGAGAAATATACAGTGAGTGAAGTTTTCCCTTGACTAGTGAGAAGCATCAGAGCTCGTTTGCAGTTTGCGGCTCTTAGAATGCGTTCCGGACGCCTCTTCATCAGTATCATGTCGCTTCGTTCCTCGCATGGTTGACGCAGAGGATGCTCGAGTCTTCCGCTCATTCTTACGCTTCTCGCGTCTCTGGAAATCCAACCAAGGTTGAAATATTTGAGTTCGATTACATATTAGAAAACAGGCGTAAAATTTTGAACTGACTCATGAAACAAACATTTCATTTTCATCGTGACCTGGGCTTTTCGAAATTAGGTACTTCGCCTTAAATTTGTACCCGCCGTTAGCGTCATTAAAGGTCTTAAAAACATAGGTCACCAGCACTGTCGAGAATTTCGAAAAACTACCTTTTTTCGAGCCATGTAGTCAATAATAATGACTAGCTATCCCTTCTCCGCTCTTTAGCTCACTTCTCATTATTCCAGAATTTCCCGCTCGAAAAGCGGTCTTTCTTCTTAAATTTTCAACAGTTACACCACAATACACAGTTACACGTACCTGGGAGAAAAGGGCATGAGGACCTATGTGACACCTATTAACAAGAGAAAAGGGCATGAGGACCTATGTGACACCTATTAACAAGAGAAAAGGGCATGAGGACCTATGTGACACCTATTAACAAGAGAAAAGGGCATGAGGACCTATGTGACACCTATTAACAAGAGAAAAGGGCATGAGGACCTATGTGACACCTATTAACAAGAGAAAAGGGCATGAGGACCTATGTGACACCTATTAATAAGAGAAAAGGGCATGAGGACCTATGTGACACCTATTAACAAGAGAAAAGGGCATGAGGACCTATGTGACACCTATTAACAAGAGAAAAGGGCATGAGGACCTATGTGACACCTATTAACAAGAGAAAAGGGCATGAGGACCTATGTGACACCTATTAACAAGAGAAAAGGGCATGAGGACCTATGTGACACCTATTAACAAGAGAAAAGGGCATGAGGACCTATGTGACACCTATTAACAAGAGAAAAGGGCATGAGGACCTATGTGACACCTATTAACAAGAGAAAAGGGCATGAGGACCTATGTGACACCTATTAACAAGAGAAAAGGGCATGAGGACCTATGTGACACCTATTAACAAGAGAAAAGGGCATGAGGACCTATGTGACACCTATTAACAAGAGAAAAGGGCATGAGGACCTATGTGACACCTATTAACAAGAGAAAAGGGCATGAGGACCTATGTGACACCTATTAACAAGAGAAAAGGGCATGAGGACCTATGTGACACCTATTAACAAGAGAAAAGGGCATGAGGACCTATGTGACACCTATTAACAAGAGAAAAGGGCATGAGGACCTATGTGACACCTATTAACAAGAGAAAAGGGCATGAGGACCTATGTGACACCTATTAACAAGAGAAAACCTTCCAGCACAGGGTTTCGGCCTAAATATACCCACTTACTTACCCTAAAAAAGTCTCTGACAACCACGTCGCCCACTGACTACAAAAAATTGCCCTTGTAGACCCTATTGTGGGTAGAGAATGTAGTTTAATTAAGATCATTAGCAATTGTTGAGAAGTTGAAAAAACTAGCACCCTTCGAGCGATGGAGTTCGGAATAATGAGCGAGCTGGAGATGAAAGATGAAGAGAGCTTCTCATTATTTTAGACTCCCCCGCGCGGAAAAGGTTGTTTTTCATCTCTCACAGTTCTTTTATAAATCTTTCAGTTGCCTGAGTACTTTAGCTGAAAGAAGGGTGATTGCAGACCTTAAAATGAGTTGGAAGATCTTCAATGATAAGTCTATTATTGAAAAATCACGCATTTTCAAGCGCACCTCCCCCACTCGTACAAATATTAATGGTATTGCAATTGAATGTACTTCTTCCACTTCTAGATTCAATTGTTTCGGTTTACGGGTTTCAAGAATGTTTTACGGATTATCAAGTTGAATATTGAATTCAGGAACAGTAGAGCAGTTTATAAGTCGTCTCCGTAACGAGAATGTGCTAAGTGAACTGGAGAATAATCAGTAAAATTCAGAAATTTGCCTTAACTGTCGCCACACTTATGTATCATTCACAATGTGTCTCATTATAACCTTGCATTGTAAAATGTCGATAAAATAAATAAAGTTCTGGTGACCTACTTAGAGAAGCTCACCTACAATAATTTAAACATTGTTAGTTAACTTCTAATACGATCCATTCTACTCGTTTTTGTGCATTTCGTCCCTTCCAAATCAGACTGAAAATGTTGTAGTTGTTCTCCAGATGACTGAGAGCCATTGAAAAACACTGACAATGTTGTAGTTGTTCTCCAGATGACTGAGAGCCATTGAAAAACACTGACAATGTTGTAGTTGTTCTCCAGATGACTGAGAGCCATTGAAAAACACTGACAATGTTGTAGTTGTTCTCCAGATGACTGAGAGCCATTGAAAAACACTGACAATGTTGTAGTTGTTCTCCAGATGACTGAGAGCCATTGAAAAACACTGACAATGTTGTAGTTGTTCTCCAGATGACTGAGAGCCATTGAAAAACACTGACAATGTTGTAGTTGTTCTCCAGATGACTGAGAGCCATTGAAAAACACTGACAATGTTGTAGTTGTTCTCCAGATGACTGAGAGCCATTGAAAAACACTGACAATGTTGTAGTTGTTCTCCAGATGACTGAGAGCCATTGAAAAACACTGACAATGTTGTAGTTGTTCTCCAGATGACTGAGAGCCATTGAAAAACACTGACAATGTTGTAGTTGTTCTCCAGATGACTGAGAGCCATTGAAAAACACTGACAATGTTGTAGTTGTTCTCCAGATGACTGAGAGCCATTGAAAAACACTGACAATGTTGTAGTTGTTCTCCAGATGACTGAGAGCCATTGAAAAACACTGACAATGTTGTAGTTGTTCTCCAGATGACTGAGAGCCATTGAAAAACACTGACAATGTTGTAGTTGTTCTCCAGATGACTGAGAGCCATTGAAAAACACTGACAATGTTGTAGTTGTTCTCCAGATGACTGAGAGCCATTGAAAAACACTGACAATGTTGTAGTTGTTCTCCAGATGACTGAGAGCCATTGAAAAACACTGACAATGTTGTAGTTGTTCTCCAGATGACTGAGAGCCATTGAAAAACACTGACAATGTTGTAGTTGTTCTCCAGATACCTCAAAAGCAACGGCTTTCTGTCATTGATAATGCGACATTCTACCTCCGAAACGGGTACATTGTAGACGAGAGCGAACTTCTGAAAGAAGACATCACCTTTAAAATGAGTTTTCAAGTTCGTTAAAAATGATAGGCATAGGAATAACTGATTATAGCAAGACACAACACACAATCACTAGATTAATCGGCATTTCTGCATTTTATTCGGGCACGCACAACTTTTTTTTCTCAACCGATATCGATAATTTTAGTCTCTTCCGACTCAGTCGAAGAGCTGTAAAAGAAATTTTTTGATTTTCCAAAAAGATGATTTTTTTGGTTAATTTTCACACAAAAGTTTTTCATGAAAGTGGAAGGGAGAGGGGATTGACCAAAGCAATGAGAAGAGGGGGCCTAAGGAGGAAGGGAGAGAGAAAAGGGCTCTACCTAAGCGAGGGAGAGGAGGGGGCCGGGGGGGAAGCATAGCTCACCAGGATGTTTTGAACTCGCCTTCGATGGTGCTAAAGCCCTCAAGTTCACACCATCGCAAGGGACCGGTTCATCCTCACCGTCTTCAGGTGGCGGATAGAGGGATGTCTCTGCACAACTGCATTGGAGATAGCGGGCTTGCCCGTCGCGGACCAAAATTGGATAGTATAGTTCTTCAAAGGAGGGCGATGCCGGACTGGCCTGAGCATGCCACCGGATAAAACATCAGCCGATACTTCCCTATACTTTTTAATGGCGAGTCGAGGCGCCATTAAAATAACCTCTTGCCCTTCTCCGGTTAACGAATGGGTCTCGCGAAGAGGATCGCCGACTGCGGTGCGAGTGTAGACGGAGAAAATTTCTCCGGACTCAAAAGGATCCTCACCAACCTATCCCAAAGGACTCCCCTCGACAGGACCTATGGGCAAACAACAGGATGTTTTGAAAATAATTTTATCGGGTGTTTGGGGGGAAGGGGGCACCATGGAGAGGGGGTTATTGAATGATAAGCTATGGGGGAAGGGGGCACCATGGAGAGGGGGGTTATTGAATGATAAGCTATGGGGGAGAAGGGGGCACCATGGAGGGGGGGGGGTTATTGAATGATAAGTCTACAATTTCATCAGCGTATGCGGGAGCTTGAAGACAAGAGATCGACTGCAACATTCATGATAAAAAATGTCCTAAAAACTTCATACTTGATAATTGGCACACTGCCAAGTAATGCAATATTACGCGCGTATTACATTTTTTTATCTACTGATAATTATTGTTTTGTTTTCTATTTTGCCTTTTGATTTTTGTTTTAATTGTGAAATATTGTTTTTGTTTCATTTGAATATATATATATATATTTTATCTACATTTCGAAAAATGCAATTGTAGGGTAGTTTGGGAGCTAGGGCGCCTTGGGTGCCCAACGGTTTCCAGAGTTCAAGATCGATGAGAGAACATGCGGGTGACGAATCCGCGTGTTTGAGTTTTTTGATAGCGGTGGACCAGGCCGTGATTGGATCGGGAGGAGTACAGAAGGATAGCTTTGGCGAGTGATTTGAGAGCGGCTACCTTGAGCGGTACTTGGTTTGACTGAGTGGGCATCAGCAGTGGAGGAGCTGCTCCTCACCGACCAAGTCCCCCGGTTCCCATCGGCTGCCCTTGGCAAAGAATTAATAATTGATGGTTTGGACTTTTTGGGTAGGATGAACAAGGGTATCTTCGATGATGATTGGAAATATATGTCTCCGTGAAGAACTTCGAGATCTCGACTTTGGATAAACGTATGATGAACAGAAGCGAGATTTCATTTCAAGAGTGAAAACTATTGCTGTTGCGTCGTCTGTTGTTCAAAAATCGCAAAAGGCTGTAATCAGTCAACTTTGTTCGTAATGGCAAGGTTTTTCATCACATTATTATTTTTAAGCAGTTCTACGAACATTTTGAAAGAAGTTATGTCAAGCATTTCTGGTACACGAGAAAACCAACGGGCTACTCTCAGACTAAATGAATTGTACCTAGCACTGTTCTTCGTTACTTCTATTGAAACTCCGTGAGAATTAGTTCGCGTTTCTTTGGTTCTTTGGAAAAAATGTTGTTTCTTAATGATGGTTTTGTCATTGATTATTTTCCATGCCATGGTCAAATCCATATATACTCGTCTCTCTTCTAAAGACATGAGACCTAGCTTAGAGAGTCTACTTTTATAAGATGTATTTTCGTGAGGATAGCTACAGTTAGGAAAGCAGCGAGCGAATACGATTCTCGTGAAAGACCTGAGAACTTTCTCTATTTCTTCGACGTCTTTTTTGAAGTGCGGATTCCAGAAACTTGAAGCAAATTCTAAATGAGGCATGACATAAATTTTGAAGCATTTCACCAAGATAGAGGCATCATTGATGTTCACGGCTCTTAACATTGAATATAGAGCAGAATTAGCTCTAGATACTCGGTCAGATATAGTGATATTACGCCGAAGAGAAGGGATTATTTGTACACCTAGATCACGAACTCGACTCACACACTCCAAAGCAGTATTGTCTATGTAATAGGTAGGAGTAAGTGCCGTAGACCCGATATGTAAATGAACTGTTTTAGAGGTAGAGAGAGATAATTGGTTGGAAGTACACCAGAATGATACTTCATCTAGAGAAGCTTGAAGTTCAAGACAACGTTCTGTCATGTTATTCTTGTTGTAAGACAGATACAACTTTATGTCATCAGCATATGCTTGATATCGAACGTTAGTGAATGAAGAAAGAACTTGATTCAAGTCGGATATGTATAAGACAAAGAGCAAGGGTCCCAATACAGACCCTTGTGGGACACCGGATGTAACAGGATGTGGAGTTGATAAGGTGTCGCTCATACGAACGGAAAATTCTCTATCTGTTAGGAACGACTTCAACCAAGTTATAACTAAACTCGGTATACCGAAATGAGTACATTTTCTTAACAATTTATTTATACATACTGTGTCAAATGCACGAGAGAAATCTATATAAATCACATCGGTGGAGAGTCCTGCACTTAGAGCCTTCGTCCAATCATTTTCACATGAGAGTAAATTTGTAACTATGGAAGCGCCCGCCCGGAAACCGTGTTGACTTGAGGGGAGTATCTCAAAATGAGAAACGTGCTCTATTATAATAGACCTGATAACCCGTTCCATAACCTTTGAAGCTGGAGAAAGAATAGAAATGGGTCTGTAAGACGATGAAAGAGAAGGGTCTTTACCAGATTTAGGAATGGCAGTGATCAAAGAATGCTTCCAAATTTCAGGTACAACACCGAGAGATAAAGAGAAGTTATAAATATGTGCTAATGGAAGAGCGAGAGATTTTGAGCATTTTTTGAAAACTATTTGCGGAATCCCATCAGCACCAGTGCTGCAAGTACCTTTCAATTTTGATAACAACCGAGCTACAGTAGATGGAAAACAAATAAAGTCACTTACTTGTTGTTGAATGGAAGGACCGAGTAGTGGGGGAGACAGTCCATCGTCGAGAGTAAACGAGGAAACAAATTCCTTCGCTAATAGATCACATTTTTGAAATGTGTCGAGAACATTAACACCCGAAGAGTCAATGAGAACACGAGGAGGACAGGTCTTAGGTTTGATCAAGGAGGCTATATGTCTATACAAGTCACGCGACTTGACCAGTTTTACTTTCTGACAATGCCTATTCCATTTATCAATTTGTTTGAGAAGATCCTTGCTGGATTTATCATATAATGCGCGAACTCTTGGGATTTCAATACTCAAGAAGAGTAAATTACGGTATTCGATTAACTTCTGAATGTGTGGAGGATAAGCAGTTGTGACGGATCGTGGAACGCGTAAAGGAACGAATTGGGCAAGAGAGCTTTTTAGGATATCAAGGAAGCGAGAGTAAAGATCGTCAATGGAATAAAAGTTGTCAAAAGCTGACTCCCAGTCGATAGTGGTTAAGTATTGACTGAGTCCTTCAAAATCTGTTCTGGAGTAGTCCAGAACCTTGAAGGAAGGGCGAGGTAGAGCAGAGTCACAAATCGAGAAGGCCAGTCCATAATGATCACAAGTGGGAAATGAAGGTATGACACGAACATTTGAGCAAAGGTGTGAATGAGAAGAGAGGAGCCAGTCGATGCACTTATTTTGACGGGTGGGTGTACTGCAGAGTTGGTGGAGTCTGTGAGATGTTACTAAATCTATCAGCAAATTGTCACATGGAGAAGAACCATTTGTGAGACAATCTGAATTGAAATCGCCCACACAGAGGCTAGAATTTCCAGAAGTCGAAAAAATTTCAGATAGAACATCGCAGAATATTCGGGTTTCCGCACAATCAAAACGAGGGGGACGATAGCAAACTGTGAGACGAATGAAAGAGGAAGAGAGAAATAAGTCGATACAAACTATTTCCATATTAGAAAGACTCAACGCAGGTCTTGTGAAATGGATGTGGTCGCGAAGAATAATTGCTACCCCGCCACCCCGTGAATCACGATCACAACGAACAACTGTGTATGGAAGCGAACCAATGATCTCACTGTCCAGTATTCTAGAGTTCAACCATGTTTCGGATAGTGCGATAATATCTGGCTTTTCATTCTCGAGAAAAGATCGGAAAGCAACTAGTTTATTACTAAGAGAGCGCATGTTAAAATAAATCAATTTCAAAGAAATAGTCAAATTAGGAAGAGAAGCTGAACAAGTGTTCCGGAAGGATCCTAGCCGAGCTAGTTTCCCTGATTATGACGAGAAAGCGGAGTAACCGGTGGAGGCGGAGACGCAAACAACGGAGAAGAGAGGGATGGTGGGGACGTTTTACGGGTACCACCAATTTCCTCTTTCAGCCACAGCTCATCTCGATATAGAACCCAAGTGCACCTGCGGTCACGCTCACGCAGTGTCTTCAGAAGTGACCGTTTTGCATTCCACGCAGCAAGTTCCTCAGGAGTCATCGACTTTCGAACAAAGACGCCTTTCCAGTTCGGTTTAGAACGAAGAGTTGGAGCAGCGCGTAGAGCTGAAAGAACGAATGCCCGAGAAGGAAGCATGACCTTGAGAAGACGACGCGGTCCCTGCCCCATTCTGAACACGACCTCCGGCCTCACTTGTATATTGAGATCATCAAGCAAGGAGCGCACTACAGTCTCGTCATGCTGAAGACGCTCTCCCGCATTGGGAGAGTTACTCTCCGGCAGCCCTGCTACGACCAAAGAGCGCGCGCGACGAATGGACTCCTCATCTTGAGAAGACGAAGACATAGGAGGGCAAACACTTGGAGAAAATGGAACAGGAGGAGACGCGGATTGACACTTGCATGAGCATTCCTTCGGAACTGAATGCTCTAGAGACGATGTCAGCAACTTGATTAGACGGGTGATGGTTGACCAGACAACTCCAGGAATTCCGTCCGGGGCATCGGCATCTGCCAGGGCAGTAGCTTCTGCATTGGTTTGAGACAGAGAACAAGAAGGCGAAACTAACTTTGGAGGAGTGAGTGGACTGCCGGGGCTTCCACCCTTCTTCCCTTTCTTTTCGACCTTTCGACGTCCGGCCATTGCAGATTAGATTTGAAGTAGAGATGAGAGCAGTGAATTGAACAACCTCTCAGTGGTGATGATGGAAGTTAGAATGTGGAATATATGTAGAATATATGTAGAGACACTTTCAGAAATCAACCACAGAAAACTTTCAAAAAATCTTCTTCACAAACCTTTTTTTTAATTTCAATTTTTATTTTATACACTGCTCTTGATGAGCGTTGTCTGAGTCGGAAGAGGGTTAATGAATAGCCGAATAATCAGGAAATTGACAAAAAAGGTGAGGGGACTACAGTATTCAGGGTAAATTGTTCAATGGGTAACAAACTTAACCCATACTGGTCTTGTTTCTAAGCCGTACGGCCTCGTCAGCGTAAGACTAAGGTCTCGTTTCTAAGCCGTACGGCCTCGTCAGCGTAACCTTTACCTAAGACTAAGCGAGAAAAACAAACAGTAAAAAAGTACTTGGAAGCCTGAGTCAGAGCGAAAGAACAGTCTAAAAAAGTGAAATGCAAGTTGTCAAACACAGAAAATTCAAAAAGTTGCGTAAATTTACCCTGAATTTCGCAGTCCCCACACCTTCTTTTTTCAATTGCAGATTAATCACCAGACAGAAAATAGGAGAGAACAACAGTACTAAATAAGAAAAAAAAGCTCCGTCTTTCCTAGAAATACAATTGAAAGTGAAAATAAACAAGAGAAGAACTCAAAAACAGCACTATATCGCGTGAGTTAAATAAAAATGAAACCACTGTTTAAGCTCGGATAACAGCCTTTTTCTCTAAGTTGTCTCACACGAATTTATTTTAAAATGTTAAAAAATTTGTTGCAAACCACTACATGAAAGAGAATCCAGAAATTTACTCCCAATATAAGCCTATGGAAAAAAAAGAAAAAATTAAGGAAGATCGTTCAAGTTCTTCGAAAATTTTCTATAACAAGTTCTATGAAAAACTCTTCATTCTTAAAACCGTTCTTTTTAACATTAGGGAAGCCGTTTTTTCGCGTGAATAAAGAAAACATACGGCTCAAGAACCAGGTCGTATGAGAAAGCTTGTCACGATATTACTGTATATATATTACTGTTCGAACCAGTCTAATTAAATTAATTGTTTTGGCCGTTAGTCTTTTTTTACGTCTTTCGCATGGTAAAGGTTACGCTAACGAAGCCGTAAGGCATTGTCGGAATACGAAAAAAACTTCCTTAAGTAAGGCGGAGCACCCCCTTCCCCGAAGTTAAGTTTGGCCACCCATTTTTACTTGTGCCCTGAAAACTGACTTGACCGTAATCTTCAGAAAATAACCTCTCCAGTACACGTTCCTTTGCTGAAGTTCGACGGATTTACCGTCGGCCAGCTCGATGGTATCACCGCTGACATTGATTATATTCTCCTGGAAAACCTCAATTTATTTTTTAAAACAAAAAAAACAATATCAAACCGACGAAATTGAAAACTAATCGTTAAACTCAAAGCAAGATTTACTTGTGAAGTTTTAAAGTCCGGCTGAATCAGCTGAATCGACTAAAATCAACTAATTCGGTTACGGTACTTTTTTTCCAAGTGGGTCATACATTTGTCTTTCCTTTTAAATTGGCTTCGCATTTGGAGGCAATTAACAAAGTAAGGCATGAGGGAGGCAAGAAGACGGGAGGCATTTTTTTGTTTGTACCAACAAGCAACACACTCATAACACACTTTTACTTTTTAACACTACGGACTACACTTTCAGTATAAATGACATATATTTTTACATTAAAAAACGCTTAGGCTTAGTAAAAGTTTACGATAACGAGGCCGTACGGCTTAGCTAACGAGGCCGTACGGCTTAGCTAACGAGGCCGTACGGCTTAGCTAACGAGGCCGAACGGCTTAGCTAACGAGTCCGACGGCCGCGACGCGACCGCGACGCAAACAACAAAAGTAAAAGTGTGTGTTATGAGTGTGTTGCTTGTTGGTACAAACAAAAAAATGCCTCCCGTCTTCTTGCCTCCCTCATGCCTTACTTCGGTAATTGCCGCATTTGGATCACGCTTTTTGCACAGAGCGAAGCTTGTCTCATTTTTTAAAAAAATAAATTTTCTCAGAACTTGATATCATGTAACAAACTGACGTGTTATAAACCGGGCTGGGCTTTTTTGGTTGTAGGTTTTTTTGATTTTTTTGGTTTCTTGTGATTATTTTCAACACAAAATTGCCTCAAAAATTTAATAATAAAAGTCGACTAAAACCTAAATTTTCACCAGAATTTTTAGGGTTTTTGTAACCAGTTTTTGTTACCTTCGGTCCTAAATAACTAGAAAATCACACAATTCATGTGTTTCTTAAATATTCGATACGACAATAATTATAACTTTTCAAAGTTGCTTTTCTTGAATCAGAACTTAAAACTCATCGGCCTAGATGAATAAAAAATTTCGAATATGAAAGTAGTGATAAGTTCATAATAGAAAACAAGGCTCTAGTTAATAAAACAAAGTTTTTCTCCATTTTTGGTACAGAAAAATCAAAATCACTATGATATTTTTCATTTTCTATTTCTATACCTAAAAATGTTCACTTGAACTTTTAAAAAATTTCTCTTGAAAGAAAAACTTACTCATATTATGATAATTTTTTGAAAATGGTAATGAACTTTGTTTAAAAATGTGTTTTCAATTTCTCTTTTAGCACTTGAAGCTTTCTTCGTTAAAATTCTTCAAAGCTTTCATCTCACTTGCTTATCCATTCTTGAAAATGACGAACAACGTTTTTCGAACAATTCCAGACCGTTGAAATAAGTAATAATGTTGTTGACATTGTTGAAGTTAATTATTTCTCAAAATATGATACCCTACATAATTTTCTTTTGAAGGCGGCTATAATCACTTTAATGTTATTGATTTACGAAACGTGCCTACTGCTGGATCTCTTGAAATTGCCAGGGTTCATTTCCGGTTTTTTTGAGATTCTACTTGCTGTTATTTCATCAAAACTCATTTTTCTCCTAAAAATGTCCATAAAAATTTTCTCTAGGTTTTATCAGATAGAACATAACAAAATGGATTAATAAAAAGGTGGTAAAAATTTTAGTTGAAGAAAGCAATTTTTTGATTTTTTTTTTACTTTTTAGCTAAAAAAAACCTTTTTTTTGAGTTTTTTTTTGTTGCTCAGTCCTGATTACAAAATCTTGAACAGAAAATCGTGTGAAATTGACCGCTTTGTAAAAAAAGAACAGTTGAGATATGCTCTTTCTCAATTTGGAGTTCGTTCCTCAAAATTTCAGAAAAAAATAACTTCATAAATACTTCAGAATTACTATTTTATTTGAAAATTAATAAACACTTTCTGAAAAGTTTTAGTTTTAAAAGCTTTGGAAAAGTCATTTTTGTCGTGGAGTTTCCTCTTCATCCTTTTCGATTTTTTAAACTAAATATCGAACATATTATCACAGCAAACTATCGTGCAACCCTTACTCCTTGTTTGGAATCTGCTCTAATGCAACCCTTACTCCTTGGTTGAAATTTGCTCTAATGCAACCCTTACTGGTTGAAATTTTCTCTAATAGTATAATTCAGAGAAAACAAGCGAGAACAATTAACTTGGAATTCTAGAGAAAAAACCTTTCAGTTCTAATTCGGAAACTTGAACGAAAATTTTGCACGAACTCCATTTTCTTTAAAAACAATTTTTAAAATTAAATTTTGCTTTTGTCATTCAACTACAAAATTATTAGAAATATTGAACAATAATTGAAATGTTAAAATTATTCGTTAAACAACCCTTAGTTTTTTCATAAGCTTTTAAGCAAAAGTCTTTTGAAGTTCTCATCAATATTGAAAAGTTGAAATACAAAACAAACAAAAAATGAACAGTTCCAGTTTGATTTATAAAAAATTGTTTGGAAAAATTACGATCATGGTTCATTCACTGCGGTCAAGTGTTGTACATCCCGAAGGCGGGTGTATTCAAACAAAGGTTATATGAGACGACGGATGGAGTTTACGACAGTAGGAGTCAATATAATTGATCTTATAGCACACTGCCTTCTTCATTTTGTTCAATGGGTTTTTGAAGCTCGCTATTAAACTAATCTTGTAACAAACTGTCGCAATAGCCTTATTCTCAGGCTGAAATCTGCTAGAAAGTTGAAGTGTTGGAATAAAAAAAGCACTAACATTTTAAAACTTTTGTAAATGTATGTTATCTTCTTCATGTTTCATTAGGTTTCCAGAAATCAGTCTTCTAAAAAATTCTGTGTAACAAACTGTCTTTGAAAACGTTTCGTGTAACAAAGTGTCATGGATCCGAAGATAGACATATAGAAGACACGACCACCCAATAACACGACCGACTGAAAAATTTTCAATTACATACGCTAGAATGATGACGATTTGTTTTTATTTCTAGGACAAAGAGCACCGCCAATCGAGCATATCCGGTTTTTTTGTAAAAAGGGAGTGTAAGAGGTTGAAATGTTTTAGAAGATACAAATTCAAGGTTTTAAACTCCTGCTGGGAGCTAGATTCAACCTTGTTGTTCAAAGATGAAGCAGAGAGTACTTACAAACTCGAGTGTTGAGCAATGCTCCGAACATGAAATCGGTTGGGTGTTATACAAGATTTCTTCAATTCTTTATTCCGGTTGAACACATTGCATATTTAAGAGTGTGACAACGGATGACTGATACAAAGTAATTTCAGTGTTTAAAACAAATATTTGAGCAGTTCACAGAAGATTACAGCGAATTCAAAGCGATCTGATCATATGGAGGAAGTTGACTAAAATGTACATACGATGGGTAACGTGATATTGTCATAATCAAAGCTTAATTCGTGTTCTAGGGACAATGATATCACAAGGAAGTTGAAGCAGAGTTTTTAAAGACATGAGCTGATCTGATTCTAACAATGTCTTCGTTCAGGCTATTCCATACATCAATAACTCGTGATGCGCAGGTATTGTTGTGTTTAGATAGCTTGAGAGGAAGAACTATTCTGAGGGAATGAGAAACTCTGTTGCTATAGGGACTTGGATGAACGGAGAAAAGCGAGGAATGGTCCATATCAAAGTGTCCATGGATACATTTGTGTAGAAAACAAAGATCTGATATGGCTCTTCTGTATTCAAGAGTGTCAAGAGAGAGTAATCTAAGGCGAGTTGGGTAATATTTTGGGTAAAGAATGATGACGATTTGTTTTTATTTCTAGGACAAAGAGCACCGCCAATCGAGCATATCCAGGTTTTTGTAAAAAGGGAGTGTAAAAGGTTGAAATGTTTTAGAAGATACAGATTCAAGGTTTTAAACTCCTGCTGGGGGGAGCTAGATTCAACCTTGTTGTTCAAAGATGAAGCAGAGAGTACTCACAAACTCGAGTGTTGAGCAATGCTCCGAACATGAAATCGGTTGGGTGTAATACAAGATTTCTTCACCCTCAACAGCTACTAATCTTTTTTTTTCAAGAAATTTCCAACGGTGAAAACGGGTATTTGCCAGAGAGCGTGTTTCTGTAGAGCGTGATACTTGAAATGCACTACTTGCACCATACACAACTCTTCTGCTGAAATTTTTTTTTTGAAACAGTTTCTTATAATTTTCAATGTTTTGAAAATTCAGCTATAAATTCACTGAAATTTTGGCTTATGCTTAGGCTTAGTTTACTCCAACGAACTCGTAAAGCTTAGGAACGAGATAAAAATGTGTTGGTAGTGCATTTCTCAAACTCGGTTTTTGGAATCACGCTTTCCGGCACTTGCCGTGGAAACGTCAACTCTCGTATTCGAAAATTCTGAAAACTCGACTCCCTGAATCAGTTCGTGTTCTAAGCTTAGATGTTTTAAGGAGTAATGTTTCAAGATTATTGAAAGCGTATAAGCTGATAAGTCACCGGACATTAATGTGATTAGAGTCGAATCTACTTTATCGAAAAACTCTACTTTATGATATCCCGTAGAGTTCTTGATCGATGCGACTCGAAATGTTCGAGCAGATAGGCATGTTGGGAACAACGCCCTAGTAGATGCAATGTCAAAACTTTAATCTTACTGTTATAGCTTTGAGTTTTACATCCAAAGTTGGGAAAATCAATTGATTAACACCGTTCCAACTCCACTTATTAAAAAACACGAAGTTTCTACCGTACCGCTTCTACAACCGCTTTCGCTGTCTCAGGCAAATAAGAGAAATCGGACGGAAAAGTATAATATCTCTTTCCCCGGCATCGCTGCTCTGTTTCTGTTGACCAACTCGTGCTGCATTGTTTGTTGTCAATCAACTACAAGAAAAACTTCTCAAAATTACTCCAGTCATCGTTTCATTTTTGAAGAGAAAGAAAAAAACTTCATGCTTATTGTGATAATGAGTTCATGTTCTTTTTCTGTCTCTTTCTCTCTACATCCCCTCTGCTTTTAGCACGCGCATCGTAGAATAAGAATTTGGAGAGTGGGGAAAATTGCTCTGCGTCTCCTCTTCCACCGCGCTCTTTCTCCCCTTCTATCTACTCTCTTCCCCCCTTTCCCCATTTTCCTTCTCTTATTCACGAGTCCCGTAGCCAGCACAGAGAGAGAGCCATTGGAGAGGAGAAACTAGACGATTCGCTTGACGAGACAGTGCTTAATTAGAGAAAGTCGAGAGAGCACACCGAAATGAGAGGAGTCACCAAGCATAGTGGTGAGAGACACCTCGAACGAATAGAGAACTCGATAGAAAAGACGTCTTACGGCCTTTGTTTGCTGGGAGATCTCTCTTGTGAGCGCGCACATGTATCTCTCAGCAGTACTCTCACGCGACGCGGTCTGTGCTCCGCGCGTCGCGGCTGAATAATGGGATGTGACCAAACTACAAATCTGTTATTGAAGAGATAGTGACCGTCCGGAAGCGGTGTTTGGGCAAATGATGGTTAGCAGAACAAAATCCGAATTGAAGATGAAGCCTGATCCAAGTTTCAAGTTTGAAGTTCGGACAAAATCACTAAGAAAGGCATGGTTGACATAGAAAGGGGCGGGGAAGCAGAGGGGGCCAGTGTAGAGAGTGGGGCGGTTAGGACGGAGCAGAGGGATGGAGGCGAATGGATGCAGTGTGTGTGTGTATGTGGAAGGGGAGCGATGGTTGGAAGGGAGAGAGGGAAAAGGGGGACGATCGATAGGGAAGGAGGGGCACCAGAGTACTGCACGAGCAGCAGCTCGGCCTGCTCTGTTCAGCAGCGGGGACCCCCTCAGCATGGCGGATGGGTCCAGGAGGCAGACAAACCATTCGAATAACGGAGCATAGGGGCGACGCGTGGTTCTTTTTCAGAGGAGTAATGTCTCCTTCCCTCTTTGCTTACTACTTGTGGAATTTTTTGGGAGTGTTTCTTGATGGCACTAAGAGAAAAAAGGAGAAGGAAGACACGCTCGTTTTTCGAGGCAGCTTTCTCGCTATGCTTTTATCTTTTCCATATCTCTTTTCTTTCCCCTTTTCTCAGCCTTTCTATCATAACGCCAACTACCCCTAGCCTTCTCTGCTTGATATGCAATGCTGCTATAAGTGGTCGTTGCCTTCTCTTCCCTACTATCTCATCATCCCCTTTTCTTGTTTGTATAGATGGCCTTCTCTATCTGCTTCTCCTTACTTATATTCTCTCCTTCTCTACCAACTCGCATCCTTTGTGTGTGACGGGAGCAGTCAGATTGGCATCTTCGCCAACGAGACAATCATGAATTGCTGCTTAGAGGGCATGGAGAGGGATAAAAGGAATTAGACAAAGAGAGAGAGAAACAGATTTAGCCTCTATTTTATTTACTTTTTTTTCTTTATGGACAGAAACAGCAACGACGTATGTCAAAGTTTAGAAAATTGAGGGAGACAGAGAGAGAGAGGGGGGTAGAGAGAGCATGAAGTAAAGCGCCGGTGAGACAGTGTGAGAAGAAGAGCAATGGAACGCGCGAAAGTCAATCAGCAACCAAGAGAACTATAACATATCCATCTTTATCCTTTTCTCCTCCACTTCCACCTCTCCTTATCCCCCTCTCACTCCTTCTCAACCTCTTCAGCCTCCAGCTCTCTCTCTCAATCTCCCGTTTCTCGTTAATTGATACACACGTTATGATGGAAAGAGAAAAACCACTGCTATGTCCACTTGATATGATCTATCAACTCTCAACAATGATGCTAATTATTTTCTCTCCTTCGTGTCCATTCTTCTTTACCATCTATTATTGAAATAAGTTTTTGCTCTCTCGCGATGTATATCCAATGCTATTGTTTCTCATTCCCAACAATCTTTCTCCTTTCTATTTTTCTTTAGTGTTTTTCTTTTTCTTCTTAGTTCTCCACGCTGTTTTCTCATGTTGCCAACTCTATTAAAACATTATGAAAAGTGTTTAAAAAATTTCCATACATCATTGCAAACTTTGCCTGACTAAGATTGTTATATTTACCCATTTTGAAATTGTATTTTTAAAAGAATTTCTTATATTAAATATTCAGAATAGTATGTATGTATGTATAAGTACATCGTAAGGAAAATCAAACTTAATGAGAATTTGAGTATTCACCAAAACCTCTCATATTCGGGTTTGCAAACAAAAGAAAAAGAATATTCAACAGTTGTTCTTCTCCAAAATCTACAAATGATGAAAAAGCCTACAAATTGTTCAAAAACTGTTTACAAAAATTTGCAAGTTTTTGCAAAGGCGAAAAATTATCACACACATATTCAACATTTCAAAGTATAAGAATGGTTGTTGTAGGTTTCGGTTTCTAATTTCCGGTTAAATTCCAGGTCCTGAGTTGACTTCCAGAATGGGTTTCTAATTTCCGGTTAAATTCCAGGTCCTGAGTTGACTTCGGTTAAATTCCAGGTCCTGAGTTGACTTCGGTTAAATTCCAGGTCCTGAGTTGACTTCCAGAATGGGACGTTCAAGTTATTCATCACCTATTATTATGAAAAAAATTCAATTGAAATTTTAATAAACTCATTTTCTTCTCGAGCAACTGATAGGACGAAAAAATCAGTCTAGTTTAATTATAATCAATTTATTTGATGAAAATAAAACTGGTTGGCGGGATTTAACCCAACCCTCTGTGACTTGTACATATAATTCCAACCAGTCTCAATTAAAACCGGAATGTTATGTTTTACATAGTTAATCTTTTTGTATTGTTTCTAACGGATTTAATTTTTGTTCCTCTGTCCGATCCACTTATTTCTCAGTATTCATTTCAATTGGCCTCCAACGACGTTTGTTACATTATTGAATTACATTTGGTGTTTAAATTGATTTTCAAATTATACATTGAATATACATATCTTCCTAATAATATATCAACTCTCAATGAATAACTTTTTCCTTGTTCTTGTTTTGCGAGTTTTCAAGTGACAGGTCTATACTTTATACTAGCCCATACTTAAACATATTCGTTCTCCTTTTTGTTCAGGCAAACTTATACGATTCATACGAAGTGCTTGAAGGTTATCATCTTTGAAAAATGTTCTTAACGGAGTCTCTTAAAAGGATGTAGCATAGTCAATCGCATTCGTCTGAAATTTCTAATAGCATTTGTCAAATTTTCTTCAATAACGACCGCTCTTGAAGAAATGGGTCTAGGGATAATTAGGAGCGAATGAGAGGGTTATAAGAGATTGGACAACAGAAGATGTCGAGACTTTCAAGAATTACTCGCTTCTCATTATTCTGAAACCTCCGTTTGAAAAGCTGCCGTTTTTTTCCAACTTTTTACTTTTGATTCGTAGCGCTTTGCGTTTACTTTCATTCTCAATTACCGCTTTTTGAACAATAAACTGTATTTCTTTCGCTCAGATTATACGCCAGACGCTTAGCGAGAGGCGATTCTCTCTGCGGGCGTCGTTGGCAGCGACAGCATGTCTTCTGAGAGCTCCGCTGCAGCCGCTGCTGCGAGCCCCGCAGCTACGGATGCGACTCCGCATCAGCCGCAGCCCGCACTACCTTCAGGATCAGCGCAGCTACAGCAGCGCGTAAGCAATGCTTTTTTACGTTCCATTGTATGCGACCTGTGAACAAGGCTCTGGCAGTCTATAACCTAGAATTTATATTTTGAGACGGTAATTTTTTCATCGTTGAACATATAGAAGGGCATTTCTAAGTGTTCTTCGTCCAAATCGTAACCGTAAAGAACCCGAATGTATAATCAAGCACTGTCATTCGTAACTTTGTACATATTCAAGGACCCTAACACAAAAAATCTAAAGTTTCAAAGAAAACTTTTCTATTGCAATAGCTGCAAGGTTTTGTTTTCAATAAAATGGGTAAAGTTGATAGCCATTGATTTGTTGACTTTTTGTGGTCAGAGTTTAAAAATAATCTATGAATCAATCCAAAAAATGTAATAAAACTTGTCCGTTAAAAAAAAAACTGGTAGGGAACAATGTTGTGTAGTTGAGAGTATTACCGCGTCATGAGGACGAACTAAGTTTGATTTGCTCTAGCGAATTTAGCGAGATTTAAATACTTGTGCATTCTCGACATCTTTCAAAGTTAATTAAAAGCACAACTTGTTTATTTTAGAAAGAATAACTTCTATTTCTTTTAGAAAGAACTTCTATTTCTTTCATTCCCTTCGTGAAAGGGAATGAGGGAACTCATGAATTCTTCTCTACGCTTTTTGCAATGGCAGAGGTTTCAAATACCTATTTCCAGACTTACACCTTACACTTACACCCAACAAACCCATTATTCTTCAATAAAGTAAGTACCGATTGTGAAGTTAGATGCCTTTCAAGTGTGTGGTAAATGTTCCGCCTTGAGACAAGGTATTCAACACTTGCACGAGCTACGCCACCAGCGATTCTTAACACACGATTTGCAGCATACGCCAACTTTGAATAATCTGCTATCGAAGCCAGTGGGAGAAGCGAGTTGTAGTGGGAACAGTCCCTTTTCTGCGCCTGCTCCACCGCTTCCCATCTCACACACTCCCGGAGCCCAGTTCACGTCTCCGGTCAGTTTGCTAACGCTGTTGTTCCGCTGCTTTGTTAGTTCTTACGCAGTTTTTGTTGTTGTTCTAGACTCTGGTTCAGTTCTTGTTTTTACATGGTTTCGATAAGATTGAGAATAGGAAATATTTATACTTCAGTTTACGTACGTGTTCGGAAATCATAGTGGCCCTGGCTCAATCATCAGTTATAGTTCTCTTTCTAAAAAAAAACAGGAATTATGAAGAAAAACGCGAAGAAAGTTTTTTAGAAATAAGATCTGAGTTTCCAAATTCTGAAAATAACTTTTGATCTTCAAAAATGTTAGTGCGATCCTTACGTTACATGCACTTTTCAAAAATTAAAAAAACCGACCGTTCATTCTAGCGGGGCCTAGAATAATGATAAGCGATTGAGATATACAAAGCAAAGCAGAGAGAAAAATTCAGCAATATAATAGGTTACATTCCGAAAATTTCGCTTCGCATTCTTATAGACCACCATTTGTTAAAGTGGTAGTTTTTTCCATTGTGATGTGGAGGTGAACTGAGATCGCAAAACTTGAAAGAAAAAGATAAATTGATTGCGAACGGTTTTTTTCCCTTAAAGTTGAGACTCCTAAAAGAGCTCCGATTCAAAACAAAAAAAGTTTAGTTTAAATTGTGTCCTTACTGTTCAACTAGAATCGTTTCAAGAAAGCAATATTATTTCGAAGTAATCAAGCCAAATTATCCCTTGAACGTTGATCTACTCTCATCCTGAGTTCTAGAAACTAGCACCAGTCTGAACTTTTGTTTAAAAATAGCCTCATTTTTTACAGCTCGAAGATAAATTTTTCGAATGATAGATAGGTGATGGGGGAATAAGGAAGTTAAACATTCGTAGTTTGTTTGCAAAAGATGCAATGAACTATGATTCGTGCTTTCCCGCAAACTCACTCACGTTCTTCTTACCCCCCCCCCTCTCCTATCTACTTTCCCACGCTCGTTATTCAATCATTATGACGTCATTCATTTTTTGTGAACAGAGCGGAAAGCGTCTTTGCTGCCAGTCACGTGTTTATCAGAGTTGAGATAGAGGAGACAAAAGAGGGAGAGAAAAAATAAAGAGAGAGAGATAAGTTTGTGTTGAAGAGAAAGGAGACACACTCACTTGGTCACACTTATCTCATCCACTTCTTTCTACTCCTGGAGGAATTACTGCATCTTCTTTCGCGGAAGAGTCGCCTTTGTGAGAGACGGCTTTTTTATATGGGTTTACAGAGAGACTTTTTTTATTCATTCGAAGGACTCTGGTTCTAATCCAGATGCCGTTCTACTCGAAGGAATCCAATACACCGAAACCACGCTCTGGTTATAAATACGTGTCACAAGTTCAATGTTCTCTCGATCTCTCTCCCATTTCTATAATCCCTGTTTGAAAGAAGCTACCACGTTGTGTCCACGTCATCAAGAATCTTAGTACCGCATTGGTCACACCAGCCATTTTGCAGACAGACATGAGCCTATGATTAACTTCGTTTAATCCTCACAGACAAGCCGCAAGGCTTGCATTTTTGCGTCTGCTTGATTAGCGAAAGTTTGGAAACATTTCATCTTCAAGAACATCGATATATATCAAGATATACGTACATTTCTCGTTCCTCCAACTTGAGAACAATGCATTCTCAACTTCTCTAATTCATGACTGTTCACTGAAAGCGCGACTGAGAGGAAGTTAGTCATCTTTGATAATTGAAAGTGAAAACAATCTGCGAATACTGAGAAGGAAATTTATGTTGACTTGCGAGAGGAGAATTCATTTCTCATCTAGCGAGACATAATGTCGCGTTCATTCATCCATGGAAAAAATGATGTGAGGAGAGAATGGAATCTCTTCTCCCTCGCTATTTCTCTCTCTCTCTCTCTTCGCGCTCTGCTTCGCCAATCGCCTTCCATCCAAATGCAGTTTCCCATCGTATGACTCATCACATTCTTCTGCCTTCCTCCTCTCATGAGAGCATAAGAAAAGAGAGTAGATGAAATACTCGAATCCTTTCTCAACTGTGGAAAATGAATGGAGCTCTCGATCTCTTTTTGCATCCATCATCTGCCCAAAAAGCCACCACACTGCTCCGTCTCTCCCTCAGCTCAACTCCCTTTCAATTTTGATAATTGAGTTGCTTTTAGACGTCTTTGTTATCTTTGAAAGTTTAGCGCATGATGTGGAGTGAGAATGGCGATAGCTCGAAAGAAGGGCGTATGGGGGGCTAGTGCAGTTGACGCTGGCGGCCAGAGACGCAGAGTTGGATAGAATAGAGAGGGAAGGAAAGATGCGGGGAAGGGGGAATAAACGAACGACCTTCGCGATCGATCGCTGTCCCGCTCACAAGACGAATTGAAAGTGCTCTGTGCGCTCTCTCGTAGATACGTGCTCTATCGTTGGCTCAGAGCCGTCGCTCACCTCTTCTTTTTATCTTGTCCATACTGGTCTTTTTTAAACGAAAGCGAGTTGGAAAAGGCGGAGAAGCGATTGGCGTAGAAAGAAAGAGGGCAGAGAGAACTAGAGAGGCCGAGCAGTTGGAGGAGAGAAAGTTGGAGATGACAGAAAAAGTTGAGAGAGTGGGCAAAAGAGAGAGAAAGAGCGAGAGAGGGTTAACTGGAGAGAGAGAGAGAGAGAGAGAGAGGGAAACAGAAAGAATGCGGAGAATAGAGAGCGCATAGGAAACGAGAAAGTAGAGAAAAAAGGGATGGAGCAATAGGAATTGCAGAGCCCGACCTTTCTCGCGAATGAGAAATGGGGGGGTTGACATAGAAGGGGGGGGGGTAGGGGCCGGAGGAAACTAGGAAAGGAGAGCACACTGACACACGCATGACAAAGTCGCTTAATAAGCAGAGAAGCGAATGCTGAGTCGCGATTCCAAGATAGGGTGAAGACTAGGAGGAGGAAGAGACAGAGAATGCGATGTTAATCGGTCTGACTCAATCGCAAACGCGGCACATTCGAGAAAGAAAACAGTGCAACATGTTTGTGACAAGGTGACACATCCCTTAAACAATATAATGACAGTTTTAATAACCTCTTTTTATAACCGTGTGAAAAAACTCCTAGGAGTGATATTTAATACCAAACTTACTTCAGATCTGAGGATTAAAAAGAACTCTTGATAACGAAGGGGGAGCTATCAATACATATAGTAGAGATAATATAAAAGCCAGTGGATTTGAAGAAAGATCAAATCTGTCAGGCAGACGAACCTGTGTTACTGTAGAATTTTGAATTTCTCGAAAGCTTGTGAAATTTTCCATCTTCTTAGAAAATTCGAAATAATAATAAAAACATTTTCGTACTCCGCTGATTGGTAGCGACAATTAATTTCAAAAATTCCGAAATCCAAGCAGATAATATAAAAATGACTTTCAATTATAGTTCGAATACGTGATAATTATTTTAAATACTTTCTTCGCAACTATTCGGACCAGGGAGAAAAACGGCAACGAAACTGTAGAAGAATTGGAGGATAATTCAGTCGAAAGTATACGTATGAATTAAAAAAAGAAGGTATTATGGAGTTGAATGAATTTGCGAGTTTTTATTAAATATAGCGGACATTATATGACAATCAAAGCATAGGACATTATGAAATGAATGCGCAGTGTTTTGTTTTTCTCCACTATCTGGGAGCCTTGGGCTAAAAAAAATGATGATAACGAATGATAAAAACGAAAAAGTGGAGCGAAGTATTAGAACCTTAGCCAACTTCAAGACGCTTATCTTATATTCATCTCAGGCAACAGTTTGTTGCCTATTTATTTGAGTTCATTTCAGCTGTCCGTCTAATCTCTCAACATCATGCATAAATCTAAGACAAGCTACCCCGAATGCCTGATCTTTCCTCTTCTTAAAATATTTCCGAGCTTGCTGGTCGGACTATGAATATCCGGGCTTCACAAACTATAAATGTTCTCACGAATCCCAGCCTCTCTATCCTATCCTATTTTTTTCATGTGTGTATTTTTGAATCAACAAGCACTTGGAGCAACACGCGAGTACGGGGGGCGATAAGAGAAGATGAAGAAAAGAAAAGGGAACCGAGAGATAGCGGAAGAGTGGGGGGGGGGTGGTTAAAAGAGGAAAAAGTAGAGAGGGAAATGCACGTGATGCACAAAGAGACTGACACACATGCCATTCCCACGGTCAGCACTAAGATCGCCCTTCTCCCCCATCTCTCTCTCATCTCTTTCTCCTGCTCCTATCCTTCAATTGTTTGTTTCCACACTCCACTGCAATTCCTCTTACAACCGCCTTTTTTCCTCTTCTGGATATTCTTCCAAGGTGACATGTATGGACACTGAGAGTGTTCGCATAGCGGCTCCCTACCTAACAACATGTCACACTCTCTCATTGAGTTTTAGACAGAACACATACAAAGAGCATTCTTGACTTTCTAGCAAAAGTTAAGTAGTCCAGTACGACAGCACCTTGCCAATCCTCGGTAGGAAATTCGGCGGATTTTTGTTATCGTGTTAATATCTCTCCTAAAACAAAAACTCTCTCTCGATATACTTAGGTTATCTGACAAAGGGCAGTTCCTCGTTCTGGCGTATTCATGCATTCTCGGACTTTCGTGTCTTCCTTGAATGCATTATAAAACCCCTAGAAAATTTTTGAGCGAGAAAACTCTCAATATGTATCGCCAATATGAACTCAAAGAGTTTCCATTAAGATGTCCTTGGAAAACAGCAAATAGGTAAATTTTAACCATGAAAAAAGAATGACAAACACAACAGAAAAGTGACAAAATATACAAGTATTTGGTAATTGATGTGACTAAATTATTCGTCCTACATAAAATTTTCACAGAGAAGAATTGAACTTGCTGTCTCTCTCTTACCGAGAGTAGTATTCCGATTGTTTGATGATGTCGAGTGCCCACTGAATTGGTTTCAAATTCCAGAAATAATTCGTAAAAACTTTTATTTCAGCAACAGTCCCCTGTGCCTCGTGGAAGCAACTCAAGACCGGAGTCAAGGGATCGATATGCTGCTACAGCCAACGCAGTTGCTTCTGGTAAGGGTAAGAAAGCAAAGATCAAATATGCGTCGAGTTATTTGATGCTTATAGCATTCAATAGTTTCGTTGAACGTATTGACCTCAGTTTCACCAATAACGCAGTTGTCCCAATATTGGTAAATTCGTCAGGTTCAATTGCAGGTGTGTATCCGCTGCCACCAAGCAACGAGCTTCCGCATCTCATACCGCATCCGCAACATCCACCACCGCATCCCCAAGCGGTTTCCTTACAGCCACAGCCGCAGCCTCATCCCGCCGGGTACCCGTCAAGCTATGGTGTTGGGCCGCCGCCGCAAGGAGCGCCGCCACCTCAAGGTTTCTGGGCGCACCGGCCGCCGATGCATCCCGGCTACCCACCGATTCACCCCGCCTACGGCTACCCGCCCATGGCAGGAGGGCAGCCAATCGTTTACCACCACCCGGGCTACTCTGCGCACCCCATGATGCGCATGACTCACATGCAGCAACAAGACTTGGTGAAAATGCCGAATGGACCGAATCCTCTGGAATGGGCGGCGATGCAACGTCAGAAGGTGGTTTGTACGACGTTTGTATTGATAGATATACAATACGATTGAGCTATTTATAAAATTATATTTCACGTATTAGCAATGTTCTCTTGAGAGTGTACTTTAACATGGTCGCTCCAAGAGATCGGATTATGAGCATAGTTCAGCTGCACTGTCCAGAAATTAAAGAGGTCAACCCCTTGACTTTTTAATTTTTTGAAAGTGAAGAGAGGTTGGATTAATGATAATTGAGTTTCCCCAGTTTTAACCTCTCAGTTCGCATTATCTCTCTCTTTTTTGCCCTTCACCTCTTGATAGCTTCTCATTGTTCTTATTTCGTCCCACTCAGTGTGTTAAAAAAAAAAAACATTTGACAAGTGTAGGCGATTCATGATGATCATGACGCTTAAAGGGAATTTTTATTACATTGGAGGGTATCTCCATAACTTTGAGGGGCATCTCAAAATATTTTTTCTATCCAGCCCTGCTCTGTACAGCGCTACTTGTCATTTCTTCTTCTGATGCTGATCAAAAAGTTGATGGCTAGAACTTCCCCCCTTTTTTTCTAGAAAAAAACAATATTGAGAAAGTGATTTCAAGAAAATCCTGTGGTCTGTCGAGACAGGTATTCGTAAATTGGTATGAAGTTTAGCTTTAGCGACATTTGATATTCTCTCCTAACATTTTTTGAAAAATATTGGTATGTTTATCAGGAGGGTGTGGTTAGCTCTACGACCGGCAGTGAAGACGAGAAGGCTTCCCCGTCTTGGGGCAATCAGGTAAAAGCATTTTCCAATTTTCAAAATCCATACCACTGCTTAACATTTTACAGATTGAAATTTGAGTCAGGATGGAAGCCCTCTTAGAGCAAGAAACATGCTAAAATGTACACGTAAGGCATCTACTTATGGCTAAAAATGCTAAATTTTTGCGCGATTTTTAAGCTCCATGTAGCTCAGTACACAGTGGAAATGTGCAATATTGAGTGAGTATTTTGAGAAAATTTCTTAGATTCGAAAACAATTCCATAACGTCATAGTATGAGAAGGATTACATCTTCCAGAGAAAATAGCCTTGAATCGTAAAGGTTCAAATTACGTATTTTGTAAGAAAGTAGATTTAAACTAGCTTTTAAAACTTGAAACCGCTATGAGAAACAATTATCACACTTTCTACGCTTTTAGCACCACACAGAGTAAATTAAACGCAAAATAGTGTGAAAAGGGAAAGATTACGTAGGTTATAAGAGTAGGTAAATGACTCCGTTCATAACTTTAATTACAACTCGTCTAATCTACAGACCACACTCGCACTAAAATTTGTTAGAAAACAAAAACGTGGCACGTGAAGGAAATAATATAGATGATAGATAATGAAGTATTTTGGATTTTTTCACTTGCAGTTTTTTTATATTTCAGTTTTTCAAAATTTATATTGTCTTACAAAACAAATTTTTGCCTTTTAGAAGCTTAAATCTTATTGTTGATATTACAATGATGTTAAACCAATGCCTGCTACTTGTAAATAACCTTACAGTATCCCCGGCCGCCCGTTCACCCGAACCCAGGGGCCGCACCACCTCCGCACGCTATGATAATGCAGCAGCAACCGCCCCAACCTGCAGCGCCCATTATTAAGAAAGAACCTTCAATCGTCGACCGTTTGGTCAGATAAATTTCCGTGCTTCATAGCGAACATATGCGACTAGTTTTTCGTTAAAAAATGAAAATTCGAATTCTCACATAATCTATACATTACAGTTTTTTAAAGAAGACATTTTTTTGAAGACCTATTTTCATTAGAAGTTTGAAGAAACAACATTTATTTAGTTTTATGAGTAAATAATTTTTTCAGAAGTAAAGAAGCATTAAAAAAATCTATTTCGAAAAAAATGTTTTGAACTTATTGTTCTCAAACGACGCAGTCATAGTTCTGCTTAAATCTATGTACATTTACTATAATAACCTTTCCTTCCATAATAAGAATTAGCACAATTTAACTTGGGGGGGGGGCTCCGCTTTACTTTAGCTCTTTTCGGTGCGTTCAAGAAATACTTTTTTAAAAATACCAAAAAAAGGAATTTTCTTATGCGTTCTCGTTCACCTAAGCAGTACGGCCTCGTTAGCGTAAACTTTTTCATAAGCCTAAGCGTTTTTAATGTAAAAATAATCTTTAAAAAGTTATGTTTAAAAATCCCGCCCTCGAGTAAAGCGTGCCCCCCCTAAAGTTTAAAAGAAACTAATAATTATATAACTAAGTGAAACTGACCAATGAACGTGATTGGAAAAAAACTCAACGCTAAGCTTCAATGGTTTTTGTCGATACGAGTAGAATCAGTATTGGGTTTTAGCACTTCTAAAGGGTCATGAGCAGGGGTTTTTTATTTGGAAGAAAACGGTACAGACGCCCGCCTAAGGCGGAAAAATTTTTTTCACTTAAGGTTCATGATAAAGGGAGTTATGATTTAAAAAAAAACACAGAAGCTCACGAAAAAAATGTTTCACATAAGGGTTTTCCTCATGATTTAAAACAGAGGCAGAAGGTATAACAGGACCCTTGTCATGAGTTTGTGAGTCGTATAGGTTACCAATATTTGGTGACCTAATTACTTCAATGTTTTACTTGTCATCTGCACAAGTAAAACATTGAAGAGCTATCTCTTATTCAAATAGGACTCATAATCATGAAAAAAAGGATTGAGATACAAAATGTATAGCAGGCAGAAAGGTTCAGAAATGTACAAGTTTTCAAAACTTGCTACTCGTCATAGGATCCCCCGCAAAATGAGTGCTTATTTTTACAACTTACGAAAAGTTAAGCCTGCGTAGACGCTCATATAATGAATTAGGTGGTCCTCGGAAAAGATGAACGGAGTTTCGAATTCAGGTAGGCCCACCGAATGCAGCAAACCCGCCAGAAGTGATGCCACAGCGGCGTGAATTTTTCGAGCGGCTGGTGAATTTCTGTGAGCGTCATGGGGAGCCGATAACAATGATTCCACTCGTTTCGAAGCAGAGCGTCGATTTGCATCGACTCTATATTGCAGTCCGTAACAAAGGAGGATTCGAGCAGGTCAGTCCGTAACAAAGGAGGATTCGAGCAAGTCAGTTTTGAGAGTAATTTAGTCTAGTTTATTATTGTTTGAGAACGGTTATTTTGATAATTATTGCGAGAACAAAAGTTATAATGACGAAAAGTCAGATAATAACTTGGCAAAAACATAAAAATTCACCGTTTATTGTAGCGGGAGCTTGGAGAAATTCTTCACAGAATTGATCTTCCAAATAACTCAATCTTCTACTTATCGCTCGCTTCTCATTATTTCAGGCTTCTCCTCAATTAATTCGTCGATTTTTAATCTCAATTTTTTTTTGTCAGCTGTAGTAGTTTACTTTTTATTTATAGTGTTACTTTTTATTTATAGTGTTACTTTTTATTTATAGTGTAAAGAGTTGTAAAAAAAGGAGAATGAAAAAAAGCGATAAACAAGTGAAAAGTCCTTTGTTGAAATATCATCTCATCTTCATTTTGGTCCGTTTTTTTGTTTACGTATTTTGTCCTTCATATTATTAATCTTTGTCTGACAAAAGATCTAAAACGTGATTATCTCTTCATACATTAATTGCTATGTTAAGCTACAATTATACAACTCTAATTCGCAACTTTTTTCAAAACCTATTCTAGAATTTCATTAAAATGCAAACATGACTTCAGAAACAGAACTTCTAAAATGAAGTGGTTTTAGACCTTACAACTAAACAGTATAGGAGCTGTGAAAAAATTTCAGCTAACAAATTTAGGTGGAAGGTTTTTGACGCAAATGAAAATTTTTTTAAAAGCTTTTCCAAACGCTTTTATAGGAATATTGATTGAAAAAATAATTCTGAGCCGTATTGTTTACAATGAAGAAAGATCCTGATGATGTTTAAAACCGATAATGTTTTTTTCGACCCGCGCAGCTCAAAAGCACCACTCGGAATTTGAATCGCTCTCTATGAATCAAGGAACTTACTTACTGTGACAAATGTTAAATAAACAAACCCTGCGGACAAGAAGCTAAAATGATATGATGAGCGGATAATAAAAGAGATGAGCGAGAGAATGGAGAATGAGGAGAGCAACAAAGAGGGCCGAAGAGCAGAGAATGAAAGATGAGGCCCGACTTATAAACATGTTAAAATTAGGTGAAGACGGCTGACATTTCCATAGAATGGTGGCTGTTGAGGTGACGAAAGACAAGGCGTGGAAGGCGATTTGTGCGGATGCGAACCCGACCATCTCAGAGTCTTCCGCAGCCGGATATCAGCTGCGGCGGCATTATCAAAGACATCTTCTCATGCTGGAATGCATCGAAACTGGCCGCAATGCTGAGGAAATGGTCGCCTTCGCAGACAAACTCAAGAAGAAAAAGAAGGAACCAGCAGCCTCAACAGCGCAAGGCAGCGATGCGAACGCAGCCAACGGTAAGCATAAAAGAGAGAGAGATGAGATCTTCTATATTTTCGGTACCGTTTGTACTTTCGCATAGTTTGTTACAGTAGCTAGGTATCACAGGGGGTTAAATATGGTCAAAGTGGATTTCAAACAACCGAGACAGATGAAAAGGTGTTCAAAGAGATTACTGGATAGTTGTTTTCTACATTCAATGATGGGGCTTTTCCGGTCATTCGCCCCTCCCAACATGATAGTAGTTATAGTCTCACTTCACTGTGGACAAAATAGCGAGTGAGCGGCCATAATAAAGTGAAGTCTTAACAGTCTCAACCTCTGATATTCTCCAATCAGTCCTTTCTCGTGATAATAAGCCCTAACTAGAATAAACGGTCGCTCTTACAATTTTTTACGGACTTGAACAAATAAAAATGATCTCTGATTTTTATTGATGAAAAATAGCAGAGAAGGAGTCATGAGCGGGTAAACGCGCAATGGTTTCATAATAATAATTGTCATAATTACGTTAATATTATTAATATAATATTTAATACTCTAATTTGTTGTGATGTGACGAGGAAAGTTCTCGGAAGAAAAAATAATAAATAGTGAGCAAATGAATCCTCGAAGTCTAGAATTTTTATCTGGAATGAGAAAATTCATGAAAAGGTTGATCAAAAAGCTATGAATTGCGTTGAAATTCATTCCAAGTTACTATATAAGTGAAGGTAATGATTAAGAAGAAGCCATCTGATCAGAAGGTAATGATTAAGAAGAAGCCATCTGATCAGAAGGTAATGATTAAGAAGAAGCCATCTGATCAGAAGGTAATGATTAAGAAGAAGCCATCTGATCAGAAGGTAATGATTAAGAAGAAGCCATCTGATCAGAAGGTAATGATTAAGAAGAAGCCATCTGATCAGAAGGTAATGATTAAGAAGAAGAAGCCATCTGATCAAATTGAGGATAAAATGATAGCACGATAAGAGAGACAGTGCTGAATTTGGTATTGTACAATTAAAAGTTGCAAGGAAAATATATCTACCATTAATCCATCCTCGAGCGAAATCGAAATAAGTACCTTTTAGTCCGAAATTTATCCTTTCTTCGGCTATTGTATAGCTATATTTTTTCTTATTTTATCCTTACTAGTTGTGCTTGTAGCAAGCTTTTCTCTTTCTTACCCTGTCTCTATCATTCTCTCTCACCCTCCCTCTCTCTCTCTCTCTCTCTCTCTCTCTCTCTCTCTCTCTCTCTCTCTCTCTCTCTCTGTCTATATCACTTTTCTTCCTGTATGTCACGAAAAAATCGTGTCGTTCAGAAGAGGATGGAGAGAAAAAAAGGAGCGAACAATGGGAAGAGGTAGATCATGCGCGGAAGGAAATGGGGAGCGCATCCCTCTCTACTTGCCCTTCATCTCCTGCAGCAACCAGGCGACGTCGTAATCACCTGTCCAGGGCTGTAGCATAGAGCGTAGATCAAACACGAAGAGAATGAGGGGCGATAGGAAAAAGCGCAGTGGATGCGTAGTGTAGTATAATATAGACATGACGGTCGAGAGTGTCTGAGAGAGAGAGAAAGAGAGAGAGAGAGAGAGAGAGAGAGAAAAACACTTAAGTCAAGCTCAAATTGAGTGAAGTATTCTTTGATAGATTAGAAAATGATATTTTAAAGAAAGTCATTCGAGCAACAATAATTTAGTCTCCCAGTTGGGCGTGAGACATGTTGTGAGTGAGGCGCTGTAAGGAAAGAGTGCAAGGGCCGCAATAGGGTTTTCACCCCTTGAGAGGTTTCCAACTCCGCTATCACTGCTTTTGCTTTGTGGATAAAGAGGAAGTGATATGGTCGGGAGAGGTAGTCAAAGTGTTAGAGAAAGTCGGAAGAATAGTTGCTCTCGTTGGCAAGGAGACCACAAAGCTATACATTATATAATGGGCAAATTGGAGAGAGGATAAAAATCCTATCTTACGGTAAAAAAGGATAGAAGAAAGGTTGTATGCCGTCGGTGTTTCAATGTGCCACCGAAGAAAGACATAACAGTATAGCAGAGGAAGAGGCAACAGAAGATTATCCATTCATATTGACAATGAGTAGCATTGTACTGAGGAAAAAGGTAAGATTATAAGCGTAACAAATCAGTGACCATGGAAAATAATGTTCTGCTGACCTATTCAATGTAACCTCCCTCCAGACGATAATTCAGTAGATCATTTATCGAAAGGGTGAGAGAGAGTTAGAAGAGAATGAAATGACCCGACCGCAAAGAAAATGTCTTGTCAATGAGTACGTCCTAGGCATTATGATAGAAGAAGACGATGTGGCAGTATCAGACCCCGTGGGAGGAGACGTGTAGACGAGAGCGAGAGTGAGCAGGGCAGGCAGAAAGGGAGAGCGCCGCCCACTTCTCTCTCTCTCTCCCTGCCATCTTTATCCTCTACCTCCTTCCCTTTCCCCCATCCCTTTCCCCCTCCCTTTCACCCCTCCCCTTCTCCGTCTCCTTCTCCTTCTCACTCGAAGACATAGAAAGCGAGACGCACCTTCTCCTTCTCACCCTCATCTTCTACTGCCTCCTTCCCTTTTCTTCGGCTGCCGTGACAAGTTGCTGGTAGCATCAGCATCAGTAGCCATTCCGCGAGGTCGGGGAAGTGGTCGTGGGACGGCTGCCAGTGGCACTGCCCGTGGCAGAGGGCGTCGTCGCAGAGCCGCAGCTCTAGATGAGCAATCTCCGAACAAGGCCAAAGCAGGCGCAGGCGCTGATAACCCGGCTTCCTCAGAAGCGGCGGCACAGTCTTCTTCTCAGACGTCCTCCGCACAATCCGAAGCGCAGAAGGTCGCCATTGCCAATGCCACATGGTATCCTCAACAGCCGCATCTCGGCGTTGGTTTCCTATCATCAGGTGGGCAACGGCTTGGCGGAGGCCCTCCGACCTCCAACGCCGCAGCAGGCCAGACGACGGCGCCGCTCTCGGTGTATCCCGCAGGTGCTGCCCCTGTAGACTCGCCCTACTACATGATGCCTCATCCAAACATTCCTCAACCAGATTACTATCAGCGCCAGCCGCCGCTGCAGCATCTACAGCCGTCTTCTTCTCAGCAAGCCTATAATTATGCAGGATGGCCAGCTTATCCCTCTCAGCAACTTCCTCATCCTCACCTTTTATCTCATCAAATAGCCCTATACCCTCAACAACGGGTATCGCCCGCCTTCTCTCCCCCGACGGTTTCCCCGCAGCCGGCGGTGCAGCAGACTCCCTGGGTGCTGCCGCCGGCGCCCTCACACTACGGCCAGTACGCCATGAATGTGTATCAGCAGCAACAGCGGGAAGCCTACTACAGGCAGCGAATGACGCAGCAGCAGCCACAGGCGGAGTACGCAAAAGCAGCCGGGTACCATCCATATCAGCTACTCCCTCAAATGGCGGGGCCCTCGACCATTTACAATCCTTACGGTAATCTTACCTTCTCTAATCGGAAGCTGGGGGGTTACTTTCGTGAATCATTCATTATTACTCACAAGAAAAGAATCTTAATGGATTATCTCTCTCTTTATTGTAGAATTCGAGATGGGATCATCGCAGAAGATATTCGGTAATAAAGCAATTAGTCTGTAGGTCTCCTTTAAAACTTTGTATGGCTTCTATCTTCTTCGTTTTCGCATAGAACAAAAACAATGTTACTTTTTTCTATTCTCTTTTAAGTAACTCGTAAATCATCCATCAGGGTCATTAAGTGCCGCATGGAGTATTTATTTCCCGCCTAGGTGGTCTTTCTTTCCATTCTGAAGTGAAAAAGAGAGAGAGAAGAGAGAAAACGAAAGATGAGACAGCTGATTTTCATGAAGTTTTTATTTGCAACATTGTTTCTTTCTGTCTCTTTTTCTCTAAATCTCACCTCATTGATTCTCTAAATGTTATTTTTCTGTGTTTTTATGGAGTTTATTTGCAAAGCTCTCCTTTTCCGTTCGGCTTGGAATGCTCTTTGGTCTTTTCCGAGTCATTTAGCCTATGAGTGTTGCTGTTTTCAAATTAAACATAGTAGAAAGAGGAGTCTTGAGCTACGCGATAAGATGACGATGCATGCTTCGTTAAAGCTAAAGAAATCACGAAGGGGGGATCTATCCTAAGTACTTGGTGGCAAATACTTATCTATGACTCTGAGTGAGTGTGAATATCTATCTTATGATGTTAGCAGAGGGCTACTTTTCTCATGTACTCAAGAAATGATATTACATTAGGTATTCCGTGGGAGACGTTACCTTTTTTATTCCAAGAGAGGCCTGGTTTTGGGCGAGCTTGAACTATTTCCTGGTACGGAAAAGACTGTTCCATCAATCAAATTTGATTGATATATGAATGGAATATTAAATCATTGTCAGTATTGAGTTTGTGATCTTCAAATGTTTCGTCACTTCTTCATGTGATTACAACTCTGACAAGTTTATCGCGCTTTTAATGAGAATTTTTTGATGCGATACTCATTCGATTTGTCATTAACTGAGAGTAGATTAACTTTTTCAAGAACTCAACCCGCTTGCAGCGTAGATCGTATTGCCCCTTTTGCTTTGAACGAAAAGAGGCAATTGATTTTCTGATAACATGTTTTCAATATTTTCTAAGTACTTAAAAATTTACTGTTGTGGTTCTTGTTCTTCACTTTTGTGGAGATGTTCCTTCTTAGTACTTCATATACATTTTTTGACGATCTACTGTTCAATTTTTACCAGGCAGAGAATGAAATGGCACACTTTTGTGACCTTTCTCTTTCATTCTTCTAGTCTGTTCTACCGCATTCCTATCACTTTCTTCCTCTCTTATCACACACTCTCTCTCTCTCTCTCTCTCTCTCTCTCTCTCTCTTTTTACTCAATTTTTTCTTCTTTTTTTCGTGTTTTAATGATAGAAGATAAATGAGCGGCTGTTGCGTGGAGTGTATAGAAAAAAGGGGTTGGCGAAGAAAAGACCTCTTTCTTTCACTTTTTATTTTCTCTTTTCTCATTCACTATCCTTGTCTATTCCACTCTCTCTCTCTCTCTCTCTCTCTCTCTCTCTCTCTCTCTCTCTCTCTCTCTCTCTCTCTCTCTCTCTCTCTCTCTCTCTCTCTCTCGCCTCCCTTTTTCATCCATCTCCATGCTCTCATTCAGCCAATCCTCTTGGCTCAGTCCTCTCCTCATTCTGCGGACTGACTGGACTGACAGGCTGGCAGAGATAGCACCAGCCGCCATCTCAAGAAGACCTTTTTCTTCTGTCTCTTCTCTCCATCTCTCCATCCTCCCTCCGTCTTCCCTTCTATCTCTTTCTTTCTCTCTCTACCTCCCTCCGTCTTCCCTTCTATCTCTTTCTTTCTCTCTCTACCTTTCTCTCTTTATCTCTCTCTTTTCTATTCCTACCCACAACCGCCTCTCTCAATGCATTTTTTTGCTGCATAGTTGGCAGGCAGGGTAGGAATCCTTTCTGTCTTCATCCTGAGAATGGCTAGAGTTCTTGTTTAGAGTCAATGGACTCTTCCTGTTAACGCTCTCCCTCTCTTTCTTTCTCTCTCTTTCTCTCTCTCTCTTTCTCTCTCTTTCTCTCTTTATTTCTTTCTTTCGTTCTCCCGTTTTTTCATCTTTTTCGACTATCACAATAGCCAACTCGTTAAATCTGCTCATCTCTAACTCACTCTGTGCCGTCCTCTTCCTTTTGAACCCCTTTTGTTACTCTGTTCTCTCTCTTTTTCCTTCACCGCATGAGACGCTTTGTGATGAGGATCAGCACATCTTTCAGAAAGTACTTGTAGAGAACTCCGATTACTTCCTTCTCTTCCGCAGTAAGAGACGATGATCTGAAAATGAAAATTAAGGTGGGTTATCTAGGTAAGAGATGGTTTAGAGAATCTTGTACGAGTCTTGCAGGAATGATCTGCCTATTCTCGAGGGCTGATTAGTCTAAAGCTGCCTTCTCCACCTATAGGGAAAAGAAGGGTTTCACTTGCCTTGTCTTGCCATAGGCTTTTGCTATTCCCTAGTAATAAGCAAGGGGAAGGCAGGGATGGGCTTCTCTCTCTCTCTCTCTTCACCCCTCTCTCTACTTCTCCCTTTCTTTATTATCTCTTTCTCAATCTCTTCCTTTCCTTCTCTTTTGTTCTCACGTTGTCTCTCTCATCTCAGTCTCTTTTTTCCTTGGTAATCCTCACTAGTAAATTAGGTCTCTCTCTCACAGAGTCGTCTTTCAGTGTGCTTTCCTTCTTTCTATCTCTCTTCCTCTTCCTCAGCTCACGGCGAAGTAATTGGCATCAGAACGAAGAGTGAGTCTTCAGTGGTTGCGCTGGTGCATATAAGTATAAAGTGTGATAGCGAGAGGCATGAGTTTAATTCCAACGCGTTAGTCGCTCGCCCCTGACTGATATGCCGGCAAAACTCCGATTATCCTTTCCCTCTCACTCATACGGTAGGGATAAGGGGAAAGCGGCGGGTATAAGGGGACCAGAACTAGGGAGTATAGAGAAAGAGAAGCAGAGCATACTCAGAGTCACCTCTTTTTCTCTCTCTCTCTCTCTCTCTCTCTCTCTCTCTCTCTCTCTCTCTCTCCATCTCTCTTTCTCTCCATCTATCTTTCGGCGAGTTCCTTGTGCCTTCTTCGCATCACGTCCATATCCCTGTTTCCCCCATGATGGCAGCTCACGTCGTCTTGGCAACGGGTGTGGCAGCAGTCAACCATATTCACGGAAGCCACTGGAAAGTAACGATAAGGGATTGAGAGAGAGAAATAAGACAAGGTATATGTAGTCGAGAGCTCCCCCTCTCTTTTTCTGGGCATGTGTAGTAAGGCAGGATTTATTTCGCAAAGAGAGAAATGGGGATTCTACTTTTAGTGTGATCTTGCATCTTATACTTTTGCTTTGTCCTCTCTCAATTTCCCTATATCCTGCTCTTTTTTATCTGGAAGACTGAGTGAGGTTGCTGGTCGTTTGGGTAGTGGGAGTAGAATAAGATCATGCATGGTGCAAAGTAAGAGAGAAGAAGACAACATGCCATAGTGCCTCAAGAGATTTAAAGGGGTGTGGGGTGTGCATCCATCTCGAGCTGTGAAAGGCGGACCAAAAGTGCCTCGCGCACTTTTGGGTCCCGCAGGGGAAGAAGAGGGGCTAAAGCGAGGAGCAAACGACTCCCAGCTCTTCAACCTATCTGTCTTCTCTTCAAACCTACCTCTCTTTTTCTTTTGTCTAGCTACCCTATAGTCAGTGGGTTTATTCAATCTTTATCACTAGCACGAAGAAAAGAAAAAAGGTGCATGAAGTGATAAAATAGTTGAAGACTTGTCTAAACCGCTCGAAGAAAAGAGAGAAACATTTCAAGAAGGTATCTTGAAAGACGATATTCATCTCATACAAAGGAAAGGAAGAGATGAGGGAGGCAGAGAGGAGGAAAATAAGAAGAACATCGAAATAGGGTAAGAATCAGAGACTTTGGTGACGTATGAGGCATTAGAGAGAGAGAGAGAGAGAGAGAGAGAGAGAGAGAGAGAGAGACGTATGAGGCACTGAGAGAGAGAGAGAGAGAGAGAGAGAGACGTATGAGGCACTGAGAGAGAGAGAGAGAGACGTATGAGGCACTGAGAGAGAGAGAGGGAGAGACGTATGAGGCACTGAGAGAGAGAGAGAGAGAGAGAGAGAGAGAGAGAGAGAGAGAGAGACGTATGAGGCACTGAGAGAGAGAGAGAGAGACGTATGAGGCACTGAGAGAGAGAGAGAGAGAGAGAGAGACGTATGAGGCACCGAGAGAAAACATTGAGAAAGAAAGCGTGAACATTGTGTTTGAGAAAAGTGATTCTTTGTACTGTTTTAGCGCCCAGCCTTTGCCACAATAAGGTACGACTTTTCTTTCTCTGAGTCTCTGGCTTTGCTCGTGTCTCTCACTCTCTGAGTCTCTGGCTCGTGATGTCTTTGCCCGTGTCTCTCACTCATACGATCTGTCTCTAAAACTCTCGGAAAAAGAACATCTATCTTATTTTTAACAAAAACTTTATCTCACTCTGAACTATTATTCAATACAAAAACAACTAAGAGTAGAGTTAGTCAGAGAGAGAGAGAGAGAGAGAAGGGAGAAGAGAAATGAAATGGGAAAGAAAATCTAGCAAGTGCTGATAATGACAGCTCTGCTATCTGCTCACGATCGTTTCCATCGCACGCTATTTTTGCTGGCGCATTCCGATTTAATCATCACTTGGGAATCGCGCATATTCTCTCTCTAATTCTTCTCTCTTTCTCTCAGAAAAAAAATCTTTTTTTCTTACCGCACCTTTTAACTTTCATTCCTTTTCGCTCTCCTTTTTGACTTTCAACTATTTCTTTACTTGTCTCTTTTTCCCTAACTCATTATATCAAAGTAGTGACTACTATTCGTCTCTCTTTTCACACAGAGTCATTATATCAAAGTAGTGACTACTATTCGTCTCTCTTTTCACACAGAGTCAGCTGGATATAATTTTATTTTCCCGTTGTCTGAGAAGAGCTTCGTGTGACACTTTCATGGACTATTAATAATTGTAGAAGAAGAATAATAATACTCTGTGTTAGCAATTAAAGAGGTGGAGACTACATCACCATCAACTCCTCGGAAATATTCTGAAACGTGATTTATGAGGGAAGCACAACTTACTTGAACACCAATTTTCCTGGCTGTGCTCCTACTTTCAACAGTCTAATGGTTTAAGGACTCGATAAGCAGTTATGCAGCAAGTTGTTTTTGTCTCAGAGAGCGGTAAACCAACTCGGAACCAGAAAATATTGACCTACTTACCGAACCTCCAATGAGCAAGAGAAACATGGGCGAAATAACGAACTTCTATTCTAGATAGCAAATTTGATCAAGTCTTCTTTGCAGCAAATGCAGCACCGGTCCCTGCACCTTCTTCTAGCGCTGGCCCCTCAGCGGCGGCAACTGCAGCGCCGTCTGCTGCTAACTCCGCTCAGCCTGGCGCCGCGTCTTTGGGCGCTCCGCAGTCAGCGCCGCCAGTGCATGGGTACCCGCCTCCAGGGCACGACCCCTCTGTGCCCACCTACTATTACGGAGTGGATGGGCGGCCGCAGGCAGTGCCGCCTGGTTGGCCACCGCATCCGCACCTTGGCTCGCCTGGCTATCCTCCGGGCGCCTATCGAGGGCCGCCCATGATGAGACCGCCGCATATAATGATGGTTCCTTTTTCTTTCAAAAATGTTTTAGTTATAATTTGAGTTTTGGCGATTTCCTCTGGTTTTTCGGATTTAGCATTGGGAATCGAGCTTTCGAGTTTTCGCTATCATGGTTAACAGAGAGGTTACTTTAGAGAGGTTAACGGAGAGGTTACTGTAGAGAGGATAAAGGTACGAGCTATTGTAGCGCTGTATTGAAAAGTTTCGATCATAGGTCATTTGATTGGCGAAAGTTTATTTTTAAAACTACCGTTCTTGAAAGGCATTTTGTGGGTATTTGGTCTAGAATAAGGAGGAGCGTGCGAGTTTGTGCAGGCTTGATTTCTCATATCGCCCAATCTCACTTTTACCTCATACCGTTCCGCTCGAAAAGCGGTCGTTTCATGAATGATTGACAATTGCAGGTGCTCTATAGTTTTGACAGACCGCTAAGCGTTTTGAGATACAAAGTTGTGAAGAATCCGCTCAGTCGAATGGTAATGAGAAGGTTAAGAGCGATGGAGTAATGAAGGAGAGCTAATCGATATTGTTTTCTGGTTGATTCGACCTGTGATTGCAGCCAAATCAACCTCCAGTAGATCTTTCTCATCTGAGCGAAGAGCAGCGTACGGCTTATCTGAGACAGCAACAGGCGGTCGCAGGTTGATCATTCGATCATTGTTGATTGTTTTAATTTGGTCATTGATTGGTTCCCGGTTAAAAATATTGAATGATCAATTGCTGGTGTCTGAACGATTTTGGTGACCAGAATGTAACATCAAAAGACAATCCGGGCAAAATTCATGCGCTACCTAAATATTAAGGAGACGAATAATCAGTTTGTATGATATTCTCTCTTTTTGAGGTATATACTCTGTCTCTCTCCGTGCGGTTCCATCATAATTTTGGTCTTTCTAATATGTGTACACATGTACACCCTTCTTATGCGAATGATGAGAAACACATTGTAGAAAACTCGCATGATTATTGAGTACATGGAATCTTTTATTTTTAAATTATAGTGAATTTTTGATGAGAAAAGAAAGAAAACTTGAGAACCTTTGTATTTTTAGACAATAACATGATTAAACAAATTTTTTGATCTATATTTTGTTTACGTATCTCAGGTTCAATGCAAGCAGTAGAACATGCCACCGCGAGCACTCACCAGGTAAGTATTTTGGAAGTTTTGAAATATCTTGAAAGTTTTTGGACCTATGCAGTAGCTCTTCCACTCGAGTAGATCTCTGTTTAAGCCGCAGTGAAAGGCTATTTCTTAGTTTTTTCCTCTTTTTTTTGTTGTAGATTTCCTCGACCTATTGATTGACTGCGTGACTCTATATATCATAGGTCACTAGCACTGTATAGATTTTTTTAAAAACGACCGTTCTTCTAGCGATAGTGTCTTTAACAATGACCAGGGTGTTTCTCTGACCCACACGGCTTGTTAAAAAAAAATCGAAGCGCTTTAAAAAAAAATTTCTCGGCTTGTTCGTAGGGGAAGTCCGAATCATTGAAAAAATAATGTTGAACTATGAAATTTTAAAAATCTATGCGCTCGAAAAAAGTTGTGCTCCTGCTAAGAAACTCCCTGATAATGACTAGCTCAGCCGTCTATGCTCTTTACCTTCAGCTCGCTTCACAGTATCCCAGACTCCCCCGCTCTACGTGCGGACGTTCTTTTTGAATTTTCAACAGTGAAACTATTAGTAAACTTGGCTATTAGTAAACTATGCTCTATATTATCGTTTGCACAGGCTGTTTTTAACTTATATTAAAAAAAGTGTGTAGACTGATATGAAAAAGAGGAACACCCGGTTTTTAGCATGGCGAAGTGAATGTTTTAAAGGCGGATAGCGCCTCCCGCGCTCCCTCGGCTGGTCCGCCCGGCGGCGCATCCACTCCGGACTCCACCTCGAGGCTCTCCGCCACCGACGGCGCAGAAAGACCCACCAGCAGTGCCTCCAACCAGGCGCTCACCAGCCAGCCGAGCACCAGGTTGGTGCTTCCGCTCCCCTTTCTCCGTGATATCATACCAAGCATCTAAAGTGAGAGAAGGGGGATCAGTGCTTGGAAGACTCGGATTGGGCCGGAATAAATGATATAATTATTATTAGTCTCATATGTTAATCTTGAGTTGATAAAAGTTCAAACTTGTATATTTGGGTGCAACTGTGGTTCAATATGTGAAATTAATATTGAGTTCAATGTTTTGCTGCCAACGGGATAGTTTTTCGGAGTCCTCTATGTACACGAAAAGATCCTTGTGAGCCTGTTTCGTCCACATTTGCACAATGTGTGGTCGACTCCACGGCGAACACAATGTTTTACTGATTGAAAAAAAAATTTCATTCCTTTCTGATTATGATGAATAACCGAATACAAGATTCCTAATAATCTAACGACCTAGTTCTTGTTTTCAGCATGACTGCTACGGCGTCTGCAGCCTCTGCTGGTCATTACGGCCAGCCGCCTCCAATGTATCCGAATGGCGGGCCGCCGAGTCGACCTGGTCCGCCCGCTCAACCACAGCAACAGCCGCCGCAGCCGCATCCATCGCAGTCGATGCGTCCGCCCGGTTACCCTCCGCCGCCGCCGAGTGGATACCCCCCGCCTCACGGGGGATACCCGCCGGATGCCTACCAAACACATCACATGCAACAGCAATACATGCAGCACCAGGTTGGATATTCAACCAGCTGTAGAATATTATGGCGTTCTCAGTAGGCTGAGGGCCATAGTTCAAAAAGTCACTTGCACTTGTTTAAAACATAAAAAACGACCTCTCGTCGAGCTGGCGAGTCTAGAATAATGATATGCTAGTTCGAGGTGAAGAACAGAGAGAGGAGAGCTCCTTACCATTATAGACTGACTCCCTTTCTCAAAGAACGTTCGTTTTTAGAAATTTTTTAAAAGTGCTGTTGACCAATGGTGAGGGCCCTTTTATAAGAAGTGGGCTTTTCTCTTAGTACAGAGAAAAACAAAAAGCATAATGAGAAGAAAAAACATCAACAACTTCATGAAGTGGATAAATAAAAAAAAGTTGTCTTGTTCTAGGTGTCTAAAGGGAATGAGAAGAGAATGGTCGATGGGGGAACGTATAAAGTCATGGTAATATTTGGTATTTGATACAAAACGGAAATTCAAGTTTCGGCTTGATAGTCAACTCATCTGCTGCAGATGTGGCAGCAACATCAAGCGCACGCGGCCGCCGCCGCCGCTGCACAGCAACAACGATTTCAGCAAGGGCAGCAGGGTGCGCCGCCGATGGGCGTTGTCCCCTCTAGTGCTGCAACGGCGACGTCCGCAGCAGCACAAGCAGCAGCCACCACGGCGCCGACGTCCGCAGCAATAACTGTGGCTGCAACCACAGGGGTCGCTCCACTGCCGCCGACCAACGGAGCAACGGCTGCCAATTCTGCGCAGCGTTTCTACCAGCAGCGAGTGCCGCAAAGCGGCGCATGTTCACCGAGTGCGCCGTCGGTCCAAGCGAATGCAGCAACCAGGTCGGCTGCGCACAGCAAGGTGGGCTGGATATTTTTCTGCTTTTAAAGAAACTTGATCTTTTCATGTCAAGTGATCACAAGCGAATTCTCTTTACAATGATTCTTCATCGTATTTTTTGATGTTTCAATTTTCGAGTGTAGATACATATAATATACATATAAATATGTTTGTCAGCTGCGCAGATCATTTCAATCCCTAAAAAGGTACAATAGTGAACAACACGGGTTTAATGTTACTGTAACTTTCTGTTATATTGATAAGAATGTTTACACTATCGTTTGGTGTTGTAGACTGTAGCTGTAGCTGTAGTTGCTTACAGTATGCCGGAGCACCTGCCGGCTCTTTCCCCTCTCCGCTGCCTTCTTCAGCGAGTGCGATTCGGGCGCAGCAGCAGGCGGCGGCGTCATATGCGACGCCGTCAAGTGGAATTCAGGGAGGCGGAGGACCGTCTCAGGCGAATGCTACACCCGGCATGGCGAGCAACTCGTCGGCTGCTACTGGTAGGATTGGTGGGGAGAGAGAAGAGAAAACTAGGAAGCGAGAGATGGAGAGATAAGGGCAGAGATGATGAGAAAGCGCAGAACTGGAGAGGGGAGGAAGAGGGGAAGAGAGAGAAAAAACCAAAAAGATTTTTCTGATTTATATTCAGCAGTTGCTTGAACATATGAAAGGGATGTCAATCTTCGAAAGTAGAACATAACTTTCATTAGTGCTGAAACGCCAATTGTTGCAGGAGCCCCGGGCGGTGGTCCGCCATCCACGGCCGCGCCCTCCTACAACGCGGCACCGCCTCCGCAACTGCCGGCGCTTTTCCCTGCTGGAAGCGTTGAAGCAGCGAGCATCAGTCAGCGGAGAAGGCCCAAGCTACTCACCAGGCATTTTGTTGGGGTAAGTGACAGGAGTTCTAGCGAATGATGTGATTCGGTTTTTCATGATAGTTTGATCACCACCGAATAACTGGTTCCGATTTATCATCACTATTGACAGAGATAATAAACACGAAAGAGTCTGTGAGGTTATTGTTGTTGTTGCGCGGCAAGCAGTCCGCATCGAAGACTTTTCAAGTCGATGAGGTCTGAATAGATGGTTGACAATTATGAAGTAAGTGGGATTGTATGAGATACTCACTGTGAGACACGACCGAGTCTAAGGCTTGGAGAAGAAAAGATTGAAGTTCAATTCATTGCAGGCAACACCCCGCCGCCTCGTAATGGCACTGCGTTCCGGTCTGCATTGCGAGGTGGTGTGGTCGCTGAACGCGCTGAACACGATGCTGTATGACGAGAGCGCGCAGCCGCCAAGTCTCTCGCAGCTTCCGGGTCTGCTGCAGTGTCTAGTGGAACATCTTGCCTCCACTCTTGCCGTGCTGTGGCCGAAGGAGTTTGGGGTGAGTGTTGTGTGATGTCTAGAGCATAAATATACTAAGGTCAATTGGAATTTTGGAAGAAGGAGAAACGACCACTCTTCGAGTGCGGAATTCTGGAATAATGTGAAGCGAGCCACGGGCACAGGACAGAAAGAAAATAGCTTATCATTTACTATTTCTTCTATGCTCTTCTATGCTTAGACTTACTATTTCTTCTATGCTTTCTGCCTCAGCTCGCTTCTCATTACCCTAAACTACCCCAATAAAAACGGTCATTTTCCGAGTTATGAAACGGTTTGGAAATAAGAAAAGACACTGTGTGATAAGTTTACATCTAAGTAGGCTTTTTACTTACTTGCACGGCGGTTAAAATGTAAGCGCGAATCTGACAGATGCAACACAAAAAAACTAGTCATACGAATTATCTTTTTGCATGTTTTTTCTTTTCATTGTGCGCTCTAATTCTCTCTCTCCGAGCTTTCCCTCACGAGTCATGATTCATCTTTTTGGTCTAAGTTTTATTCAAGTTTAAGAATTTAGCTGGTTTTTCTATCTTCACAGATCTACGTGATCCTAAAGAACATCTTATATAACCTTAAGCAGTGCGGAAGTTTCAGGAATCGCGGCAGTTTGAGAATTTTTTCTGAGCGTCTTTGTATTGCAGCTGAGCGATGAGAGGAGCACGCGGCTGGAGGCGTGGCAGGCGGCGGCGGAGAATGACGCGTTGGTGGAAGAGCTGCTCGAGGGCACCAAGAGCAGCGTCAACGGAATCGTAGCGGCCGCCAACAACAAGAAGACCAACTTCACCAAGGTTACCTTTTAATCAGCGAATTGTATTTGGTTTCTCACTGAGAGGATTGGAGTTTTTAGCAATGTGTTCTCGGTTATTCAGTGGTAATGCCCTCTCGAGGTGAGAGAGAGACAGGTTTGATTCCGTAAGTAGTCCTTGTGTCACAGTCCGTGTGATTCGTTAATTACATTATGTTTTTTTTTTAACATGAAAGCTTCCAGGGTGTTTCTCTGACCCGCATTGCGGGTGAAAAAAATCTATGCGTTCTCCAAAAACCCCAAAACACATTGAAATCTATGCGCTTGGAAAGAAAATTTCTCGAATTTTTCGTAGGAAAATTCCAAATGATTGTATAATTGAATAGTGAACTCTGAAATAAATTTGAAAAATCTATGCGCTCGAAATAAGTTGTGCGGGTGCTGAAATACACCATGCCTGCTTCTTTTTCAACAAAAAAACCTGTTCTTTATAATGAGTCCTTTTGAGCGGAACCTTTTTTCTGAGGAAAACGTAGGAAAAAACACGCGCCCGTTGCTAAGAAAGAGCCTGGAGAAAAAAAAAACAGATTGGAGGGAAAAAGCGAAAGTAGCTGACCAATAATACGCTCTAAATTTACCTTTTGCATTATGGACAAATTCAGAACAACACAAATGTTTTGGTTATTTCTCCAACAAAATTATTTTGGATGTTTTGGATAATAATCATTGGACTTCTCTGTTTAAACTCGATTAATCGTACCAAGGAAACGATTCCTTTTGTTCTTTCAACGTCTTCAAAAAGTTTTTATTCGTGAATGTGTTTCAAACATAGGTAGAATATGTTTTGAATTTTCAATAGGTCGATCTAGAGAGTAAGTTTAAAGTTTACTTTTAACTTTACGAAAAGGCCGCTACTGTATTATGGCTAATGAAACGTTGTATTTATGTGGTAATGAAGATTTTATATTTAAGTTCAAACTCTAATACATTCATTTTGAATGAGAGAGAGAGGGTAGGTAGGTCGGTTGCCCTAGAAAATTATTTTGCCAGTTGCCAGTTTAACTATGGTTCCAAACCATCTCCGTCTCCGAAAACCATCCAAAAACGTCTCCGATTCAAGATTACGCGAACTGGCCGAAAGGTGCACCTGAAGGATGCAACTTTACCTCCTCATCTTCGCAAGTTCATGGTGGGCCAGAAGATGAACGAAGACGGAGAGAGTTTTCTCGGTCAGTAGATCTTTTTCTATGGCATTCTTAACATAATACAGCATTTTATATCGACCGGGTTTGGAACATGGGGGGTCATCATTATATAATGCAGCACTTTTTTGTGCGTCAGAAAAAGACACAGAGTCTCGCCGAAGCTCGAAACTGATGGGCGTCGATTGAGAGTCAATAAGGATCAAATACAGGGGTTTTTTAGTGTGAAAGAAAAAGGTACAGACGCCCGCCAAAGGCGGAAAAAAATTTTTCATGTGAGGCCCCCCCCCTTATGATAAAAAAAGGAACCCGCGAAAAAATTTTTCTTCTTTGTTTCACATAAAAGTCTCACCTTCTTCTTCTTCTTCCTCGCGCTTGTTCCCGCCTCGCGGCAGGGTACGCGCTCCCCTGAGATGCAGGTCAGACCTATCCTGGTAGAACCAGTGGCTACCTGCTAGATCACTGCTAGTGTGATTAGCAGCAGTGGGGAGAGTCAGATTCGTGCATGAGCACTACCAACATTTCTTAACCCCCTTGGTTTGGGTGGATCTGTCCGGGGTGGGAGTCGAACTCGGGACTCTTCGCACAATGGTCTATCACACTACCACTATGCCACGCCCGGACAATAAGGGTCTCACCTTATGGTTTGGAAACACAGAGGCCCGCCGACAGAAGGTCTTTTATGACTATTTAACCCTTGACCCAATAGAACATCAAGTTTCTAATTTTCTCGTTCTTCAGAGACCACGAGCCCAAGCGCGAGCGGTTCGTCATGCGCCACAGGGGGTTCACTGGCGCAGAGACTCGCTGAACGGCTTCGAGCGAGAATAGCAGCGGATCGCAACAGACGCGGTGCGAGATTTGCTCTGCATGGCCCGAGAAGAATAGACGAGTTGAGAAGATCGGAAGAGGCTACGAACAAGGAAGAGTTCACCGATCCTGAACAGGTTCCTTGGGAAGACGCCATTTTTATGTTTGCTTCAGCTAGAATGAAGAAAGAAGAAAAAACAGGAAGAAGTTTTGGAGGGCCTCTGTGACAAGAGATGGCCCCTGTGACGAGAGAGGGCCCCTGTGACAAGAGAGGGCCCCTGTGACAAGAGAGGGCACCTGTGACAAGAGAGGGCCCCTGTGACAAGAGAGGGCCTCTGTGACAAGAGAGGGCCCCTGTGAGAAGAGAGGGCTCCTGTGACAAGAGAGGACCCCTGTGACAAGAGAGGGCCCCTGTGACAAGAGAGGGCCCCTGTGACAAGAGAGGGCCCCTGTAGCAAGAGAGGGCCCCTGTGGCAAGAGAGGACAAACTTATCAATTGTACTTGCCTTTTTGATTTTTGAACTTCCTCTTTTTGTTGACAATTCCCATTCGGTTTTCACATTAGGTATAAATATGATTCAGGTGAATTTCGAAAATTAGTGAGAAAAGAGAGTTTTTTTATCTTGTTGCGACTGATGTTTTTCGTTTTGTTCATAACCTGCAGTTAAAAATTTGTTTTCTAGGACGAATCGCCCTTTTTCTACTGTACGCCTAACCGTATGGAAAGAGCCGAGTACCCTAACGATGTGGATATGAATGTCATACGTGGAGGTGCACTCACCAATCGAGACCCGGCTTTCGTGGACGTGGTGAGTTCTACGAATAAAAAATTGAACCTAAAAACAGTAAATATTGCAACTCATGTATCGCGTGAGTAATGATGATATTGGAAGAAAGCTATGGTTATTGTAGAACATTGATGGCAATTTTGGAAAGGTGTAATTTTAGTTTTTCCGTTTTAAGTTTTAATAAGAATTTTCAGGTTAAAATTTTGTTTAAAGAAAGTTTAGAATTTCAGTTTTGAATTTTGTTCTGATTTGGCTATTGAATTTCTTTGTATCGTTTTAAATACATGAACTAATGAGCAACGGAGACCCTTCAAGATGTTTTTCTCTCAAAAAGTCCTGCAGTAACCTTAAACCCTGTCAATTAATTACGGTACTAAAAGGTTACTTTGAGTTTGGATTACAGGCTGATCGTTGTCTTGCCATCTCCAACATCATTCGTGGATTTTCATTCATATCAGGTAATGTAAGACCGATGTGCAAAATGTTCATTTGGGTTCTTTTGAAGTAACGCTACTGAGTGCATAACTGAATTTCTCTAATTTTGGAATGTGTTATCATAGGTAAAATATATCTTAATTTTTCAATAGATCGATCGCACGATTATGTTACGATTCAACCAAGATGTTTGTCTGACCCGCACTGCGGGTAAAAAAATCTATGCACTCTCAAAAAACCCCGAAAACCATAGAAATCTATGCGCTTTTCCTCGGATTTTTCGTAGGGAAAGTCCAATTCATCGGAAAAAAATGAATTTTGAACTCTAAAATTTTAAAAATCTATGGGCTCAAAAAAGTTGTGCGCGTGCTAAGAAACACCCTGGATTCAACAGTTAAACCTGGCCAAAGCTTATCTTTGGCTTAAAGAACTTAATGATGAGAAATTAAGGTATTTTGATATAATTTTACATGAAAAAAACTCTGGAAAATTTTTTTTGAGGTAAATGAGAGAGGGAGTTGGTAGAAAGTTCGGTAGTCAAAAGTGTTATTGTGTTATTCACAATTCAATTTTAATTTTGAAAAAAAGTGTAAAATTTTATACTTGGCCTGCGAATTATTTTCAAAAATGTACACATGTTTTTTTCAAGAGAGAAAATCTTTCATCGTTTGTTTAAGTTGATAGTGTAAAAAAGGATTTGCTGATGAGACAGGGAGGAACAATCTACTGCCTCGGCGATTCTTTGAATATTCCTGAGTCGTCGGAAGACAGTAAAGAATTCAAACTACATATGTCACTTACAAAAAAGTTTGCTCGGAACGGGTTCGAACCCAAGTGGCTCTTTTTTTACCGTAAGCAAACGCTTTGCTCTTTTTTTTGCTAAGCGAACGCAAGGTCCATTGACGCAAAAAAAAGGTAATTGATCCTTCTGGTTGCAGGTAACGAAAGCCAGTTGGCGGCGCATCCTGGACTGTTGCAGCTACTGGCCAAGTTCCTGCGACTGATGGTAGAAGAGAGAATCGTGCGCCGGGTGAAAACTTCTTCGGGCGAAGTTGGTCTTTCTATGGGAAGATGTTTTTTGTCGTGGTTTTTTATACGTCGTACCGAAGGTTAAAATCATGTTGCGAGAATCTCCTTGCATTCTAAATTTTAAACGATTGTTTTTCCAAATTGTCGACCGGGCAAGAGATGAATGGTCTCTAGATGTAACTCAGTTGTCTTTCAATCTTCTCAAGTCTTTCAATCTTCTCAATATCGAATTTTCTATCTGCTTTTCAGCAGGAGTAGAATATTTTTTGCAATATGCATTTATTCACTTGAAGTTTTTCAAATTCTTAATACTAGTACCTCTTATTGATACTACAGAGTGCGGCGAAAGTTCATGTGGACAGTATTTTTCCGATAAAACCTAACGGATTGAGTAAATCAAACAAAATGTTCATCAAAGTTTATTCAAATAGTTTTGGATATAACTGCGTTTTCGAATTTCGAACAGCCCTCCTTTCTCCTTGACACAGGCGCGGAGTCGCTTGTGGAAGGCACCCACCGTGGTGGACAGGTAAGCGACATCAAGATCATCCCGCCTTCTGTAATGCGAGCTTCAAACTTTCCAAATTCTTGTGTGGGGAAGCAGGCCTTGCTCACAAGGACCGACCCCACAGAGAGAGAAAGGGCCATCCCGCTTCTGTCATGGTCTGGGCCGGTATTTGCGCGACTGGCAAGCCTCTACTCGTTTTCGTCGAGCATGGAGTCAAAATGAATGCCAATAACTACCTGAACGACATTCTCACAAAGGAAGTACTTCCCTGGAGCCAGGCTCACTTCGCGGGACGCAAATGGACGTTTCAACAGGACTCTGGGCCGGTCCAGAAGGCTAAAGTTGTGCAAGACTGGTGCAAGACCAATCACCCCTCCATGATCACATCCGCCGAATGGCCTCCGTACTCACCTGATTTGAATCCTCTGGATTTCTCTGTGTGGTCGGTCCTTGAGAGCAAGGCCTGTGCTTCCCCACACAAGAATTTGGAAAGTTTGAAGTGCGCCCTACAGAAGGCGTGGGATGATCTTGACGTCACTTACCTGTCCACCACGGTGGGTGCCTTCCACAAGCGACTCCGCGCCTGTGTCAAGGATAAAGGAGGGCTGTTCGAATTTCGAAAACACAGTTATATCCAAAACTATTTGAATAAACTTTGATGAAAATTTTGTTTGATTTACTCAATCTGTTAAGTTTTTATCGGAAAAAGTACTGTCCACATGAACTTTCGCTGCACCATGTAGTAGTCTTATTCAGAGAATTCTATACAATAAAATTAGAATTAGAAATACAAAGTGTAATTGATCTTTGCTGAGATATTCACAAATTGAGAGAAAACTATGCGTGAATCTATTAAATTTTGCATCAACGGAAAGCTGTTGATAATAGTTTTATTTTTTCTTTGAAGAACTTTCTTTGTTTCTTTTCGTACATTTTCTATTCTAAGCGCAAAGTTCGTTGAGGATCGGTTTGTCTGATTTGCACTTTTGTTCTCTCCGTGGTAAACAAGGTATTTCTCTCACCCGCAGTGCGGATGAAATAAAATCTATGCGCTCTCCTAAAATCTCGGAAAACATTCAAATCTATACACTCGGAAAATTTTTCCCGCTTTTCAAGTGGGAAATTTTCTCAGTCTTTGCGTGAAAAAAAAAGTTTTTTTTTGGAAATCTATGCGCTCGATGAAAATTATGCGGTTGGTAAGAAACGCCATGGTGGTAAAGAGCAGCAGCAAAATAAAAGCTCGCACTGTGTGGAATCAAATTTAATATGAATTAAGCGTCACCAAGCTCTCTCTCTCTCTCTCTCTCTCTCTCTCTCTCTCTCTCTCTCTCTCTCTCTCTCTCTCTCTCTCTCTCTCTCTCTCTCTCTCTCTCTCTCATATCACACGCAAAATAAGCGTGTAGATCAAAATGAATAATTATTAGAGAACATGTTATGAAAAATAGAGAATTTCATATGAACAGAGAACTCGTATAACTTTATTCTTTCGAGACCGTCTTGATTTGTGCTTAAATTTTACCGGTGGGACCCTATAGCTTCTACCGCAATGCGGTCAAATAAGCATCCAGGGCGTCACTCTGGTCAAACCGGGCAACTGTACATTTGTTGCAGGAGACAGAGGAGGATAAGAAGAAGCAGAGCTCGTTGGTGGAGTCGGATAGCGAAGAGAGTCTCCTTCTCTTCGACGTCTCCTCCCAGTTGAGAGAGGACGCTTTCGTTGTCATAACCCATCTGTCCGTTGTGGTGAGTGGTTGCTTCTTAAGCTGATCACTCTAGTTCGTTCACTAAAAACGATTGTGGCTTTTTGATTGAATTCAATTGGATTTTGGAAAGGAAGTTTTACGTCTGAAAGAAACATAGAGTCTTTTATACAGCAAGAGAGGAAGAGAAAAAAAAAGTAGTCATGTGCAGGGGTTAAATAGTCATGTCAGACCTGGGGGGTTAAATAGTCATGTCAGACCTTCTGTCGGCGGGCCTCTGTTTTTCCAAATCATAAAGGGGGGCCCTTAATGAAAAATATCGCTGGCTTCTGTTTTTTTTAATCATAAGGAGGGACCCTTAGATGAAGAATATTTTTTCGCCTTAGGCGGGCGTCTGTACCTTTTTCTTGCACACTAAAACCCATGTGGGTTTTCGGTTTCAAGAGACTTACCGGAGTTAGAAAGAAAGGTCCACTAAAAATCGTATTTTCGCTGCAGTTGGACTTGTATGAGATGAGCGAGGAAGTTTCGTATCCCCTGTTGGATGGCCTTCTCCATTGGGCCGTTTCGGTGTGTGCTGAGGCGACCGATCCACTCCTGCAAGGCTGCATTTCCCCCAGGTAAGTGTATATCAAGACTAGGGTGGTTTTCCAACCCGCAATGCGGGTGAACTCTTTGTGTGTTTAGAGGTTAAATGGTAACCGGAGCAGCTAAGTTCGCGCATATGTTTTCGCACCGAAAATGATCTACATACTCCTCACCTTCCGTTATATTTTACTTTCCTTTTTATTATTTTCTAGCCTCACCTCAGTGTTTTTTTTTCTCAAATCGCCCGACGCGTGCAAACATCCTTTACACCGGTCTCATTTAACGCCTGTTTTCGACCCGAAAAAGTTAGAGATGCCAGTATGGCACTCTCTAGTTTTCATCGCATACTGTCATTCTTCAAAGTCTATAAGTGAGAGCATAAATAATTTTTTACCGAGACACTTTTTGTGCCATTGGTAAAGAGCCTGGTAGATAATGGTTGCAATAAGATAGCATTCATGTGGTATCCCTAGCCTATGACGAAGCTAAGCAAAATCAAACAGATTTATGATCATAGAGACTAAAAATGAGATAACGCCACGCTTGAAAGAGAGACAGAGAAAGAGAGACAGAGAAAGAGAGACAGAGAAAGAGAGACAGAGAAAGAGAGACAGAGAAAGAGATACAGAGAAAGAGAGACAGAGAAAGAGAGACAGAGAAAGAGAGACAGAGAAAGAGAGACAGACAGAGAAAGAGAGACAGAGAAAGAGAAAGAGAGACAGAAAAAGAAAGAGAGAGAGACAGAGAAAGAGAGACAGAGAAAGAGAGACAGAGAAAGAGAGACAGAGAAAGAGAGACAGAGAGTGTGCTGTGTGATGAGAAAATGATAGGAACCGGAAATGTAACGTTTTTATCAAAGAGCGCATAAATTTCACTCGCAGCAAGGATTAGAGAAACACACGGGTCGCATTCATGGCTGCATGACAGATAAGACGGGGACGGGTCGCATTCATGGCTGCATGACAGATAAGACGGGGACGGGTCGCATTCATGGCTGCATGACAGATAAGACGGGGACGGGTCGCATTCATGGCTGCATGACAGATAAGACGGGGACGGGTCGCATTCATGGCTGCATGACAGATAAGACGGGGACGGGTCGCATTCATGGCTGCATGACAGATAAGACGGGGACGGGTCGCATTCATGGCTGCATGACAGATAAGACGGGGACGGGTCGCATTCATGGCTGCATGACAGATAAGACGGGGACGGGTCGCATTCATGGCTGCATGACAGATAAGACGGGGACGGGTCGCATTCATGGCTGCATGACAGATAAGACGGGGACGGGTCGCATTCATGGCTGCATGACAGATAAGACGGGGACGGGTCGCATTCATGGCTGCATGACAGATAAGACGGGGACGGGTCGCATTCATGGCTGCATGACAGATAAGACGGGGACGGGTCGCATTCATGGCTGCATGACAGATAAGACGGGGACGGGTCGCATTCATGGCTGCATGACAGATAAGACGGGGACGGGTCGCATTCATGGCTGCATGACAGATAAGACGGGGACGGGTCGCATTCATGGCTGCATGACAGATAAGACGGGGACGGGTCGCATTCATGGCTGCATGACAGATAAGACGGGGACGGGTCGCATTCATGGCTGCATGACAGATAAGACGGGGACGGGTCGCATTCATGGCTGCATGACAGATAAGACGGGGACGGGTCGCATTCATGGCTGCATGACAGATAAGACGGGGACGGGTCGCATTCATGGCTGCATGACAGATAAGACGGGGACGGGTCGCATTCATGGCTGCATGACAGATAAGACGGGGACGGGTCGCATTCATGGCTGCATGACAGATAAGACGGGGACGGGTCGCGAACTTAGCCTATCATGAAGAATATTATTCTTTAGTGAGCTCTAAGACATTATATATGTCACTGGGGAATCCTCATGAAATTTTTTTGGTTATTTTAAGGATCGCTAGAGGGGTTAATATCTATATAAAGGTTTTTTCTACAAAGTTGAAATACTTCTAGCAGTCTCGAATTTCTTTCAAGAGTGTGAGATACGGTTAATAGGAGATCAAAGAGAATGAAATTTTGTTCGAACTTGGGAGAAGAGTTGAAACTGCAGAGACTACGCGCTGGAGGCATTGTGCAAGCTTTGCGTGGTGGAGTCTAATGTGGACTTGCTGCTCTCGACGGGGAAATGGCCGAGGATTGAGAACTTAGTGAAGGGACTCGCTAAGCTGCTTCCTATGCATGAAGATACACATCATCGGTAAGAGAGATTTCTCTCATTCTCGCCTTGTATTTCTCTCTTTCCAACACTCTCACACAATCATACCTCGTAATTTATCGTGTTTTTTTCTGTTTCATGTTTTTGCTTCTCTCTCTATCTCTTTCGCTCTCTCTTTTTCTTTCTCTCTCTCTTTCTCTCTCTCTTTTTCGTTCTCTTTCTCTCTCTCTCTCTTTCTCTTTCTCTTTCTCTCTCTCTCTCTCTCCATTTCTTTCTGGCTGACTTGTTTTTATTAATAAGGAGGGTTGAATTGCACTAATCAAAGTTCTTGAATAGAAAAAGTGTTTTTTAAAAATCATGTTCTTACTTTTCGACGTTTTATTCAATAAGAAGAAAATAGTTTCTTATACTTTCCAGTGAATTCGCCATCGTCATCCTGAACGCGCTCTGCATGGGATCGGAAGCAGTATGCTGGGTGGCGGCGCTAGATACCCAAGCCATTCCTGCACTCATCACTTTCATTGAGATGGCTGACCAGAACATGCACCAGGTTTGGTTGGGGCTGCAGTTTTCTAGGAAGGGGGGGAAGGAGTGAGTTTGTCATCAATTGATGGGCATTTTATATTAAAATTACTCTCTGATATTAACAAAAAAAGTTCAAAATTTTTTAAAAAGAGTTTTTTGTTGCATAGGTTGTTCTTAGGTGTCGGGTAAATTTCAGATGGAATCTTGGTTGAAAGAGTGAATCTGAAAAGAGTTGATGGGCAGGTTATGCAAGGCCATGGAATGACTGCGCTGCGAGAGAATCCAGAGATGATGGGGACCTCGGTTGGGATGCTGCGAAGAGCGGCCAGTATGCTCCACACGCTTACAAAGGTCACCATTCAATGTTACAGTAATCATTCCAAGAGTTGTTTTTTTTGCTTCGTGAGAATCAATTGAAAAATTAAGCGGAAATTTTGATGGTTGAAATCCTGTAACTGTATGTGTATTAAGCACGAAACAGATTCCGACTAAATTTGAGAATAATTATTTAACTTGCCCATGTTTTTGTTAAGTTTCATAGCGTTTTTAATTATGTATGGAGGTCACATAAATATATATGTTCACTAATACAGAATAGAATGAATATAAGTTGTCCATAAAAACGTAGAAAGATAAGAAGGGGGATGGAAGAAAGAAATGTCGTCTGTTCTCAAAGTGAGTTTATACGTATTTCATCCTTGAAACTACAGAGCGACTTTCTGATAAATTAGTTAACTTGGAAACTTCAAGAATTATAATCAGTTATGTTTAAAAGATGGTTGATGGAGGCTCTTTGTTGTTGTAGATAGAAGGAGGCCGGCGAGTGTTTGAGAAGCAACAACAGCGCCTGCTGCAGTTCACAATGAGCCAATTGGTCGGTTTCACAACCTCATCATCCTATCTTACGGATCAGCAATCTTTCCTCGGTAGTTTAGGACGCACTAGAACTTATCGAGAGGTCAAACGTTGTGCGGTAGATCAAAAAACCTTGGGTTTGTTTGTAATTGATTGACTTGTTTGTTGACTTCGTTCATTGTTCGAAAAACAGAGTTTAAACTTCGAAGGTTACAGTGGATGAAAAGATCACTATTGACCGATGTTTAATCAAGGTCTAATTAACCAAACTTGAGAGCAAGACTTTACTTTCCGTGTAGCTATTCGCGCGGCGTTTCATCGTCTCCAGAATAAACCAGTGCTGAGGAATGAATAAAATCAGTCAAGCGTCTTGCTTATTGTGTATACTATTTTGGTGCGGATTGTGAATATTCATCGTAATTTTGATCCTTCCTAAGATGGACTCACGAGTGGCGGCAACGATCGCGGAGACTCTGTTTGAAGTGCAGAGGGGAACTCGGAAAGAGGAGGCTCACAAAGAGAAGAAGGAGGCTCGACGTTACAAGATGGAGGCCAAGAAGGAAGAGACTCAGCCCACTTCCACACCCAATCTTGCCCCGCCCCCAGCAGTCACACCCAATCTTGCCCCGCCCCCAGCAGCCAATAGAGCCGCTGTCAAAGAATCCCACTTTCACTCATCTGGAACAGAAAGCAGGGAATTAGAAAGAGAGGTGAGCCCTTCGGCTAAAGAGGCTTCTCCTCAAGACAACGCTGACGCGGCTATCGTATCTCAAGACAGCTCCGAGGCAGCTACCGTGTCTCAAGATGATGACGTAGCCAAAAAACAGAATGGACACTGCGAAGAAGAAGCGCTGGTGAAGGAAGAGAAGGTTGAGGAGGAAGGCGAAGAACTCGGCACACATGGTGACAAGGAGGAAGAAGCAGAGAAGGATTTATGTATGGAAGAGAGCGGTGACTCGTTACCCTCGCCGCCAAGGTTGGTCTCGCCCCCTTTACCTCCCAAGGTTGGTCTCGCCCCCTTTACCTCCCAAGGTTGGTCTCGCCCCCTTTACCTCCCAAGGTTGGTCTCGCCCCCTTTACCTCCCAAGGTTGGTCTCGCCCCCTTTACCTCCCAAGGTTGGTCTCGCCCCTTTACCTCCCAAGGTTGGTCTTGCCCCCTTTACCTCCCAAGGTTGGTCTCGCCCCCTTTACCTCCCAAGGTTGGTCTCGCCCCCTTTACCTCCCAAGGTTGGTCTCGCCCCCTTTACCTCCCAAGGTTGGTCTCGCCCCCTTTACCTCCCAAGGTTGGTCTCACCCCCTTTACCTCCCAAGGTGGGTCTCGCCCCCTTTACCTCCCAAGGTTGGTCTCGCCTCCTTTACCTCCCAAGGTTGGTCGCGCCCCCTTTACCTCCCAAGGTTGGTCTCGCCCCCTTTACCTCCCAAGGTGGGTCTCGCCCCCTTTACCTCCCAAGGTTGGTCGCGCCCCCTTTACCTCCCAAGGTTGGTCTCGCCCCCTTTACCTCCCAAGGTTGGTCTCGCCCCCTTTACCTCCCAAGGTTGGTCTCGCCCCCCTTTACCTCCCAAACGGGACTAAAAATTTGCAAATAATCATGCGTTTTGTGCAAAAAGTTTTTCTTCATTCTTGCTTTTTTTTTTCTTTGAAACTTTAGTTAAACATGCATTAGGCTTGTTTTTGAGCGATTAGAAAATATGAGATTTAGATCCATGATGTACCCCGTGACATAATCGTTGCGTGTACATCAAAAGGCGGTAATAAGAGCTTTAACCACGAATAATTGGACAAAAAAAACATTAAAAACTATGGTTGATTCGGAACCTTTCTGCAGATCTCGCAAGCGCAACGCAGCTGTTGAATCAAATGGAGGCTGCGAGGTGAAGAGGCCGCGGCAAGAGAACGGCTTCAACGGCGAGCGGAAGAAGGCATCCGGAACAGGCGGCGGCAGCACTAATTCCATCAAGATGAGTGACTCTACAGCCCCGGCGCGAGCAGAGACCATGACAGCGGTTGCTTGATTAGCGCCAGCGGCGCGCTGGATATCAGCGCTCCCTTGATGGTGATAGAAACAGACGAAATGCTATTTATGTGTATGATTCTCTGTATTCTACCCATCACTTGGATATTTCATACGGGTCTCGCTTAGCTCTCTTTCTTGTTGAATCTCTGTGGAATTTTGTTTTAGTTGTTGATGATGATGTTTCGCCCTCTGAAATGCTAGAAGGAGGCATTGAATGAATTATTTGTTATCTTTCGGAGGGTGAAATAATGTAATATCGTTTTTTGCACCTTTCATGGATGAGTACTCTATGCCCCTTACCGATCTTCTGATTCGCTCAAACTCACTCTTCCTCTCGAAACTTCTTTGTAATTCACATCTTAGATGCGGTCTCCAATGTCTTCCGCGCATGGATTCTCATTTCTTCACGATTTTAAAGCTCCCGCCCTCCTGTCTGTACAAAGGATTGCAATTTTCAAGGGAAGTGGAAGCTTTGACGAGGTATTTGTGCTTTGTCGTCACCCTTTCCTTTTGTTGTATCCCAATGCTTAAGATGAATTCATTAAGTGAAACAATGAATTATTAATGAAGAGGTTGTATTGGGTTGTTTTCTTCCATAAGGTGGGGTTTTTTTTGGTATTCATCTCACTCTAAATAGTATTCCGAACGGAAAGATCTTACTTGAATTCCGTAGATGGACAATGAAGTGTTTTTGAAGCGTGTATCTCCAGATTTTTCTCTCATTCATTGTATTCGATGAAGAATGGCTGTTTCTCTTTTAGTACATGCCATTATGACTCAATCAGCCTATTAGGTCGGATGAGTCTTTTGGGTCTTTATCGGCGCGTTAGGTCCTGTTGGACTCGGTAGTTTTCCTCAGAAATGGTCTTCGATAACTTGTCCAGCGCATGCTCATTTTCGCTTTCTTTTTTATTGAGTTGAACGATTCAAGATTGTTTCTATGTGCGTTCTCTCTATGATTAGGGTAGACCATTTCTTGATTGTTTTGTGTGCCGCCGCGGGTTTGCTTCCCCCTTACTCTTCTTCAAATGTCACTGAATTTTATAGTGAGTTGGTTTCGAAACTGTATAATGTTTCCTTCGTTTCTCCCCGTTCTATTGATTATCGTCTTCTCAAATCACTCTTGGGTGAAGAAAAATATGAAACGTGTATAATGGCCCGGTCCATTCAGAGGGATGTTCAACCGTAGACAGCTTAAGTTGTATCCTATCGCAGCTACAGATTTGGCCACCCTTTATCTCGATCCCTGTTTGTGCCCTTAGATTTAACCTTCCATTTCGTAGCCCCTTTCTTGATTTCTCTCAGTGCCCCTAGATTTACTTTTCCCATTCCACAGCCCCTTTCTCTATGCACATTTCAAAGACTTATTTTCCGGCAGTTTTTTGTAATTGCTTTTAAAAAGCTTGATTATTCAAGTCAATATTATCATACCAGTCGATACGAGTTCATATTTAAACCCCTCACCACACTTGAACCTACTTTGCCCTTCCCAAATCCTATTACCGTATTGACCTTTTCTCATATACCGTATTCTCCGCCTTCATTTCATAATTTTCATAACAGTACTTCCAACAATGGCTTTTAAGTTATTTTGTTTGTTCTTGGTGTGTATCGCTTGTGAATGTTGTTTTTTTTGCTTTTTACGTATTTATATGCGTTTCACTTCCTTAGAAACTTTATTCCATGTACAGAAAGCACAAATAAAGAAGGAAAAGTGTTGATGTAGATGCTGTTGAATACACAACCTAAATCCTATTAATGAAAGGTTCGATGTGCCTTTTGCTGCGCTCTACGCAAGCTCTCGCTCGCTTGCTCGATTTACAACATTCTATCAACTACTCTCTCTTCAATACGCACTGTCTATTCTTTGTAGCATGTCTACCTCTGTAGATCTTTAGACTTACTTCTATGATTGAAAAAATGCAGGAGGCAAATCTCAATGCTATCAGTTCATTAAGAGAAGTTGTCAATCAGCAAGCAACGATCTCGAACAATCTGATCGCTAAAGTCTCGAGCCTTGTTTCTTCGGTGAACAAACTGATGTCTGCTCACTCAAACCATCCCATTCCCGTCTCCAGTTCGTCTTCAGGCCCTATGTCATACGCTGCAGTCGCTTCCGCAGTCACTCGTTCTCTTGCGAGTGACAGCGAAGCACAAGAGAAAGCTACTCGAGCAGTTCTCATCAACATCAGCGAAGGTGACTCCGAACAGATAGCCGAAGACGACACTCTTCTCGCATCCATAATCATGTTAGCTACTGATCCTCACCTTCGGCTTCTTGTGAATTCCGATGGGAAACTCAACAAAAATCTAGTCACTATACATAGACATTCGGGTCGTAGCTACGTTGCCGATAGAGTGAACTCTCGACCTAGACCGGCTAAAGTTCAGTTTGTAGACAAAAAGATCCGTGACTCGTTTTTACTTCATACGCGTAGCTCTAGATGCGTTCCTAGGTGTAGCAATAACGTTCACGCATACGCGCGTCCAGATTACATGAAGCATCAGCTTCGGTTCGACGCTGAACTTCGCAGAGAATGCGGACGGAGAAATGAATTAGAAGGTAAGCTATTACACATCGTGAGAGATATCGGAAACGGGCCAGAAGTGTTTCAACTTCGTAACCCTCGTGAGCTGAATAGGAGACTCAGTAACGCGCAAATTACGATGCTCCTACTAGCTCTAATTATGAATCTCTTCCTGAAACAAATGCTCAGATCCCATTACCCTCTCCTCTTCCCATTCCGAAGCGTGGTCGTGGTCGTGGAAGGAGCGTTGCAGTTGGCAGAGCTCGCGGAGTCGGCAGAGCCTCTACGAGAAAAACTCACAATCAAACAAGCACTCAGGAATCAATCGTGAGCGTAGGAGACGTAGCACAAGTCGACAGAGGTATTGAAGAATTTCCTCTCTTGACGGGAGGACAGCGAGTTTTATCTCAGACTTCTCCATAGGTAGTTCCCTTTCGTGAAACAAAATATTCTTCTAATTCAATACCTCAACGATCTTTGAAATGCTTCTTAAGTAATATTCGAAGCATTAACAGCTTAGCGAAAATCGCGGAAGTTTTTGATTTGATTGAACTGGAAAATGTAGATGTTTGCTTTTTAACAGAAAGCTGGCTAAATGACAACACGCCTGATTCTTTTTTTCAAAACTCCAAGTATTCGATTATTCGTCTCGACAGAAGAAGTAATCAGCGTGGTGGCGGGTTATTAGTCATCTATCGAAACTCATTGAGAATCTCCCGTGTAGAACTCGATATTTCTATAGATGACGGCATAGAACTATTAGCTCTTGATATATGCAATGGGAAGTCTAGAATGGTTAGATGCTTTCTTGTGTATCGGCCTCCTTCTCTATCTCTTTCCACTTTCGAGTCGCTGATCTCAATCATCAGTTGTCATTTAATGCCCAGTCACAATATTGTTCTTGGTGACTTAAATGCGCCCGACATTGACTGATATCATATTTATTTGTCTAGGGCCCCACTCGGAAAACTGCTGTCTAATTTTGTTTCAACGTACCTACTCAACCAGATGGTCTTTTTTCCTACAAGACATGACGGTAATCACGATGCTTCTCTTCTCGACGTAATACTGACTGACAGAACCTCTTCCATCACTGATGTATCAGAGCATCCACCATTGTTGAATTCTGATCACGTTACTATATCATTCAGAATAAACTCATTACTAAGTGTACCTGTTGATAGAGGGTCTTGTGGTAATCGGGATTCAGATGTCTACATAGATTTTCGTAATGGTGACTACGAGTCCATGAACATCTTCCTAGCAAACATTCCCTGGCGGAATTGTTTTGATTCTTTTTCTGATATACAGAACAAGTACAGTTTTCTTCTGTCAACGATTCATGATGCCATATATCTCTTCTGTCCCACCAAACCTTGTCGCTCTAGGACCAATTACCGTCCTTCCAAGGCCATGGCGAAACTTCTAAAACAAAAGAAACTTCTTTGGCGCTCAAGACAATCGAATTCTAATTTTCGTTCAGAGTATAAAGAATGGAAGAAGTCCATATTGAAGGAGAAATCAGACTATTTGAGAAGCCGAGAACTTGAAGCATTGCAAGTACCTAATGGGATACACCATTGGATTAGGACTATTTTGAAGCCTCATTCTGACATTCCCGTGATCAAAAAAGACTGTCAGTTCATTTTCGATTCTAAAGAGAAAGCTACAGTTTTTTGCCGAAGAGTTTGCTATGAATTACTCCAGTAGGGATCCCATTGTATGCTCTATGCCTAGCACTTCGTTAGTCTCTGATGTCGATTTCTCTCCTCATCTTCTGTTCAATGTTCTACAGAAGCTTCCTAATAAATTTTCCGTCTAATCTGAAAATATCAACCATTTCTTAGTCAAAAATTGCGCCTTATCTCTTGCGCTACCTCTTTCTATGCTCTTCTCCTACCTGCTTACTAGCGAAATTCCTATTGAATGGAAACGCGGTGAAGTGGTTCCTGTTTACAAAAGATCGGGTGACAAATCTCAAGCCGCGAATTATCGACCCATAACTATAACCTCTGTGTTCTGCCGCATCTTCGAAGGAATCTTATGTAACCATCTAAAGAATGGTTTTCGCAACATTCTCTGTAAGTCTCAGTATGGATTTATCTCTAGACGTAGCTGCGAGCTCCAACTACTTAAAACCATTTGTGAGTGGGAAGTCGACTTGAGAAACAAAAAGGATGTCGACGTAGTTTACTTCGATTTTTCACGTGCTTTTGATAAGGTCCCTCATGGTAAACTAATAACCAAACTGGAAAGACTCAATTTTCCGATAGACATTGTGAGATGGATAGCAAACTTCCTGCCTGACGAATCGGACCTATAAAGTGCGCGTAGACGGGGAATACTCCGATTCATTCCCTGTGCTAAGCGGCGTTCCGCAAGGTACAGTCATCGGACCTCTTCTATTTCTGTTTTTTATTAATGACATCGAAATTTGCATCCCTCCTGATGTCAAATTCTCTCTTTATGCAGATGACCTCAAAGTATATAGTTCGAACGCTCAATCTCTCCAGCAATGTGTAGTCAGTATACATAACTGGTCTATAGAATGGTCTCTTCCACTTGCTAAGCAATAAAAATTAACGTACTACACCTTGGCCGAAACAATGTTAACTCTCTTTACTTTATCGGTGATGAGGTTCTTAGTTCCAAAAGTGTAATAAGAGATCTTGGTGTGTTAATCGATTCAACCCTGAAATTTGACCGGCATATAGAGATGATAAGAGCTAGAGCTTTGAGCAAGATTTCTCAGATTTTTAAAGTCTTCAGATTCCTCGATTTTGAAGGCTACAAACGCGTCTATCTGTCTTACATCCGACCCCTTTTAGAATACGCCACTGTAGTATTCTCACCTAAATCGTGTAGCGAGCTAGCTAGAAGACTAGAATACCCTCAAAGAATTTTTTCGAAAAAGGTACTGAGGCGATGCTTAATACCTTCTAGCAATTACCCTGACAGATTGAATAAGTTTGCTATCGAGCCTTTAATAACAAGGCGCGCTAAATACGATCTATTATTTCTGTTCAGGCTACTTTATGGAACTTTAGAGTGCCAGGTCTGCAGATCTCATGTGAAATACAGGGCGAACAGTGATCTGAGAACTTCATCTAGAACAAGTCCTCTTCGATTGCTGCAAGAAAGAAACTATCGCAACGGCAACTTCTTTTTTACTCGAGCCATTACCCTCTGGAACAAACTCTGCGATCGGTTCCCCGACGTCGTTACGATCGAAGAATTCATTAATATTGTTGAGAATTGTTCTTTAGTCCCGTTCATGACTTTACCTGGATATCTACTCTAGAATACTTTGATTTTCTTTGATACCCACTAGATTGTGTTTTTCTTCTTCTTTCTATTCCTAGTCAGAGCCTGTTGTGTCCCCTTTTTTAATTTTAATCTTAATTTTTTTTCTCGTTTTTTTGTTGTTTAATGTCTACCTTATAAGTGTATGCGACAAAAAGCATACCTTTGGCGAATAAAGTGAATTGAATTGATGTAGCCTGTTCGCTTTCAAACATTTGACAAAAATCAGGAATATCTTGGCACTGATTGATTTCTTTCAAGTCTCGATATGCTGGAGACCGTGTCAGTTGACTGCTCTCGTAACCCATTTGCTCTTTATCGCAATGTTAACGGAAAAGAAAGAGACCTTCTTGTGAATTTTTCATTAATAAGAAAAGTATTATTTGCTTATTTTTGAATGAAAACTTGTTATGATTGAATAACTCTATGCGTTTCCTATTTTTTGGCTTGTAGCGGTTAAGGTGATATTTTAGAGCCCTCACCTCTCCATCGTTACCTTTTATATCATTTTCTCACTTAACCCCTTGTATGCTACCCATTCGTTTGAAATGAGTGATATTAGTACTTTCACGCTCTCTATCTCTCTCAAGCATAGTCAGTGCGCGATCCCTTCGTCCAGGCTGCACAATAAGCTCTCGACATATGGACATCAGCCGCTTGAGCAACATTCAAAGACGCACGTCCGGTTACACGACATTTCGCACCACGACATTTCACACCCGAATTTCGCAATAATGCGATTTTTTTACTCGGAACTCTGCTTAGGCTTTAACGCTGACGAGGCCGTACGGTTAGTAAGAGACCGCGTGGGAGAAACAGCCAAATAATCACATAATTACAGCTTTCAAAAAAATATTGCGAAATTACGGGTGCGAAATCTCATGGAACCCGCTCGTCCGAGACGCATAGGACTACATTTGGAAGCTTACCAAGCACGCGGAGTCTTCAATCGAGCGAACAACTAAAAATGAGACATCCATCGAATCGTTCATGCAGCTTATTCAAACAGTGCACTGTCGTATATTGCTAAAATGTATGCTTTTCATTAAAGTTCGAACCGTGGCGCAGATGTTGATGCCTGGAGTATAAACTCGCAGATGTTGATGCCTGGAGTGCTATTCCTTACCGGCGTTGTCTCTATTAAATGTAGAGTAGAATTTGCTGAATTCGCCTAGACTTGTGAAATTTTACAGTACGTGCTTCCATCCGTCTATACGGCTATCCTTCTTTGCTCCCAACGTTCATACGTTCATAACTGCTATTCAGTCATCATTAACGATGAGGCACTTTAGTGTAGGGGTTAGTGTGCTAGACTGAGTAGCTCGGTGAGATCGGATTCGCTCTGATGAGCAATCTTTGCCAAATTTTATTTTTACATCAGAAAATTATTTTTACATTAAAAAAAACGCTTAGGCTTAGAAGAAAGTTAGCTTTAATCTACTTTATCCCCCCTCCCCGCCCTTTAGGGGAGCCAGGCCGTGTTCTAGGGGAGCAAAGAAGAATATCCGGTAACACGACACCTTGCAGAGCGACACCTTGCACCGGACACCTTGCAGAGCGACAACTTGCACCGGACACTTTGCAGAGCGACACCTTGCAGAGCCTTTAACAAATTGTACACCCCCCCTGGCTCAATTAATTAGTATTCTTTTTTCTTTCTCTTTTTCTCTCTTTCTTTTTTCTTACTTGTTCTCTTACTTTCTTTTTTCATTCTTTTACATTTCTTTTCCTTTTTTAAAAAACATCTTTATAAATTTTTTATTTTTACATCAGAAAATTATTTTTACATTAAAAAACGCTTAGGCTTAGTAAAAAATTGGCTTTAATCTACTTTAGCCGTCCAAAGATTTTTTATCAGGTAGAGATTTTATTCATGAAAACTCCCTCCCCCCCTTTCTCCTTAGGGCCCCCTTCCCCCTCTCCCCCTAGGGCCCCTACCCCCTCCCTTTGCTTAGGTAGGGCCCTCTTCCTCCCCCTTCCCCCTTTAGGGCCCCCCTCCCTTCCCTGCTTAGGTAAACCCCCTCCCCCTTTCCTTTCCCCAAAACTTATAAAGATAATTTTTTTTAAAAGGAAAAGAAAGAGAAAGAAAAAAAAAAGAAAGAGAACAAGTAAGAAAAAAGAAAGAGAAAAAAATAATAAAATAGAAAGAAAAAAGAATACTAATTAATTGAGCCAGGCCGTAGGGTGTACACTTTGTTAAAGGCCAAGAAAGTCGCTCTGCAAAGTGTCCGGTGCAAGGTGTCGCTCTGCAAGATGTCATGGAACCAGAATATCCATATAGACGAATAGCCGTATGGACGGATGGAAGCACGTACTGTAAAATTTCAAAAGTTTCGCCTAGGCTTGCAAAAATTTTGGTTTATTTCTTCGGCTCCCTTTCAAAACTAACGCAACTTTTCACATAGGAGTTACAAGAAAGCATACAAAAAAGGTCTTCAACAAAGAATTACTCAGTCAGTTTATATTAGAGAAACTCGTTCATATTAGAGAGAAAGGTTACAACAGTGCATATTGATTGAAAGATAAAGTTCTGCTATAAATTATGAAGACCAAATGCGAAAGTCTGTAAAAGACTTTCTACCAGGATATTGTTCGAAAAGGTACGTTAGCACGTCGGTTCACTACATTCCGTAGTAGAAATGCGGTTTCAAAGATGAAGAGAAATGTGGATGAGCAGTGAAAGTCAGAGATGTCCAATTGAAGAGAACCATCACAAATTACCATTGTAAACTATCCGAGAAGCTGAAAAACAGCTTCAGCAACTTGGGAAAATGAAAAAAACTTTCAGGTATAAACGTCGTGACTTGAGAAAATCCAGCAGTCATAGTTTTAATCTGTCTATCGCTTCTTCTACGCAAAAAAAGCCCTTTCCTGGATCGAACTGTGACTGGCGAACGATAATGAATCATCAACGTCGTTCAGCTAAATGTTTGGATCTTCATGATTCATGAAGCTCTTAAACACATTAAAACATTTAGAAAACACGTTTTTTTGGTAGTTTACGGCCATTTTCATCATGATCTCTCAACGAATCCTGGTGAAACCGTAACAGCTGAGAGCTACTGACATTATCATGATCTCTCAACGAATCCTGGTGAAACCGTAACAGCTGAGAGCTACTGACATTATCATGATCTCTCAACGAATCCTGGTGAAACCGTAACAGCTGAGAGCTACTGACATTATCATGATCTCTCAACGAATCCTGGTGAAACCGTAACAGCTGAGAGCTACTGACATTATCATGATCTCTCAACGAATCCTGATGAAACCGTAACAGCTGAGAGCTACTGACATTATCATGATCTCTCAACGAATCCTGGTGAAACCGTAACAGCTGAGAGCTACTGACATTATCATGATCTCTCAACGAATCCTGGTGAAACCGTAACAGCTGAGAGCTACTGACATTATATTGATGAAATTCCCCAGAAGCTTTAAAAATAACCAGTTTTGTTTCAAAAAAAGAGGGCAAAAGTTTTCTTACAACGCGCGACCTCACGTCGCAATCAACACTAAACCAAAATTGCAGAAGTTGATATTTGAAAACTCTCGATCATCCACTCCTTTTCCCCCGATATCTTGCCTACAGACTACCGCTTTTTGAAACAACTGAACATCTTTTTAACAAGAAATCCTTCAAAGCTCTTAGTGAGGTAGGAACGGCCTTCCCTCAGTTCACCGTCCCTAAAAGCTCAGATTTTAGTTATTTCGGCATTAAAAAACTTTCAATTTATTGCAAAAATCTGTAGGATTGTTGTCGGTTTGATTGATGAACTCTTGTTTGAAAAAACTTATGTGCACTAACATGTTAGGTTTGAAGGGAAATATAACTTAAGAAACAGCTTAATAACACTCTACACCAACGCTTCATTCGCAAAACAGGGCAAGTTTTTTCAGTTGATTCATCTCAGAGTAGACTACCTCCATTTTATTTTTAACACGATTTTTTCTGCATTACTTTTTGTGATTGTGCATTTATGAAAGATTTTTTATGGAGTTATATGTATGATATAAGACGATGCTGGGAATAATTTTCGCCAAAATGCTCAAAATGTTGTTCCTCGGGCAGATTTCCCTTGAAAAACCTAGCTTTTCCATGGCAAGAAACGGAAAAAAGCGCCATGATAAATGGCAGCAAATAACATGCGTTTTGACGGGCCTGCCAAGAAAAACCGTCAAAAAACAAGCTTTCTACTTTGTACTCATTTTGTCACTGCTAAAGAAGGGACAAAATTTGTAACTGTTTATGTCACTGCCAAAAACGGGCTTTTTTGTGTACTTCTTTTTTTCCTGCCAAAAACGGGCTTTTTTGTCTCTGCCAAAATCGGGCTTTTTTTTGTCCTTCTTTTGTCTCTGCCAAAACCGGCCTTTTTTTGTCCTTGTTTTGTCACTGCCAAAATCGGGTTTTTGTTTGTCCTTGTTTTGCCACTGCCAGAACCGGGATTTTTGTCCTTGTTTTGTCACTGCCAAAATCGGGTTTTTTTGTCCTTGTTTTGCCACTGCCAGAACCGGGATTTTTGTCTTTGTTTTGTCACTGCCAAAATCGGGGTTTTTTTGTAGCCCCTGCAACTCCTTAGCCTCATTTCTGGGATGATAGAGGATCGCTCTCAGGAGCTCTTTGGGGAGTGCCAATACTAGACTTTGATCTCTTTAAATGTGTGGTTCAGGCTACGTCTTTCAACGAGCCGGATCGAATCTTTACCTCAAACTTGGGTAATTAAACCGACTACAACCGCCACACAAATCTTTACGTACTAGCGCAGCAACATACATTTTTCTCAACTGTTTACTAAACTCGGTTGGGGTACGTCGCTAGACGTGGTTAATATGTGGTCGTTGTGGAGCTTTGTTCAACGTACAAAAAAGTGTTCCAAAAAAGAGCCGAGTTTGGCAGTGCCAAAGCATGACACGAAAGAAAAACAAAATTGTCCCTGATTTGGTAGTGACAAAAAGTGTGTCAAAAAAGAGCCGAGTTTGGCAGTGCCAAAACATGACGCAAAAGAAAAACAAAATTGTCCGTAATTTGGCATTGACAAAAAGTGTTAAAAAAAAGAGCCGAGTTTGGCAGTGCCAAAACATGTCACAAAGGAAAAAACAAAATTGTCCGTGATTTGGCAGGAACAAAACTTGGCCACAGAGTCATTCATCATTTGGCACTGCGAAATGGTGGCCGATTCTTCGTCCTTATTTTGGCAGCTAAAAAAAGACAAATAACGGAATTTCCTTCTCCCAAGTTCGCATACTCGAAATCTTGGCGAAATAAAGTTTTTGGCTGAGGAACAACATTTCGAGCATTTTGGCGAAAATTATTCCCAGCATCGTCTTATATCTAGCGATAATGAGGAGCCGGCTTAACGGTAAAACATCACTTCAGCGATGAAGAACTGATGCGAGGGTAAGGTACTAACTCAACAGCTGAGATGTTTAAGGCATTTGAGGTAGGAAGAAAACTAGGTTTTCGCCGTGCCCGTCGACTTCTTCGGTTGCTTACTAAAAAACCTACGAAGAGTGGGTATGACCCTTCGGATTCTTTTTTTAGGGAGATTTTTTGGAGAAGCCGGCGAAGCGACTGGGGTCCCTCTGAAGGAGAATTTGATGTGCGCTGCCTGGTACTCCGTTCTGTAGCTAGGATCATTTCGAGCTGCAAAATGATTTTCGTGAGGACTGAAAAGAAAGTCGAGGTAGATCAGGACTTGTTGTATCTTTTTTGCTACTTAGGAATCCAAAATTTTTATTGAAGTCTGCACAGAAACGACGAATGAAATTTAATGAACAAAAAGTTTTAAATTGTTATTAATTAATTCACACCGAAAGTAGCTTCCAGTGAGAAAGCGAGAGATATGGACTTGTTCTATGAAGAACAGTTTTTCCATGCGTTCTATTGATCACTAATTATTCTTTTGGATTTTGAATGTACTTGATTTTATATTTGAGAAAATTAAGGCGTCAAACTGACGCATGTAAGTTATCTGCTCAGAAGTTTCCTCCGTTATTACTGGCATCGTTCTCTTGAGGCCCTTTCTTTTCTTCTCATTTGGGGATTTCCTTCTTTTGATCGAATTCTTTAGTGGTCCCCTCTCTCTTCTCCTACCAGAAAGTTCCTCCAAATAGTTAACTGCTTCTAGCGTTACAATCAACAAAAAAACACGTTTTACAAACATGCAGAGCGTCGAAATTTGAATTGTTCAAAATAAAAGATATTTCCATCATCAGTAATAAAAATGTTTCTCACTGCATTTTGAATGCTCCTCCACTGAGATACTAAACATGCTTAAGTACTTGCTACCCCCTTGGTCAGTGCTAGACTAGATTATCGCACAAGCTTCACCTCTTATAAAGTCAGCTTATGTTAGACTTGGAAGCTTGTTTTCATCCAACTCAGCCTTCATCTAACTGAATCCCGCCCAAGGGCAAGGTACGGGCTCCGTTCTATGAAGATACAAATTTAACCTGTTATATAAGTAAAGACTTCTATTTTAATCGCTACCGTTCTGTGAAACATGGGAAGCAAGAAAAACACGGAAAAGTTCTACAAAATTTTCCAACGCTCTTGTTTTTGGGTTGAACTGCTCATGAGAGGGGGGAGGGTTGATCTGTTCATGAGCAGGGGTGGGAATGGTTGATCTGTTCATGAGCAGGGGGTGGGAATGGTTGATCTGTTCATGAGCAGGGGTGGGAATGGTTGATCTGTTCATGAGCAGGGGTGGGAATGGTTGATCTGTTCATGAGCAGGGGTGGGAATGGTTGATCTGTTCATGAGCAGGGGTGGGAATGGTTGATCTGCTCATGAGCAGGGGTGGGAATGGTTGATCTGTTCATGAGCAGGGGTGGGAATGGTTGATCTGTTCATGAGCAGGGGTGGGAATGGTTGATCTGCTCATGAGCAGGGGTGGGAATGGTTGATCTGCTCATGAGCAAAGATGGAGAGATTAGATATGCTCATGAGCAGGGATGGGGAGCAGGGTTGCACATTTTTCGGTTTTTCCGTTTTTTCAAAGAAAAACTAAGAAAATTTTTTTTATTTTCTCGAATTTTTTTCTCGCTTTTTTGTTGTTCTTATCAACTTTTTTCTTTCTATTTTTTTTGCTTTTTTGCGCTCGTTTTTTTCGTTTTTCGACTTTTTTTTAGAAAGACTGGTGAGGAGTGAAAATTTCGAACCCTTCGCAGAATAGTTTTGATGAAAGTTTTTTTGTGGAAAAATACTCATTTTTAAAATAAAAACAACTAGGCTTTTGGTTTTGTTCCAGAAAAGCCTGTTTCAGAAAAGAAATAGACAAGCATCACTATTAATGACACACTAACGTCGTGAATATCAGAAAAAATTTATATTTAGTTTTTTAACCACATCTATGTTTTATGAGCATATTGAAAAATCGGCAAAAAGTAAACTTAGATGCTTTTTAGATCACAAAAAAGAAGTTAGAAGCGATGAATGAAAGATATGAACTACTTTTGATAAATAATAACAAGAATATAAGGTACTTACTTGAGTATCCTTTACGCTGTGAGTAGTTTCGAGGTCCTTCGTCTCATGAACGTAGCAGGAGGCTGGCGGAGTCTGTGTATATATAAAAATGTGAATACCTACTGCGTTTTACGAATTAGGTGGTACTTTATCGCAATAATTATCCCGCAAAAGCACAATATTATCTTATACAAAGTTAAAGTTTTGGGCCTTTTGTCGAATAAGCGCCTCTTATTTTTCAATTGCAACTTGACTGGTTTTATTTCTTCATTATTTTACATTCCCGAAGCCAATTTTACTATTTAAGCTTGTGATATGATAAATTAGCTTCCGATTCTTTACTACTTCGTAGACCTAAAGGTCTGCGAACGATTGCTCATACAACGGAGATAGTCCCTGCATAGCCCATGCATATATGTACGTAATGATTATTGTCCGCAAATATCACATGTGCACGGAATAAAGAATGAATGAATGATACCTTAATTAGATAAGTTTAGTACATATACATACTAAAGCTTATAACTCCTTTTTAAAAAAAGATTGATTTTGACTCATCAGGTAGGTTACTATGCAATAGAGTTAACACTGAATTGATGCAAGTACTTTTGGTATGGATAATTACAACATAATCTCAGAAAGCTGCGCCGCAAAGTAAAGATGCATTGACGTGATCACCTTTCCACGCTTAGTTGTGAATAATTTGGTGGGATCTTCTTCTCTCTCCTTGGTTTTCTCGTCTACTTCCACATTCTTTGGAGTTACTTTCGGTGATTTTTTGCGAAGTTTCCGCAATTCTTCAATCGCAACTGCCAAATTATACCCTGAACAAGAAGCTCATTCTAGTTTTAACTAAAACTTAGAGTTAACACTGAATTTGAATTTTTAATTATTATCTTCATAATTATTATCTTCCAAGTCAAAACAAAATAGATCTTAATAACTGTTAATAATGGAAAACCACGTTCCAAGACCTCAATTGAAAAAATTGTTTTCTATAAGCATAGTCAATTCGAATAAATTAGGCACAAAAAAAATCGTGGAAGTCACTTGGCATTGTCAAAAAATAGAAACAACATTGCTTATACAAGCATGGAGAAGAAGGGGGAGGGGAGGTAGCGTAGAAATTGGAGGGGGGAGGGGAGGTAGCCTAGAAATTGGAAGGGGAGGGGGGAGGGGAGGTAGCCTAGAAATTGGAGGGGGAGGGGAGGTAGCCTAGAAATTGGAGGGGGAGGGGTGGTAGCCTAGAAATTGGAGGAGGAGGGGGGAGGGGAGGTTGCCTGGAAATTGGAGGGGGGAGGGGAGGTAGCCTAGAAATTGGAGGGGAAGGGAGAGGGGAGATAGCCTAGAAATTGGAGGGGGAGGGGGGAGGGGAGGTAGCCTAGAAATTGGAGGGGGAGGGGAGAGGGGAGGTAGCCTAGAAATTGGAGGGGGAGGGAGGAGGGGAGGTAGCCTAGAAATTGAGAAGCAAGCTAGTCTTTACTGTAATGGAGCATTAGAATTCAACTTTTCACTTTGCAAAGTAATCTCTGCAAAAATGATCCCGTTAAAAGCTCTAGGCCGCATCCCGTTAAGCGTTTAACGCTCTAGGCCGCATCCCTCACTTTGCAGAGATTACTTTGTAAAGTAAAAAGTTGAATTCTAACGCTCCATAAGTTTGCATTCTTCAATTGCCTAATCAATTTAATATCTGCACTTTATTATTGCTCGCTTTTATTATTTTTTATTCTAAACCACCTCCTAAATGATCGGTGGTCTTCGCTCTTTTTCACACGTGCTTCTGACTTATTTGTACTTTGTACTTGTAACTAATTTAGTTCGTTCCACTACAAGATTGTACCAACTTCTCAGCACAGACTCTTCCTGCGTGACAACAGACTGGTCTGGTAGACATTTTGTCTTGAAGGGATTCTCGACACCAAAAAAAGTCTCCTCTTGAGGATTTGGATCTAAGATTAACTTTTTGATGAAGTTTTTGGAGCTGAGTAGTACAAACGGAAACACAGAAGAAAAATCATAAATTAAACACAATAAGAAAAAAGATCCGACGGAGCGGAGTTGAACTCAGTCAGCCGTCTCTCTTCACCGAGATTGAGCGCATTTCCACTACTTTATCAAGTAAAAATATAAGATAAACAAGTTTACATGCGATAACTTATAGTTAAGAGTCTATTGTATCATAGTCTTTCAATCATTGGTTGTTTCCTCAGTCTTTGTTAGACTTGGAGTCTATGGCAATCTTTGATCTTTGGTCACCAAAAAGCAGCAATGCTTGACGGCCTCTCGTTTGTATTGTTTTTTTTTGTATTGACGGCCTTTATTATCTCTGCTAAAAGTCTCTTTTCTGCTTAATTCTCTCCTTAAGCCTATATCTCTTCATTCATTCATTCATTCATTCTCTTTCTCGCTCATCTTCTCATGTTTTTATACCTTTTGGCCGCGGCGGTCGCCTTCTGACTTTATAGGTCACCTAACTGACAAATGCTAGTTACATATATGTGTATGTCTGTTATGGCTAGAATTAATCAGCGTTGATAAATTGATCAGATCAAGTTTTTATTATCGGATCATTTCCAAGTTCTTACTATTGATCAAATATATTGGAAATGGATCACTGTTATGGCTAGGATTGATCAGAAGTTAGAGTTATTATCAGACGGCTCTTTCGGCTGTGCCGGACTAGAATATGAATAATATGAGAACTTTTCTTATGCGGTCTCGTTAGCTTAAGCCGTACGGCCTCGTTAGCGTAAATAATTTAAACAAATAAGAGTTATAAAAAAATTTTTAAACTAAAAAACGCTTAGGCTTAGGCAAAAATTTACGCTAATGAAGCCGTACGGCTTAGGCTAACGAGACCGCATGATAAAGTTTCTCATTTTCAGTCGGAAGAGCCATCGGAAAGCCTAAAGGAAGAGATCTGAGCAATTTAAAGCGCCTGATCAATTTTAGCCATAACATATATTATACATATATGTATATATATTGGCTGCGCACGAAACATTTCTCGGTTTAATAAAAAAACAAATTATTTTTTCCGGAGTTTTCTAGAACTTTCTTTAGTAAAGATATATGAAGTTCTCACTTTCAAGTTTTTTCTCCCTTATCTCATTCTAGTAGCTTTTCAAATGGCAGAACGGTGTGAGCTCGACAAACTGATACTACGGATGTCTCTTCTCTTCTGCTTTGGCTTTCCCAAAGCAGAAGAGAAGAGACATCCGCTGCCGCAGCACATCGAAAATTATGTCAGGCGAGGATGCCTCAGTAGACGACAGTTCCAGCCTTGGTTCAGTCGGTTCAAGCAAGGCAAGCACATGCTGGAAGACATGAACCGTCCAGCACGGCCTCGCCAGCTCGATCTTGAGGATCTTCGATCCTTTGTCGAAGCCGATACCAAACGAACTTGCTACGACATTACAGAGCACTTTGCGGTCTCTCACACCACCGTCAAGAACGGGCCTCACAAGTTCGATAAAGAACACAAGCTCGCGCAATGGCTGCCACACGACCTGAGCCCACTCGAAATGAACCGACAAGTCGCGGCCGCTTTACAATCTCTCCGCTTAAAAAAAAAAAACAAAAGAAGAGACGAGTGGCTGGTCACACTGATGACTGGAGACAAGAAGTGGGTGGCCTACTGCAATGTAATGCGTAAGAGCTAGTGGCTCAGCAAAGCGAGCAGCCAGAAGCAATTCCGAAACCTAGACATCACCCGATGAAGATGATGCTGTGTGTTTGGTGGAACTCACGCGGTGTCGTCTGCTGGGAGCTGTCACCCAACAGCATGACAGTTACAGCAGACGTCTAAGAATTTTCATACCGAGCAGAGGAGCGGATTGTTCGCAGAAACTTGTGCAAAAATCGTGTGGTGTAACAGGAACCGAACCCGCGATTTTCGCTTTCCTGGCGATGCTCTAACCTATTGAGCTAGAAACGCACGCATTAAAATGCACATTTTAAGGCCCATACAACATGCCCCCCTCCCTCTCAACACCGAGGTCTGTTGTTGTTGTTGTCTTGCCCATAGGTCCTGTCGAGGGGAGTCCTTTTGGGATAGGTCGGTGGTGAGGATCCTTTTGAGTCCGGAGAGATTTTCTCCGTCTACACTCGCACCGCAGTCGGCGATCCTCTTGGCGAGACCCATTCGTTAACCGGAGAAGGGCAAGAGGTTATTTTACTGGCGCCTCGACTCGCCATTGAAAAGTATAGCGGAGTATCGGCTGATGTTTTGTCCGGTGGCATGCCCAGGCCGGTCCGGCATCGCCCTCCTTTGACGAGCTATACTACCCAGTTTTGGTCCGCGGTGGGATTTCTCCCGCTACCTCCCAGTACGAATTCTTCGTAGGGAGGCGTCCCTCTATCCGCCACCTGAGGTCGCGCTCGATTCTGGACTGGATAATCCGGCTCCATCCGTGACAGGCTCTTAACGCTGTAGAGTCACGAATGGCCACTGTTGCCGGTGTGTTTCGAGAACACCGAGGTCTCTCGAGGTATAGGGTCAGAGATCTAGGCGCCTTCGTTTCTGCGAACTAGCTCATGCTCGGGTTTTCTTATTTTTCTATTTTTTTCTATTTTTCTCTTCTTATCCTCTCCTTCGCATTCCGGTTCGGCCCCATAGCTTACCAGCATTAAAAAAATACCGCTCGGCTGAACGGGGGTCTTAGAATAATGAGAAGCAAGCGATAGCTGAAGAGCAGTAAAATAAGAAATTCGTTATTCTAAGCCCCTCGCCCGGATGATTGGTCAATTAAAAAAAGTTTTGACAATTGCTGGTGAGTTCGGCCTCCATTTAAATAAGAGTATACCCTACTCATCGTTTGATCTCAAGCAACGGATTTTTATACCAAGCAGAGGAGCGGATTGTTCGCAGAAACTTGTGCAAAAATCGTGCGGTGTGACGGGAACCGAACCCACGACCTTCGCTTTCCGGGCGATGCTGTTACCCACAAACGCAAAAAATATAATGCACACTTTGCCCATACAACACATGTCAATAGGTAAGTTGAAAAAGCAAAAAGCTGCACTTCGCGTGCCTTCGAGTTTTAATGAGTCTGCTTTCAAGTCGGAATCTGGAAGTCGATCGGACGCTTCTGACTCCGAAAGGTCACCGAATAAGATCGCCTAAAAAGCACTATTTTCATTTTCCAAAAGGCATCACTTCGAATTACGGCTTTTTAATTTAAACGTCTCTTAAATGCAGCAACATTCTTAAATGCAGCAACACTCTTAAATGCAGCAACACTCTTAAATGCAGCAACACTCTTAAATGCAGCAACTTCGAAGTGTACAAACAAAGAAACCATAGTTCACCAAAAGTCTATTGTTACTGTTGAAAACTTGAGAAAAATTACCTTTTAAAGCGAGAGAATCTGGAATTATGAGAAGCGAGCTTAAGGCAAAACGCGAATAAGAGCGTTCTAGTTCTTATTCCAGACTCCATCGCTCAAAGAGTCGTAGTTCTTCGAAATTCTCGACAGTGCTGGTGACTTATGAGAGGAAAGCACTATGCTCCAAAAACTTGAACACAAATCGGTGATCTAAACGGCTAGAACTGCCGCGACATTAATCTCTCCAAAAAAGTTAAGCGATCGTGCGATGTATCTGTAAAGATGACATCATTGCTCGATGAATGAGATCATCGAGTCAGTGTTATTATAACTGAAATATTTCACGATGAGATCATGGCTCTCGCACCTTCTTGGCCCAAAAATGTTGGATCAGTGAGGTACGAGATGATCTTGCGAGAGCACGCGAAATATCTTAAAGTACGAGAAGATGACATTTCAAATGCCGTCTTTCTCTCCAAATGAATCTTAAAATACTAACTAATCGCAATCTAGTTTTTTTCCGTACTTAAAAAAAAGCATTTATTTTTTATTGGTTGAACATGAAGTATCGAGTCCGTGTAATAAGAAAAGGGCAGAGTGCAGACATTGACTCTGTCACTGGGTATGCCCGTAACAAAAATGTAATGAAACTTGACTGGTTTGTAATTTTGCTCTACTAAATAGATTGAAATTGAATTACGCGCGTAAGTTCTAAGAATGGAATTTCGTGCAGGACCTTTTATTTCCAAAAAAAAGTTAGTCAAGGTGACATCATTTTTCAAAATTTTCGCCTAATTTGAATGGTATGAGGTCATCGCGTCGATGATCTCATCGTTTAGAGATTAATGTCGCGGCTGAACTTTTCGGACGATGCTTTTACCCACAGAGCTATCAAAGTGCAGTGACAACCCACAGAGTTATCAAGGTGCAGTGACAACCCACAGAGCTATCAAGGTGCAGTGACAACCCACAGAGCTATCAAGGTGCAGTGACAACCCACAGAGCTATCAAGGTGCATTGACAACCCACAGAGCTATCAAGGTGCATTGAAAACCCACAGAGCTATCAAGGTGCAGTGACAACCCACAGAACTATAAAGGTGCAGTGACAACCCACAGAGCTATCAAGATGCAGTGACAACCCACAGAGCTATCAAGGTGCAGTGACAACCCACAGAGCTATCAAGATGCAGTGACAACCCACATAGCTATCAAGGTGCATTGACAACCCACAGAGCTATCAAGGTGCAGTGACAACCCACAGAACTATCAAGGTGCAGTGACAACCCACAGAGCTATCAAGATGCAGTGACAACCCACAGAGCTATCAAGTTGCATTGGCAACCCACAGAGCTATCAAGATGCAGTGACAACCCACAGAGCTATCAAGGAGCATTGACAACCCACAGAGCTATCAAGGTGCAGTGACAACCCACAGAGCTATCAAGGTGCAGTGACAACCCACAGAGCTATCAAGGTGCAGTGACAACCCCCAGAGCTATCAAGATGCAGTGACAACCCACAGAGCTATCAAGGTGCAGTGACAACCCCCAGAGCTATCAAGGTGCAGTGAAAACCCACAGAGCTATCAAGATGCATTAACAACCCCCAGAACTATCAAGGTGCAGTGACAACCCACAGAGCTATCAAGATGTAGTGACAACCCACAGAGCTATCAAGGTGCAGTGACAACCCACAGAGCTATCAAGATGCAGTGACAACCCACAGAGCTATCAAGGTGCAGTGACAACCCCCAGAGCTATCAAGGTGCAGTGACAACCCACAGAGCTATCAAGGTGCAGTGACAACCCACAGAGCTATCAAGATGCAGTGACAACCCACAGAGCTATCAAGGTGCAGTGACAACCCACAGAGCTATCAAGATGCAGTGACAACCCACAGAGCTATCAAGGTGCATTGACAACCCACAGAGCTATCAAGGTGCAGTGACAACCCACAGAACTATCAAGGTGCAGTGACAACCCATAGAGCTATCAAGATGCAGTGACAACCCACAGAGCTATCAAGTTGCATTGGCAACCCACAGAGCTATCAAGATGCAGTGACAACCCACAGAGCTATCAAGGTGCATTGACAACCCACAGAGCTATCAAGGTGCAGTGACAACCCACAGAGCTATCAAGGAGCATTGACAACCCACAGAGCTATCAAGGTGCAGTGACAACCCACAGAGCTATCAAGGTGCAGTGACAACCCACAGAGCTATCAAGGTGCAGCGACAACCCACAGAGCTATCAAGGTGCAGTGACAACCCCAAGAGCTATCAAGGTGCAGTGACAACCCACAGAGCTATCAAGGTGCAGAGTGACAACCCACAGAGCTATCAAGGTGCAGTGACAACCCACAGAGCTATCAAGATGCAGTGACAACCCACAGAATCAAGGTGCAGTAATTCTAGCATTTTTAAGGCAGTTACAACCCAGCGTTTTTGAGGCAGTTTTGATAGTGAAAGACAAGGATTTTGTCCAACCGGGTAACGAAATTCCATTTACCAACCAAATGTTTTTTCTTGATTTTATAACAGGAAACGAAGGTTATCAAATGTAGCAACATAATGCAGAGCATTCCTTCGAACCAAACCATTCTGCAATAAATCCATTCATCGAAAAGATTGGGGAGAAATTATTGGTCCACCATTTAAATAGAAGTGTCACCAAATAAAATAGTAACGTCCACCAAATAAAATAGTAACTACCACCAAATAAAATAGTAACGTCCACCAAATGAAATACTAACGTACACCAAATTTTGTGAGCACGTCCACCCAATTTTTTTCTTGTGAACTTCACCACGGCATTTTTTTCTCACCGGACACCAACCTGTATGGTTTTTTCCACCAAATTAAAAGTCCACCATTTTTTTTCGTGAAATTCACTACGACATTTTTTTCTCACCTGACACCAAAGGTTACTTTTTCTGGTCTCTCAGTGAGTTGTTTTTGATGGTTTTTTTGTAGTGGAGGTAATTTTCGCGGGGGTAAAGTTTTTTATGAGTGTTTTTTGTTGTTGAATGTTTTCTTTAGGTCATTCTGTTGAATGTTTTGTTTCAGATATAATTTAAAAATAGGCACTTCTGCAGTTTAAGTGGTAGCGCTCGTGGGCTTTAAACGCTTTGGTTTCAATTTTTTCTTCATAGATGTTCCTTTTGAGCATCAAGGACTTTGGTTCTTGCAAAAAAAGTTCTTTCACAAATTTTTTTTCCATTTTTTTACAAAAAAATTTTGGGCTCAACTGCAGTTTCGGTCACTTAAACTTCAGAAGTGCCTATTTTTTAATTATATCTGAAACAAAACATTCAACAGAATGACCTAAATAAAACATTCAACAACAAAAAACACTCATAAAAAACTTTACTCCCGCGAAAATTAGCTCCACTACAAAAAAACCATCAAAAACAACTCACTGAGAGAGCAGAAAAAGTAACCTTTGGTGTCAGGTGAGAAAAAATGCCGTGGTGAATTTCACGAAAAAAATTGGTGGACTTTTAACTTGGTGGAAAAAACCATACAGGTTGATGTCAGGTGAGAAAAAAATGCCGTTGTGAAGTTCACAAGAAAAAAAAATTTGGTGGACGTGCCCACACAATTTGGTGGACGTTAGTATTTTTTTTGGTGGACGTTACTATTTTATTTGGTGGACGTTACTATTTTATTTGGTGACACTTTTATTTAAATGGTGGACCAATAATTCATGCCCGAAAAGATTTAACTGGAATTCTCTCTATTTCTCTCTCTCTTACGCTCTCTTTTTCTCTCCACTCTCTATCTCTCTCCTTCTCTCTTTTCTCTCACCTCTCTCTATTTTTTCAATAATCAAATCACAAATGATACAATAGAACTTAACGCAAAAATTTAAAATAGCATCTCGGCACTTTTTCACTTTAGTGCCCCCCCCTCGCAGAGGTTCAATTGGTTCTGTTCAATTGGGTCATTTTCTTGATACGGCCTCGTTAGCGTAAACATTTCCCTAAGCCTAAGCGTTTTCAATGTACAAATAATTTCTTTAATGTTAAAATAATTTTTTAATGTAAAAATAGTTTTTAAAAAATGTAAATAATTCAGAAGTATGACCCAATTGCACCTCTGGTAGGGGGCCACTAAAGTGAAAAAGTGCCCTTGAAGCTTTCTGAAACTTTTTAAAAACTTCTTTCGTAAAGAATGAAACAACCGACCTCGCGAAACCTTGGAGTACAAATAGAATGATGGGAGCTCCTGCCTCCTTTCTCTTTTCATGCTGCACTTCTGAAAAATTTCAACAAAAAAAACCATATTTATTAGAGCTTAGAATACTGAGAAACAAGTGGGAATAAGAAGTCTCGACCTCCTATAGAAATCACTAACCCTTCAATTCTGGCCCCCTCCTATAGAACCCACTAACCTCCTATAGAATCCACTAACCCTTCAATTCTGGCCCCCTCCTATAGAACCCACTAACCTCCTATAGAACCCACTAACCCTTCAATTCTGGCCCCCTCCTATAGAACCCACAAACCTCCTATAGAATCCACTAACTCTTCAATTCTGGCCCCCTCCTATAGAACCCACTAACCTCCTATAGAATCCACTAACCCTTCAATTCTGGCCCCCTCCTATAGAACCTACTAACCTCCTATAGAATCCACTAACCCTTCAATTCTGGCCCCCTCCTATAGAACCCACTAACCTCCTATAGAACCCACTAACCCTTCAATTCTGGCCCCCTCCTATAGAACCCACTAACCTCCTATAGAATCCACTAACCCTTCAATTCTGGCCCCCTCCTATAGAACCCACTAACCTCCTATAGAACCCACTAACCCTTCAATTCTGGCCCCCTCCTATAGAACCTACTAACCTCCTATAGAACCCACTAACCCTTCAATTCTGGCCCCCTCCTATAGAACCCACTAACCTCCTATAGAACCCACTAACCCTTCAATTCTGGCCCCCTCCTATAGAACCCACTAACCTCCTATAGAACCCACTAACCCTTCAATTCTGGCCCCCTCCTATAGAACCCACTAACCTCCTATAGAACCCACTAACCCTTCAATTCTGGCCCCCTCCTATAGAACCTACTAACCTCCTATAGAATCCACTAACCCTTCAATTCTGGCCCCCTCCTATAGAACCCACTAACCTCCTATAGAATCCACTAACCCTTCAATTCTGGCCCCCTCCTATAGAACCCACTAACCTCCTATAGAACCCACTAACCCTTCAATTCTGGCCCCCTCCTATAGAACCCACTAACCTCCTATAGAATCCACTAACCCTTCAATTCTGGCCCCCTCCTATAGAACCCACTAACCCTTCAATTCTGGCCCCCTCCTATAGAACCTACTAACCTCCTATAGAACCCACTAACCCTTCAATTCTGGCCCCCTCCTATAGAACCCACTAACCTCCTATAGAACCCACTAACCCTTCAATTCTGGCCCCCTCCTATAGAACCTACTAACCTCCTATAGAATCCACTAACCCTTCAATTCTGGCCCCCTCCTATAGAACCCACTAACCTCCTATAGAATCCACTAACCCTTCAATTCTGGCCCCCTCCTATAGAACCCACTAACCTCCTATAGAACCCACTAACCCTTCAATTCTGGCCCCCTCCTATAGAACCTACTAACCTCCTATAGAACCCACTAACCCTTCAATTCTGGCCCCCTCCTATAGAACCCACTAACCTCCTATAGAACCCACTAACCCTTCAATTCTGGCCCCCTCCTATAGAACCCACTAACCTCCTATAGAACCCACTAACCCTTCAATTCTGGCCCCCTCCTATAGAACCCACTAACCTCCTATAGAACCCACTAACCCTTCAATTCTGGCCCCCTCCTATAGAACCTACTAACCTCCTATAGAATCCACTAACCCTTCAATTCTGGCCCCCTCCTATAGAACCCACTAACCTCCTATAGAACCCACTAACCCTTCAATTCTGGCCCCCTCCTATAGAACCCACTAACCTCCTATAGAATCCACTAACCCTTCAATTCTGGCCCCCTCCTATAGAACCCACTAACCTCCTATAGAACCCACTAACCCTTCAATTCTGGCCCCCTCCTATAGAACCTACTAACCTCCTATAGAACCCACTAACCCTTCAATTCTGGCCCCCTCCTATAGAACCCACTAACCTCCTATAGAACCCACTAACCCTTCAATTCTGGCCCCCTCCTATAGAACCCACTAACCTCCTATAGAACCCACTAACCCTTCAATTCTGGCCCCCTCCTATAGAACCCACTAACCTCCTATAGAACCCACTAACCCTTCAATTCTGGCCCCCTCCTATAGAACCTACTAACCTCCTATAGAATCCACTAACCCTTCAATTCTGGCCCCCTCCTATAGAACCCACTAACCTCCTATAGAATCCACTAACCCTTCAATTCTGGCCCCCTCCTATAGAACCCACTAACCTCCTATAGAACCCACTAACCCTTCAATTCTGGCCCCCTCCTATAGAACCCACTAACCTCCTATAGAATCCACTAACCCTTCAATTCTGGCCCCCTCCTATAGAACCCACTAACCTCCTATAGAACCCACTAACCCTTCAATTCTGGCCCCCTCCTATAGAACCTACTAACCTCCTATAGAACCCACTAACCCTTCAATTCTGGCCCCCTCCTATAGAACCCACTAACCTCCTATAGAACCCACTAACCCTTCAATTCTGGCCCCCTCCTATAGAACCCACTAACCTCCTATAGAACCCACTAACCCTTCAATTCTGGCTCGCTTTTTATTATCGACATTCTTCAATTATTGCAAATCTGTGAGAATTCATAATACACCGAGTTCTTGAACCATGATTTTTTTAATTTTCGTTTTTTTTTTTAATTTCGTTTTCCTCTGACTTCCTAGGTAGAGTGCAGCGTGCACTGTCAGACATTGAATTTTTTCTCAAATTGTCTGCAGTCTCTTCGTACTATATTATATCTCATTCTTCTCTGCTTGTCTGCTATCACCTCACGCTTTTTTTGGTTTGTGTGCAGCGTCAGACAGTGCGGAGTTTGCTTCAATCAGGCAATTAATTAACAAACTCTGGAAAAAGTTTTTTCATGTTTTTTTTCTACTTAGGCTCAGGCGAAGGTTACGGTGTCGAGGTCGTACGACTCAGGAACGAAACCGTACTTAGGTAAAAGACCATACGGCTAAGGAACGAGACAGTGATAAAAATTAGAGGCGCAGTCCGGTTGGGGTAAAACTTAACCAAACTGTTAACTGGAAGAAAACTGTTTTTCTCGAGAACATTATGGTACGTGCATACCGATTTCAGCACCTTTCAAAGAAAAACGAGGTTTTATGGATCATTTTCTTCAAAGATTAGTACGGGCCCTTATGAAGATATATCAAATGAATAAACGATTAACATTACATTTGTATATTAATGAACATTTTTGTTTACAAAAATTTATATATACGCTTCATAAAATACTTACATATGTCATCACAGCATTTTTTAGATGAGCCCTAAAAATATTGACGAAAATTAATCATCTATGACCTCGCGTGCGCTCTAGAAATATTTATATTCACCCTAAATACTTATTGCTCTTCCTTGAGTTTCCTTTTCACCTTTTAGCTCTAAATTTTATTCTATGCTAGTTTTTAGACTATTGGTTGTTGATATGAGTAAAATATTAATTGTTTAGATTAATTGTTAATCTGTGTAAAATATTAATGTTAATTATTTTTGTTTTACTCTAGTTAGTTACCAGTTTTTTGACATCATATTGCAAAATTAGGTGGACCAGCTTTTTTCCATGCGATAGTATAATCAATGGTCGTCTTAAGCACGCGTCACTGCCTTTTAACTGTGTAACTTAGCATTTGAAGATTTGGCTCTTTTTCCCTGTAAAGCGTCTTGTCTTCCAGACACTGGAAAACTAAAAGAAAAAACGGCTTTAAACGCTACGGTTTCGAAAATTTTCTTCATATGTTATCATTTTGAAAATCAGAGACTCCGGTTCTTGAAAAAATTATTTTTACAAAAAATATTTTTTATCAAAAAATTATTTTCACATTAAAAAGTTATTTTTGTATCAAAAAAATATTTTTACATTAAAAACGCTTAGACTTTGGCTAAAGTTTACGCTAACGAGACCGTACGGCTTAGGCTAACAAGACCGTATCAAAAAATATGCCACTCTGCACTGGTTGCCGTCTAGTATGCCCATGAGTATATAAGAGCCGAAGACTTATCATCCATCTTTCATCTTTCTTCTGTCTTAATCATGAATTCTAGAGTTACGCTCCATTCATGACGCAATCGCTTGATAAGCATGCGTGACTAAGAGAACAAGGCATATGAGCCTTTCATATAACACTATCGAACGAAATATCAATGTGTCCCCGTGGTGTAATGGTAACACTTTTGTTATTATGGTTGGGTTATTATTATTATTATTGTTGGATTGTTATTATTATGGTTGGATTCGATCCCGCGCGGTGGACTAGCTTTTTTCCTGTGCGATAGTTCAATCATTTGTCATCTTAACCAGGCGTCACTGCCTTTAAACTGTGTAACTTAGCATTTGAAGAATTAACTCAAAATTTTGTTAATCACACAGCTCAATATGTAATTAAACTCGATACATTTGTGTTTTCAAACAATTGACATGAAGATCAAGCATTTTATGTCAAAAATGGACCCAATTTAGGAGAAATCGCGCTTTTATTTTCTTTCTTCCAGTTCCAAGAACACATATCACATCTGTTCTCTTTCATTTAATTCATTTAATCTATTCAGTTTCGTTTTGCGGTTCCATTTTCTTATTTCTTGTTTTGCCTGTTTCCCTTTTCATACTTTTTTTTTGCCTGTTTCCCTTTTCATACTTATTCATCTTCTCTTTTCAGACTTTGCCTTTACTCGATAAACTCATTCGGTTTTTTTTCAAAGATACAATAATCTTCGTGTCTCCGTTACGATGTTTCTTTGCCTAGCTCACAACTTCTCTCATTTCTCCTTCTTTCTCTCTCGGTTTTCTATTCAGATCAGGAGTGGGCGAAAACAAAAACCAATTTTTTTTCCCGAATTTTTCGATTTTAAAAACCAACAAAACCAACAACAACAAAAAAACGAGAAAAACGTTTTTATCTGAAAGAAATTTTTTCCTCATTTCAAAGTGTTATTTTATGATGCTTCTCAAAGTTTTAATACATTTATTCATCTCAGATGGTCATTGTCTCTAATTAAAAGTTTACAACAATCATACATCATGAAAATCACCGTTGAGAGCTAAAGACTCGTTTAGCAAAAACAACAGCAAACAATTTATTAATCTCTGATACAAGAGCGAAAGAAAAAGTTTATAGAACTACCCCGTTCTTCTGTAATAATAACCTCCTTCAAATGAAAGGTTCACATCGATGAAAAACCTAGACGTATTTAGGCCGCTCTCAAAAGTATATGTGCTTGAAAAATGTTTATAATCAAAACCAGAACTCATTCCTCACACTATAAGTTGTACAGGGCGTCTGAACTCTAAAAGTATACCAAGTAAACAAGCATAGCTACATATCCAGTAAACTTTGGAGCACTGACCTTATACTCATTGATGAGAGCCGATGATGGTGAGGTTCTGATTCAAGAACAAAAGCTTAGAGAAATTGGACGGAGATAGACTTTTACGATTATCCGAAAGAATCCTTTCAGCTCCGCTAAACATCGCTCACAATCCGTAGATCTCACCGGAAGCACCAGGTATTTCAGGGCCCTTGTACAGTTAAAATCCGTAGAGCTCTCCGGAAGAACCAGGTATTTCAGGGTCCTTGTATAGTTGAATTTCTATCCGAACCTATCATAGCAATATCTATGAATGCCACATGGATAAATTGAATCGAAACCCACTGACAGGAATTTCGTAATTTTTAACAAAGCAGTTACATTGAAGAAAAAAAACTCCGAGAATACCGTAACTTGGTTCGATGTGGTCAATTAATTATTAGCACGCAAGCGCTGAGACTCTGTTTGTAAAAAAAGCAATGAAACATGTTCCAGGCAGGAAACACCAAAACCACCGCAAATACTCTATTTTCCGCTCTTTTTCGGTTTTTTGTTTGCTCTCGAAAGTTTTTTCGACACCTCGAAAAACATTTTTGTTGGACCTTTTTTTCAAAATTTAGATTTTTCAAATTTTTAAAAAAAAGTTTTTTTGAGACTATTTTGTTTTTCGAATTTTCGAAAAAAAATTTTTTTCGAAAATTGTCGAAAAACCAACAAAAAAAGAAAAAACCAAAAACGAAAAATGAACGGCCCTGATTCAGACCCTTAGCTCCTGTATCTCTCCTTTTCTCTCCTTTCATCACTTTCTGTGTTGCTCTCTTTCTTTCTCTCTCACTCTCTCTCTCCCCTTCTCTCTCTCCCTTTCTCTTTCTCTCTCAGTTTCTGTCTCTGTTCTCATTATTCATTTTTGCTCTTCTCTTTCCCCCGGAACGGCTGCGATGTAACGTCCATAAATAAACCATGCCGTAATGTTTTCCTTCTTCGTCCTACTCGAATGACCGCTTTGTAACGACTCTCAACAGACCTCAGTTTTAAAAAAAACCATCTTATAATGTCGCCTGAAGCCCTCATAAGATTTCATCTTCTCAAAAACCCTATTATGCTCTTTCATACATTGTGTGATAAAACAATTCAATTCAATTCTTTTTATCTGTCATTCCTTTCCTTTTCTCCTCTCCATCCCGTTTGCCGATTTTTCTCACCGTGGGGCTACATCAGCTTCATGCTCGTTTCTGTTTTTTTAAAAAAAGGCTTCAGAGAACTGAAAGGGGAGAGGGGGGAAGACTCGAAGAGTCTGAACAAGAATGAAAGGATGTGGTTGAGAGATTGAAAGCAGACAGAGAAGCAAAACAGTATTAAAAAGGTCCTCTGCATTTGCTGTATGTTCTATGACTCGAGAGAAGAGAGAGAGAAGCCTAATTAGTTGAAAGCTGAGTTGCATTCATCGAACTGAAAGAGTCACAACAACTCACGAAGCTCGTTCCTTGTTGCCTGGTTTAGTGGCCGGCTACTGAAAAGGAAGGCTTTTTGAATCTCTTTGATGGAGGAATTCCTTTCAGCTTATTCGAAATTCACCATTAAGTGGTGAAAGTATTAAATATTAAGTTTTTCTGAATTCTAGGAAGTCCTCTAAGGCTGATAGAGAGAGGAAGTCCTCTAAGGCTGATAGAGAGAGGAAGTCCTCTAAGGCTGATAGAGAGAGGAAGTCCTCTAAGGCTGATAGAGAGAGGAAGTCCTCTAAGGCTGATAGAGAGAGGAAGTCCTCTAAGGCTGATAGAGAGAGGAAGTCCTCTAAGGCTGATAGAGAGAGGAAGTCCTCTAAGGCTGATAGAGAGAGGAAGTCCTCTAAGGCTGATAGAGAGAGGAAGTCCTCTAAGGCTGATAGAGAGAGGAAGTCCTCTAAGGCTGATAGAGAGAGGAAGTCCTCTAAGGCTGATAGAGAGAGGAAGTCCTCTAAGGCTGATAGAGAGAGGAAGTCCTCTAAGGCTGATAGAGAGAGGAAGTCCTCTAAGGCTGATAGAGAGAGGAAGTCCTCTAAGGCTGATAGAGAGAGGAAGTCCTCTAAGGCTGATAGAGAGAGGAAGTCCTCTAAGGCTGATAGAGAGAGGAAGTCCTCTAAGGCTGATAGAGAGAGGAAGTCCTCTAAGGCTGATAGAGAGAGGAAGTCCTCTAAGGCTGATAGAGAGAGGAAGTCCTCTAAGGCTGATAGAGAGAGGAAGTCCTCTAAGGCTGATAGAGAGAGGAAGTCCTCTAAGGCTGATAGAGAGAGGAAGTCCTCTAAGGCTGATAGAGAGAGGAAGTCCTCTAAGGCTGATAGAGAGAGGAAGTCCTCTAAGGCTGATAGAGAGAGGAAGTCCTCTAAGGCTGATAGAGAGAGGAAGTCCTCTAAGGCTGATAGAGAGAGGAAGTCCTCTAAGGCTGATAGAGAGAGGAAGTCCTCTAAGGCTGATAGAGAGAGGAAGTCCTCTAAGGCTGATAGAGAGAGGAAGTCCTCTAAGGCTGATAGAGAGAGGAAGTCCTCTAAGGCTGATAGAGAGAGGAAGTCCTCTAAGGCTGATAGAGAGAGGAAGTCCTCTAAGGCTGATAGAGAGAGGAAGTCCTCTAAGGCTGATAGAGAGAGGAAGTCCTCTAAGGCTGATAGAGAGAGGTTTGTCCTTCGTTGTTCAATGCCTTTTATTTATTAAAAAACAGCAGTAGTTGTACGTTGAAGAAGTTTAAAGTTTAATGAAGTACAACATAACCGGAAGAGGAGAAGTTTTGCGCACAAGAGCGTTCATGAAACGCTTAAAGAGGCCTAGGGTCGCTTTCAATAAAATCTACTACTAGGGTCGCTTTCAATAAAATCTACTACTAGGGTCGCTTTCATTCCCCGAATTTAAGAGACCCTAGCACCTTAATTTCCTGAACATCTAAGGCAAGTTTTCTTAAGAAAAAACCTTTCCATGATCACATCTTTAAAATTAAGGCCAAAGCAGAGATATTGGGGGAGAGAAGAGAAAAAAAGAGAGAAAGATAAAGAGAGAAACAGAGAAAGAGAGAGAAAGAAAGAGAGAGAAAGAAAGAGAGAGAAAAAGAGAGAAAGAAAAAGAGAGAAAGAAAGAGAGAGAAAGAGAGAAAAAGAGAGAAAAAGAGAGAGAAAGAGAGAGCCATAAACTTTCTCAAGGTTTATGATATTCCTTTCTAAAAAAAACAACTTTGAAGGCCTTCATAAAATCTCTGTTCTTTTGTCTGCATATTTGGTATGAAAATATCCCAAATAAATCCTTATATTCTTGTTTTTGTTCAACCATATCTTTTGTAGGAAAGAAAAATTTTTTTTAGAGATTCTAGAGGGCAGACAGTCAGAGTGCGAGCGAGTGGCCGGAACTACCGTAGACCCAAAACTTTCTTTTTTTACCAGTGCTTTCAAAATTTTTTTTCATGAAGTTGCCTCTTCTCCTCAGCTTTCACAGTTGAACTCTCACATTTATAATTTTTCTCAATTTCTACATCTTGAAGTTCATTTCTTGCAAGTTCTCACCCCACCACAATAGTAGCTTGAATGAAGATTTTCAGTCTGAAAAGCGCATTCCTTCGGCAATAACAATGCTTCTACTTTCAAATATAAAATAATAATAATAATAATAATAATAATAATAATAATAATAATAATAATAATAATAATAATAATAATAATAATGTTAATAATATTTATCAATTTCGTAGAAAAATGGCAGCAATATCAATAAAATAGAATATCAATAGTTGTCGCAGTGCACCTGAAAACATGTGATCAAATAAATATGCAACATTTTCAGAATGTACTTGTGTGAGGTGGAGGACTCTGTAACCGATTTTTAATAGTGTGTTAAATCGAGAGACTTTTTCTCTGACCGCAAAGAATCACTCCAGCTGATCTTTATCTCTCTCTATTTCTCTATTTATCTTTCTTTCTCTTTATTTTTCTCTCTCTTTCTTTCTCTCTCTCTTTCTCTCTCTCTTCTCTCTCTTCTCTCTCTTTCTCTCTCTCTCTCTCTCTCTATCTTTATACTCTGTCAGATATTTTTCTCTGAATCTCTTGAAAACATAATCATCCATGATGCTTTTA
>OZ057407.1:10488300-10587956 GCA_964056735.1 Allodiplogaster pararmata
TGTACTTTCCAAATGCAGAACACCAAAATTCTTGTATACTCACTCCGCATCGGAGTGATCGGAGGAATGGCTATTCAAAAATGATGACAGTTTTTGGCTATTCAAAACGTTCTGTTCAACAAGCAAAGTATTTCGAATCGTTTTAGTCGCTCATTCAGACACAGGAAGTACATAGTTTCACAGAGCTCAAAGATGAAAATTCGAGGTTACGTGTTTTGGGGGAAATACAAAAAAAAATTCTCTTAAAACACAGAGTACCGCAAAGTGGACTACGGTAATCTCCTTAAGACGTTCTTTGAAACAACTTTTTTTCTCGTTTTCTTCTCAGATGTGATAATCAGCTTGGAACTGCTTTATTGAACTTAATATTTTTACAATGGTATTTTTACAATTATTTTTACAGTGATGTTATATCCCCGATGTGGCTTTGTTGATCTTGATAAAGCGTTTAAATTGAAAAATTTAATTGAATTGAATTGAACAATGGTGAGAGAGCTCAGAATTACACAGAGCCTTGGCGAGAGCGGGCGTGGGTGATGCGTGAGATGATTGGGTCCTCTGTACCTCAAAAATGATAGGATGTCTTGAAGAAATGGCCTGAAATATAGGTAGCGTTCGTTTCTGCGAAAAAAGACTTTTCTGATCAATATTCATAGTTACCGTGTCTGTATGTTCATTTTCGACCCAAAAAATTGGATCTCTCGCTCTGTGTTAATTTGACCATCCACCTTAATTTGATCATCCACCTTAATTTGATCATCCACCTTATTAGGTCATCAAAAGCTCATTCAAACGCTCTCAGACTGAGGCTTTTTCACAGTTTCAATGTTTCCCTTTCCTATTTTCTTTTTCTTCCTATCTTTCATTCTATCTCTCGTTCTCTCTCTACCCTTTCCTCTTTCTTTCTTCCTTCCTCTATTTCTCTCTATCTCCTCGTTTGCCTAAACCCCGCATTTCCTTTTGATTGCTCTCTTTTTTCTAAATTAAACAATATGAGCCTCTGGCAATGTTGCACATCTGTGCGATTCGTTACAGTAATATTGGATTAGCTTCTCCGTTTTTCTCATTAATTTAAATCTAAATTGCCGTGCATTTAGATTCCACAACATTCTTGAAAATCCAATGCACTACTCAAATTATTTTTCCCTTCGAGACCAGTATTTATGTATTCAATCTTTTTTCCTTAGCAGGAAAACCTTCAGCATCAACTGAAACCTCTGTATTCATTCAATCCCCTTTTTGTGCATCTTGAGCCAGTTTTTCATTCTTTGTAGCAGCCTCGGACAAAAACAAAATCTGGTCGTCAAGGATAAACTATTCCGCAACCTATTAAGATATTAGAGGCCAGAACCGAGTGATTTATTAATTTAATTTTTTTCTTCTGAAAAGCGATTTCCCACAAAGACGATTTTACCCTCGTTTATCAATGCTTTAAACGCCTTTGCTTCTTAACAGTCAACGTCTTTCGAAGAAACAGCTTCAAGCAAAACGATTCAGATATAACTATGTGTAAACACTTTTATTCTTTTAAAAAATCTCAACAGAATAATTTTCTGAAATCTTTTTGAATAAATCGTCCTTTTGATTGCTTTTTTTGCGAGTTCGAACGTGTGTATACTTTCTGAGCGAGGCTCACTACCAATTTTTCGGAGTTGTGAAAAAAGGCATAGAAATGAGCTTGAGTTGACAAGGTTATACTCTTTCAATGTTTTAAAAGATGCCTTAATTCTTCTTTCTTCTTTTTTCATTCTTCTTCCCTTACCCATGGAACGGCTGGAATGTAACATCAGTAAATCAACCATTCATTCACTGCTCCCTTTTTTTCCTGAATGGCCGCTTTGGAACGACTGTCAATAGCCCTTATCCTTCCTTCTGATCTTCTCTAACCGCTTCCAGGCTCTTCAACCCGTAACTCATCAAACTTCTGCAGAATGAATCTTCCATAATACCCCATCAAGCTCTATTCTACATTGCGTGATAATAAAAACTTGAAACTTAACATGGAAGGAAAATGATGTGGAGACTGGGTTTGATGAAACACGAAGATGGTTGTTCTAAAAAAGTATATGACAAGGTCATTCATCGCATGGGCGTTGGAGAAAAACCAACTTGGGTCTTTTTCTTGCAACAGGAAATCGAACTTCTCTTAACAGAAAAAAAACCTGAATCTAACGTTCTGCCAGAAGTGCACAAAAAAGTGTCAATGTTCGTCTTAAAAATTTATAAGCAGTCAGCTGCTTTGTTGCATTTGTGTGAGAAATCTCCGTTGGGTCTCTTGACGCTCTTGACGCTTTCACTTCTGTTATAACCTCAACTCGCCTTCATTCTTCCTTCGTTTCATTTTACCCCTCCAGCTCGTCACTTTAACCCGTATTCCCCGTAGGCATTCAGCTCTTCCTGCCCTCCCCTCTCTCTTATCTTTCTATCTTATTCTCTTTTTCTCTCGTTTTCTCTCACTCTCTTTCTCTCTCCCCCGTCTTCTTCTATCTCTATTCTCTCTTTCTCTCGTTTTCACTCACTCTCTTTCTCTCTCCCCCAATCTTCTTCTATCTCTATTCTCTCTTTCTGTATGTTTTTATCTCTCTTTTCCTTACTTAATCTTCCAACTTGTGCTTCTTGTTCGTCTTTTTTAAATAAAATATGAAAAAATGTGGTTGAAGACCGAATTTCTCACGCGGCATTATGTACAAAACCTTCGTAAAAGAGATTTGGAAGACTGAGGTTCAATATTAAGACTACCAGTGAAACAGAGAAGATAGAGATACAAACAAAAAAGTAAAGAATGAGATAGAGGCTCAAAAAAAGATTAACAAAAGAGAGAGAACGTTGCGCGAGTCTCACAAAAAGTTTTCCATAGAACATCAAAAGTTACAGGGTGGTCCATAAATAAAGTTACAAATGTTCGAAAACATTTCCTGGGAAAGTGACCGCACGTAGCGGTCACTTTTCTCGTTTTCCTGATCCCCCGTTTTTTTTAGTACGTGTCAAGTGAGTTGCGATTGATTCCATCGATGTTTAGGGTAATGACAGCGTTGAATCGCTTGCGCATTGCGATCATTCGCCTACACACTCTTGGCCACGCTCCTACTCGCATTGCTGAAACGCTTCGCCTGCCTCGCATGACAGTGTATCGAGCGATCAAAAGATTCGAGGAGCTTGGCACATCTTTGGACCGTCCAAGGCGAGGTCGTCCTCGCACTGTTCGCACGACACCACTCATCGAAAACGTTCGGAGTCGGATCAACCGAAATTCACGACGAAGCATCAGACAGATGGCGCAGCAGCTCCCGATGAGCCGAACTTCATTGAAACGAATAGTCACGGAGGAGCTGAGACTCAGGTCGTATCGTACACGGAAGGCCGCTTTTCTGTCGGCTCGCAACAAGTCGGGAAGAGTCAAAAGATGTCGCGACCGTCTTCGCCGTACGCAGCTAGGCGAACATTTCAATATGGTGTCCTCTGACGAAAAGCTGTTCACCGTGGAAGAAGTCCACAACTCAAAAAACGTCAGAGTGCTTGCGAAGGACGCAGAGCAAACCGATAGCAAGGGTAGAACGGTCCAACGCAGTGCACATCCAACTCAAGTCATGGTCTGCGCCACAGGAAAAACACCGCTTGTTTTTGTCGAGAAAGGCGTCAATATCGACACGGAATACTACCTGAACATGTTCTGCAAGACGTGCTCCATCCATGGTCTCAATCGCATTTCAATCAGAGGACATGGACCTTTCAACAAGACTCAGCACCAGCCCACAAAGCTAAAAAGGTCCAAACGTGGTGCAAGGAAAGTTTTCCCGGCTTCATTACAACATCAAAATGGCCGGCCTCATCACCCGACCTGAACCCGCTGGATTATTCCGTTTGAGCCTACTTGGAGTCCAAGGTCAACTCTCGCTCCCACTCAAATATTGATTCCCTGAAGAATGCCCTTCAGGCAGAATGGGACAACATCGGAGTCGAATACCTCCGTACAGTGGTAGAGGCGTTCCCAAAGAGACTTCGAGCTGTAGTTCGAGCAAAAGACGATAGTTTGAGCTGAACTTTCGCGTGAATGTTGACATTTATGTTGTTGATAAAATATGTTAATTTGAGATGATTTTCTCTGTTTTGAAAAAAGGTATAACAATTCCAATTTGTAACACTATTTATGGACCACCCTGTAGAATCTTATGAAACGAAAAAAAACACGAAGAGCTCATAATGAAACTAAGGCGTAATAGTAACTCTGTTAATCCATCCCCATCATAAACCCGGTGACTATAAGCTGTCAAAGTTTACTCCTCTCTCGACCCTTTTGAGAATTTCAGTTATTTATAGAAACTATTTCGTCGCACCTCGAAGTCATCTTTTCGTCTATTAGTTTATGTGTCATTTTTTTCAGGGGTATGCTTGCAACATTATAAATAAGATACATGCAACAAAAAAACACGATGGCTACAACAAACAAACAAAAAACTACAAGATGACAAATTCGTCCACCTAGCTTTTTGCTGCACCCTATTTCGTCGCACCTCGAAGTCATCTTTTCGTCTATTAGTTTAAGTGTCATCCTTTCCTTTTTCATTCAACAGATACTTCCCCAGCTACTCTTGTTGTGAGCTCAATTCGCCAGATAAGTCTAGAATTTTAAATTTCAACTTTTTGACGAAAACTCTTTCTGATTCGGCGGGCGAATTCTCTCTTTTTCATCGACGAAGGAGACGAAAGAAGTCTTCTTTTCGGGTGAGGCTAAGGCAAGTTATGAAATAATTGATCATTACCCATAGCAAAACAATCAATATGCCATTCCTTTTCACAATACTGGTTGCTCAGGGTTTTGAATGATCGCCTTTCCCCACTTCTGCGGCTAATGCACTCCGAGCGAATACTCAAAATGCTTCCTTCTCATTTTCTCTTATATTGCACGTTCCTTTTCTTTTTTCTCTCTCTTCTCTATTCTTTTCAGTTCTTGTTTCGCTTTGAATATCTCTTACCTCTCTCCCTTTCGTAATTTCTCCCAACGTCTTCCCCTCCTTATCTCTCACATTCTTTCTCTTGTCAGTCTGTTTCACTATTGTCCAAAATCTAAATGAATCTTCTTGTTTTCAGATGCACGTGTATGTCCGCCTTTTTTCCTATTTTAGGGCTTTTTTTCTTATCCCTTTTCCCTTCCAATGTTTCTATTACCTCGTCTTGCTGCTTTTATCGAGCACAGCTTCGGCTTCCTTTTCATTTGCTTCTCAGCAAGTTGAGAGCAAAGCTCTGGGGGAACTGGGCGGAAGTTGTCCATACACCTATTGAGTCATTTATTATATCAGAAATATATCAGAAATGGTTATATTGGCTGAGTATCAAACATATTGGGCAATTTTTCTCCGGTTACTTCTTTTGATCTTATTCGGTTGGTTTTTGAAAAACCACTCTCAAATATATTTTTATTTATTAGTCATTTTTGTTAGTAGTGAGGGGCAGAGGTGATAGTAGCTTTCTGAATTGTCAAGAGTTCAAAGCTAAGAAGCTTCGCAGCAGTCCAAGGTACTGCGGAAGCTTTTCAGGTAACACACCAAAGTAGCTTTTCAAAACATGGATTTAATTACCCAAGGAAAAAAAGCTAGTTACTGAGCGGACCTCTCTTTTTATCGCCGTAAGAGTCAATCGAGTTTTGTTGAGTAGATAAGAAAATGGGTCAACTGGTTCATGCGGAGCTTAATTTCATTACTAGTCAATAAATGGGGACTATGCAAGGAATGAATGAATGAATGAATGAATGAATGAATGAATGAATGAATGAATGAATGAATGAATGAATGAATGAATGAATGAATGAATGAATGAATGACTAAAGATCAAAGAGAAGGAAACGACTAGTTCGAGAAGTTGAAGATGTGAGGGCTTAGAGACAGACACGCAGACAAACACAAACATAATCGACTTTTATATTAGAAAAAAATTGGGGAAAAGTTCTATTAATTTTTATTTGAAAACAGAGAACAAAATTTAATATAAATAACCTAAATCACCTTCTATGTATTGGAAGGAAGAGCTTAAGTAGAGAGAGAGAGAGAGAAAGAGAGAGAGAGAGAGAGAGAGAGCGAGAGACAAAGGGGGAAGAGAGAAAGAGGCAGAGGCATAGATAAAGGAGATTCAGAAGAGAAAAGAGAGATATTTCAAGAAATTGTTAAAAAGAAGAGAAGCAAGGAATTCGAGGACTCGAAAAGGGAAAAGAAGAAATATAAGTTGAAATAATTAAATAATGATCGATAGAAAACTATAGAAAAGAATAGAAAAGTATAGAAAAGAAAAATAGTTACAGAGATAAAAGAGACAGAAAAAGTATAAAGTATATCGTACACAAGTGATGAAACAATTTCTCTGCAATTCATTCATTTTATGCCGATTCGGTACAAATGAAAGTCGATCAATCTTTTTTTCTGCATTACTTATTTTTGTTAAGAGAATAGCTAATACACAAGTTAACTAATGCCGAGCAGTAACAAACACAACTCAAAGTACTTTTTTGCCACACGTCTCGTGACTAACTCAAATATCCCCTGTCCCATCTGAAATACATCCTACATATTCCCTATCAATCATACCTATTCTCTTTTAGCTACTTCACTTATTGCGCTCTGCTATATTTTCATTTTAACGTTTTCGCAGTAATGGAACCTCATTTATGCGCAACTGAGCCGAAAAACGACACTAGAGCTAGCTTGTGAAATAAGAGAGAACTTTTGTGGGACATAATTGGGCTGCCCAGTTTTATCTTCAGCCTTTCGTAGGCAAAGCGTAAAATTTTTCAGCGTGGATTAGATAAACTCTTGTCCGTCTGATAACATCAGATGTATGTACACCAAGGGGACATGAATAATCCTCGGGTAGGGGTAGGTTACCCGGGTATGGGGTACAGGGGTTAACCTTCCCTACCCTCAAAATTCGTATGAGTAGAGAAAGGGGGTACCCCTACACTGGGTAGGCACACCCAGGCTTTCATGAAGCGCAATCACCAAAAATAGTAACTCACGCATGAAGCGCAGTAAAGGAAAATATTGGAGTAGGAAATCTGAAGAAAAAACTTGTGAAATTTTGCCGTCCGCGCATCCTCGGCTGGCTGAGAAAACAATTGGAATATCTCTAATTTGGTCATCACTACTATCAGGCACTGTAGTGTAGGGTGAAAATGCACGACTGTGGGTAGTTTGGCGAATGTTCGGATTCGCTGTGACGAATTATTTTGCAACATTTTTATTTTTATATCAAAAAAATATTTTTACATTAAAAAAAAACGCTTAGGCTTAGAAAAAAGTTTACGCTAATAAGGCCGTACGGCTTAGGCGAACGAGACCGCATAAGAAAATTTCTCATATTATTAATTTTTGTCAATTCAATGACTTTAATTGAGCCAGGCCGTTTTTTTAAGCTAGCCGAGGATGTGCGGACGGCAAAATTTCACAAGTGAAGAAATTTTTTTTTAAATTTGAATGTTTTTTTCAAGTTTTTGAATGTATTTAAATGTTTTCTGATGCATTTTGGCACTTGTATAATCAAATTTTCTAATTTTGTCTGGAGTACCGAGCGATTTCTCTTTCTCAGGCTCATATCTACTTAAGCGTCTATAGAGATTCTAGCCGTTAAAAGAAATTTTAACCTTCCAAAATGTTTGAATGGACGTCTAAAGTAGATTAGAGCCGCCAGTCCCCCTGCATTTATTTTTAGCCGTCCCAAGAAAGTTGAGCCGTTCAAAGAAAGTTTGACCGTCCAATCAAAAATCACTGGTTACTCAGCTCTCCCATTAGGCATTTTTTAAATAATAATTTTTTCAGTCGAGTTTGTCATTTTTCATAATTTTTTTTAAAAAATTTCTTTCGTCTATTTCGATTTTTGGCTCTTTTCCCATCATGGGCATACCCTGCGTCTTGTTTTGCAGACATGGTAAGATGCTTTTTACATCAATTTATTTGATACGGACTCGTTAGCCTAAGCCGTACGGCCTCGTTAGCGTAAATTTTTACTAAGCTTGAGCGTTTCTGATGTACAAAAAATTTTTGTTGTGAAGTCCGGAGAAACCGGAGTCCTTGATGCTCAAAATGATCACATTTGGGAACTTTTTTACTTTGTCTGGTACTCGCGTCGCGGCCCCCTTCGCGTCGCTTGAACAGGATTGAACCGTGGAATTAAAATTATTTTTACATTTAAAAAATGCTTAGGCTTAGGAAAAGTTTACGCTAACGAGGCCGAACGGCTTAGCTAACGAGGCCGAACGGCTTAGCTAACGAGGCCGTACGGCTTAGCTAACGAGGCCAAGGGCCGCGACGCGAGTACCAGACGAAGTAAAAAAGTACCCACATAGGAAAAAAACTTTCGAAGCCTTAGCGTTTAAAGCCAATTTTTCGTCTAGTATGCTCATAAGGGGATAAGAGCCGGTTTTTCTGGCGCTGCTTTCTAATTCATATTTCCCCGAGCAGGCTCTTTTTTACTTTAGCCGAGTTCCCGACGTTTATGAACTCATTTTTTTCGGCGAGTTTAAGGGCGTTTTCTTCGCAAACCAAAATTTTTCTTAAGCGCCAGAATTTCTGAATTTTCTGACAGTTCGATTTTTTTAATTTGCAGTCACTTAGAATTGCGTTGTAGAAATATACATAAAAATTTCCGAGTGCATAGATTTGAATAGTTTTCAGTTTTGAATTTACATATTTAAATGTTTTCTGATAAAGTTTGACACTTGTATAGTTGACCAGTCACCGCGTATAAATGTTGTCACTTCGGCAGTTAACATGTCATTTACCGCGAAGATCCATAACTGGCAAAGTGAGACTTGTTAGGTTAACCAGTTCCCCTACGTTTATGCAGTCATGGATGAGCAGCTAATTTTTCAAACCGTTCTTACGCTAACATATTGAATAGGGTCTAGGCAGAGGGGTGTCGATAAATGGCTTAGAGTTGCAAAAGCGGGTGCGGTTGCTGTTTCAGCCTCGGGTTTTCGACTTTTTTGTGTTTCACGATGTATCTTTGAAATGCTTTGGTTCCCCGATGTACTACTTTTGGAGTTTTTTTTCATCAAGTGATTCGATATTGTGTTGTGGCGGCCATTCCGCGTTGTAAACCCGATAAGCAGCAAGCTACCCTGGTCTGGAGCAGGGTAGACAAAAGGGCTACCCGGGTACCCTAGCTGGGTACCCTACCCATGTCTTTGTATATGGACTTGCTGGGTAGGTACCCAGGGTAGCCTGGGTACCCTACCCGGGGTACCTCAGTGCACATCAGTGACGCTATGCATATGGCCCTCAGGTCGCGAATTGATTGACACGTATTAACAGCACATTAGAGATGGAAGAAGATGCGACGAGAGATTTGGGTCCTATATGTAAATGAGCAGTTTTGCTGGCAGACCAATAGAGCTGATTATAAACACACCAATTACTTATTGCATCGAGGGCGAGTTGCAGTTCATGACCTCTTTCTGTGCAGGTATCTCTACTATAAGACACATACACTTTAATATCATCAGCGAACGCTTGGAATTACACATTAAGGAATAGAGATAGCGCATCTTTCAAATCGGTTTATGTAAAAGATGAAAAGCAAGAGGCCAAGGACGGAAACCTGGGGAACCCCTGAGGTTACACTCAATGGAAGAAAACGAAATCTACCCATGCGAACGGAAAAAAAAGTGCGTTGGATTGGAAGAAAGATTGGAGAAATGACAACTAGGGTGGTATATTATAATATCTACAATTGAAAAGCAACTTAGGAATACTGATTGTATCGAAGGTACGAGAGAAATTAAGGTATATGACATCAGTGGCAAGGCCGCTTGAAAGCGCTATGTCCAATCGTCCTCGCACATTTGAAAATTAGTCACAACGGAAGCCTTTACTCGAAATCCGTGCTGATAACTTGACAAGACATCGAAACGATCTAGATTCTCTCTTAATAGTTGCCAACAGCAAACTGCACATATTAATATAGAACGCTTATGCTTGCTTACTTCAATGAAAATTAACTTTAAGTCTCCGCTTCATTATCTAAATCATGCCTATCCGCATAATCAGCGTCTTTTCACCCGTATGACCTCTCATCTGTATCAACCAAAATTACACTCTGAAAGCATGCTCAAACGTACTATTCAGGTGCTCAACAGATTATTCTCCATCATGAGATATCTAAACTACTATCGGAATAATGTGATGGGTACGACCATTTCTAAACCCTTTCCAATGAGATGATAATTTTGAAGTTCTTGATGAAATATAAAAAAAGTTTTTAAAATTCTCTTTCTTAATCCTTAAAAAGCTGCTAATGAAAATCACGGTTGGTATAAGCCGTCATCCTTATAGCACGCAATTCAATTTAAACGCTTTATCAAGATCAACAAACCACATCGGGAAATCATCGATTATGGGATCTGAGCGTTGAGCGAGGCAAGCAGTAGCGATCGAAGTGCTACTCTTCCTCTTCTGTCGCTCATCATGGCGCTACGATCCCGGAGCGCAAAATCTTCTCGGGAAAGGACTCTCCCAGACGAGGGAAGAGACGGTGCGGGGAGCAACCGCTTACGGAGGGAGACGAATAAAAGAATGCACACAATGTGCAAAAAAATTTCTTGAAAGTACAGACTTCAACACTGGGAAAAAGTAGTAGCGCCTTGAGGTCGCCAGATCGGGCAGGAAGCCGAGTTCAGTTTTGTTAATGTTCAAATATATAAAAAAAAAAACTTGAAAATTTCATGAAGAACATAATTTTCTCTGAATTTTAAGGATCTTGTTCTTAAAAGTTCTTGTTGTTAAAGATCTCTGAGTTTAAGGATTCTTGTTGTTGAAACGAAAACATTTTTTTATGCAAAGGACAATGTGAGCAGTTATTTTAAACAGAAGCAGGATGAAAGAAGTTCTTCCTTTTGTTGAAAAAACACTGGAGAGCAGATACTGTTAGTATTTGTTCTAAAATTAGGAACTAGTTCGGAACTAGTTCTAAACTTAGGAACTAGTTCATTCTATCTTGTTCGCAATGGCTGGAGTGGTTGACTCACCATCCGCTCTCTGCTATATTCTATTCGTCTAGTCGACAAGATGCGATCCGGCTTCTACCAGGAATTGCGCACCTTGAAGCTGTAACGTCCTATCCCTCTCCCCTCTCGTTGCTACTATCAACCCTTCGACCTCAGATCTTTCCCCTCAATTTCAAGACCGTATACCTTACCACGAATTATTTTCATGCGTAATAAATTCATTCATTCATTCAACTAGTACTTGATTCTCTCCTAATCCCTGCCCCCGTAACGGGGACCATTCCCTTAGTTTAACCAGTTCCTTTTTCTTGCGTTATATAATACTCCCGCTCTCCATATGGAAGCACGTAGTAGAAGCTGTTGGGAGTCTAACTCGAACGTAGTAGAAGCTGTTGGGAGTCTAACTCGAACGTAGTAGAAGCTGTTGGGAGTCTAACTCGAACGTAGTAGAAGCTGTTGGGAGTCTAACTCGAACGTAGTAGAAGCTGTTGGGAGTCTAACTCGAACGTAGTAGAAGCTGTTGGGAGTCTAACTCGAACGTAGTAGAAGCTGTTGGGAGTCTAACTCGAACGTAGTAGAAGCTGTTGGGAGTCTAACTCGAACGTAGTAGAAGCTGTTGGGAGTCTAACTCGAACGAATTTTCTATTTAGGTATGTATATTTCTTTGCTCTTTCTGAGAGATGAAGGGATGATGAATGGCCTGCCATGTACCGCATACTATATTCAAGTACGGAGGAGCTTTAACGACGCGAAGCCTCACATTCCTTTTTTGATGCATCAGTTCTCTAGAGAAAATGCGAGTAAAACCAGGAAGAAGAACCAGAGAAAGAAGATGTAGAATTATCCAATTAGGAGCCAAAAAATGATTGGAGATGCATCGGAAAAGAACGTGTGTTTCACAGTTAAGGACGATTTCTGTTTAGTGGAGAAAACTCATGAGAGAATCGAAAACTAGTATCTTATCTATGAAAACAGACTAGTTTAGGTGAGAGCCCAATTCAGGTACATAGTTCATAAGCAAGCTACGAATGCACTCAAGCCTCTGCACTTCAAAAACATGAAAAAAGACTGGAAATAAAAAAAGACACATTGATGGAAAATAAGAAAGGAGCATTAAAATATTTTGAGTGACAGAAGGGTCACTAAAGTAAACAAGTTAAATTTTACTTTAGCCCCCCAGCACTTTTAGTCCCCTCAGTGATACAATAGCCCCCACACCACCGAAATTTTTTGTGGGGGGGGGGAGGCGAAAGCTAAATATATCAATTTGAGAAGTGGGAAAGAAAGTAATATCTCAAGAATTTTCATTAGCATCCCACCACAGAGAATGGATGAATAAAGTCCACACCCAGCAATCTGTTACATAAGCACCCCACCGAGCAAAAGTTTGTAAATATTACAAAATCCACCCCCCCCCCTCCCGCGGTATGGATTATTGGAAAAAATAATAACATGGACATTCAGCGTACTGACCTAATATGGATAGGTGACCTAATAAAAATAGGTGAAGCTTTGTTCCAGGCCGTTACTAAAGCACGCCGCGCATGCCTGCACGCCAAATCATTACTAATGCACGCCAACACGCGGGAAAGAGAGAAAGAGTGTTTGACGCACTATTGTGTTTCACACTATAATTAATTTTCTCCAAAAAATATGAATTTTCTCCAATAATATCATGTCATATCAAGCAGCATACGTGCGAAAGTTTAATAAACCATTGACAAAGGGCGACGTTTTAAATAAAGCACATGGGGCGGAGTTGAGAATTTTCCCGCGCTTTGACGTGCATTAGTAATGAGTTGGCGTGCAGGCGTGCACGGCGTGCGCGGAGTGCTTTAGTAATGGCCTTGTTCCATTAAAAAATGATCATCTCAAAATCTCTCTCTCTCTCTTGCGCTCTCTCTCTCCTTCTCTTCATTCCTATCTCTCCATTTTCTCTAAATTTTTCTATTTCTTTACCTATCTCTCTTTCTTTCTATCCCTTATTTTTTTATCTCTCAAGATTCTTCGTTCCTTCTGCATATTTCATTATTTTCAAATGTTCTCTTTGTTTCTGTTTAAACTTGTCTTCACTTTTGTTGCACTTGTTTCCTCCCCATGCTTTATTTCTATGTATTACTCTCTCTCTCTCTCTCTCTCTTTTCTCTCTCTCTCTCTCTCTCTTCCATTATTTTCAACCGTTGTCTCTGTTTCTGTTGTGCTTTTTACCTCTTTTGTTGCACTCTCGCTTCCTCTCCAAACTTCTCTTTTCTAGGGGCAACTTCTGCGATTAATTTCGGTCTACTACGTTCTTTAAGCCATTTTTTCTATACTCAATTCGCTCTGAGAACCCTTAGCCTCTTTATTTTCTTGTGTTTTGTTTTGCTTTTAACCGCAGCCCCTTTATGCCATCGATTTCGAAGGCGGGACTAGTGTACGAGAAGTAAGGCAAGATATACATATATGTTTAAAAGATATTCAGAGAAAAACCGAGCAAGAGGGCGAGGAAGCTTGAGAGTGAACGAGAGCGGTAGAGAAGGAGAGGGAGGCTACAGAGCAATAGACAGGCTGCGAGGAAGACGGAGAGGAAGCTTTTGCTTTAGAAACCGAATCCTCTTCGGGAGAGCCTTGTACCTCCCTCGCCTACAATTACTCCCTCCTCTGACCAGGAGATCCTTCAGAAGCCCCCGTCGTTCCACTCGACTGTGGTGACTCTTCTCATCCCCCTCTTCTCGCCCTTTCTTTCTTTGCACTCTCCTCGCTCCCACACGCTGTCTCTCTCTTCCTACAATGCGCATCCCCGCCACTTCCACAGTAATCCTAATCATCGCTACAGTGTCGCTCTGCTTCTCATTTGCCCTGGCCGCACCCACGGTAAGCGGTTTCTGCTCCCTTTTTCAAACCGTTCTTGAGGAAGAAGAGATGGCAATCTGTTGAAATGAAGTGTCACGTTTTTTAGTTACACACATAGTTCAATTTTCTTGTTACCAAATTCAGTATGAAACTAAACGCCGCGAATGACATAGGTATTCGGTTTCGCCTTATAATGAGTCAAGATGAGTCGGGCTTAAAATCAGTTTCATAGTATTTTTTTGTTCAAAAAAGTACCTACAGGGTGCATCGAAAGTACTTGGACAATACTTAATCAAACGTGGCGGTAAAACTAAGAATCTCGCGCGCTCGAAGATGACATCAAATTATTCGTCAATCTTCTCTCTACTTACTATTTTTTTAAATGAAGTTTGAATATTTTAACTTTCATGGTAAGATGTGCCCTAATCCATCTCGAGCTGCAATTCAGGATTTAAGCAGTGCCGGTCACCCCACTTCAGAAATCATCCGTCTACTGGGTGTTCCTCGTTCAACCGTTTATAATACTCTCAAACGTGATACGTTCTCTGACTGTCCTCGTTCAGGCCGTCCAGCTTCTGCTACAACTCTTCGGATCAGGAAAATCGTCCAGAAACGATTCAAACGCAATGGTATGGAGAGTTAGATGGTATGGACACGTGATGCGAAGAGACGCGACCAACATCGCAAGACACGCCCTTGACATGGAAGTACCAGGCAAACGCCCTCGAGGCAAACCGAAGACAAGATATATGGATACGCTCAACCAAGACCTGCGCCTTGCAAGACTCCACTCGGAAGACGCAACGGATAGATGTTTCTGGAGAGCTAGAAGCCGTACAGCGGACCCTACTCCGACCTCGGCCGGCGCGGGACAACGCTAAGAAGAAGAAGAAGAAACGATTCAAACGCAACCCTGGAGGCAGCATGAGAAAAATGTCTGCTAAAGTAGGTGTATCTGACCCATCGATAAGGAGCGTTGTCCATGAGCAACTCGAGATGTACCCCTACAAGTACCGAAATATCCATGGATTCTCAGACAAACAGAAAAAAGCGAGGCTCTAAAAATGCTATGGACTCCTCTCGAAGGCCGCGGCTGGAAATCACCTCACCACTCTTTTTCACGGATGAAAAAACTTTCACTTTTGAACGGAGTTTCGATCATCAAAATGACAAGGTGCTTGCATCAACTTCTGAAGCTGCTAATTCTATTGGGAGAATCGTATCTCATGTGTCTCACCCCGCTTCCGTCATGATTTTCGCCAGGGAGTCGGCTACTGGTCGCACTCCACTCTTTTTCGTTCCAAAGAAGCCAAGGTGACTACGGAACTGTAAATATCGGGTATTCTCGAGAAGAACATGAATGTCTGAGCTGATGCCCATTTCGGAAATCAAAACTGGACGTTCCAACAAAACGGAGCCCCGGCATACAGAAAAAACAGAAGAGGCTTTCTCGCAATATGCGTTCATTCATCGCGGCTGGAGAATAGCCTGCAAGTTCACCCGTCTTGAATCCCATAGATTTTTCCATCCGGTCAATCTTACAGAGCAAAACCTGCTCTTTTGCTCACACCCACTTGTCCAGTCTGAAAAGGTCCCTACAGCGTGAGTGGACAAGGATTCCCCAGGAGACTCTGCGGGCTGCAGTCGAAGCATATCCCAAGCGTCTGAGAGCTGTAATCCGAAACAAAGGCAACCATATCGAGTGATATTTTTAACTTGTGTTGTTGAGACTATGAATAAACTCTGTTGCTAAATTGACGGGATTATGTTCAATTTAAAATTAAATAAGCGGTTTTTTTCAGTGTCCAAGTACTTTTGACGCACCCTGTAGTCAATGCTTCCACGTTGTCTATTCAAAGATTAAAAAAGAAAGCTGGTACCTTAAAACATAAAAATTTTGAAGCGAAAAATGATGTTTTAATAGCTTTTAACTTTTTGAATTGTTATCATGGGTGAAATTATTGCCTCCGTAATGAATTGAAAAGCATAAAAAATAAACTTGGTTTGAACTTGATTGTTTTCTGCACAGGATAGTTTCTCTTTCTTGGAGAGTTCCCCACTCAATTCCACGAGTTAAGACCAGTTATTCTCTCTAGTTTTTGTACTTTAGTTCTTACTCTCTGTTCCCATCTAATGTTTCTCAATCAAATTCGTCAGTAAGGATGCACTTGCATAGTATTGTTGGCACTGTTTCCACGGCATAATTTATTGTTCCATTGAAGTACACCTTACATTACTTCAAGTTCACGTTACTTACGAGGTTTATTGGCTGGAAGAAAAGTAATTTCACTGATGACAATTGATTAAACTATCGCACAGAAAAAACCTAGTCCACCGGGCGGGATCGAACCCAGCCATCTCTTCTCAAAACGGGAGCGCGCGTTACCATTACACTACGGGGACACATTGCTATTCCGTGCGACAGTGTTATATGAAAGGCTCATATGCCTTGTCCTCTTTAGTCACGCATTATCATTAAGCGATTGCGTCATGAATGGAGCGTGACTCCAAAATCCACGATTAAGACAGAAGAGAGATGGAAGATGATAAATCTTCAAATTCTAACTTACGAATTTGAAGATTTCACTTATTTGAGTTTTTTTGAGTTTATTACGCATGGAAAATGCGTGGTAAGGTATAAGGAAGGGGTTCTTCCATGTGAAGGGAAACATGAGGTCGAAGTAGTCGATAACAAATGAGTTCGAAAGAGTCCACGTTGATTTCGGAAAGAACTTGCGAGTGATTGGTCGGTCCTACTCCATTGGTAGCATTGTGTAGGAGGGCGGTAAGGGACAATACAGCTTCAAGGTGTCCAATTCCTCGTTGAAGCCGGATTGCATCTTGTCCACTAGACGAAATTAATAGAGCAGAGAGCGGATGGAAAGTCGACCACTCCAGTCATGGCGAACAAGATAGAATTGTATTCATTGTTTTTATTGTTTCTTTTTATTGTTATTCAAAAAAAACTTATGAGTATTCATTTTGTTTCTTTGTTCCACTACGGACTATTTGAGCTTCTCACTTTCGATTCTTGTGCTTAAGAGGAATGAAGGACTCATCAAAGCCTGCTTTCCCACTAGAAAGAGATGCAGAGTAGATGTACGAATGACTGCCGCCTTTTTTGCCAGTATTACTTATTCATATTGAAGAAAAAGGAACTTTACAGAGTAGAAGAGCGGAAGAGAGATAGAGAGAAAGAGATACATAGAGACAGTTAGAAAGAGGAGTCAGAGATAGAGAGAAAGAGATACATAGAGACAGTAAGAAAGAGAGTCAGAGATAGAGAGAAAGAGATACATTGAGACAGTAAGAAAGAGAGTCAGAGATAGAGAGAAAGAGATAAATAGAGACAGTAAGAAAGATGAGTCAGAGATGGAGAGAAAGCAATTTGATCAAATTTTTCCTGGTGGAATAAAAAAAATTGATTCCTGTCCTAATCTTTTGAATCATCAAAACTGAAAGGCCAGTTTTTATTTACAAATGAATTCGAGTCTTTCATACGACAACTGATGCGAATATAAATTGAAGTTGTTGAGAGAGGGGAGGAGAAATTTTTTCTAGCCTTTACTCGCCGTATATTATTGCTTCTTCATTCCGGACCAGAATGTAAAGGGAATTTAGAAGTCAACGACTATCATTTTCTGGGAAACTTTGGGAAGCCAAAAAAAGACGAGATGTGTAAAAAAACAAAGTAGGAGACTTCGCTAATGGCTAGCCATGGACATATACTACTACTATAGTGGAGACTTCGCTAATGGCTAGCCATGGACATATACTACTATAGTGGAGACTTCGCTAATGGCTAGCAATGGACATATACTACTATAGTGGAGACTTCGCTAATGGCTAGCAATGGACATATACTACTATAGTGGAGACTTCGCTAATGGCTAGCCATGGACATATACTACTATAGTGGAGACTTCGCTAATGGCTAGCCATGGACATATACTACTATAGTGGAGACTTCGCTAATGGCTAGCAATGGACATATACTAATATAATAGACGAAGAATATCATGACAGAGTTCGTGAAATAAGAGATCCTTATCCACTTTTTCTTTCAAAATGAGAATTCTGTCTTATTTTGATCCTGAGGGTTTCCCCTTCAAACAAATAATATCCTCTCTTTTGACTGTCATTGACACCAACGTTCATCGAGTTTTAACGTTCATACGAATGACTGAGAGAAAATATTAGGCAGAGAGAATGTGTGAAAGAGAAAGAGAGAGGGGGAAAGAGAGAAAGAAATTATGACAGAAATAGAGAAGGATAATATTATACATATATATAGATAGAGACAGAAATGGAGAGAGAGCGTCGGTAAAAAACTGGATAGAAATTACTGACTTCTTCGCTTTCAGTTTTTCCTTGACATTTATTCTGTGTTTTTCTCTCGGAGTGTTGTTTCACATATTGAAATGGGTTCTGCGGGGAATCTGGGAGCTCTTTTGATTTTATTTGTTTCCACCTATGAAACCATGGTATCTCTGGCTAAAAATAGTTAAAATTCAATGGGATAGCAATTAAACCTTGCTGTGATGAAGGAAATAACGCATGATTGGAAAAAAGTGCCGCTTTTCGGATGCTCATCACGTGATGATAGATTTTTTTCAAATTACAAACTGTTTTTTGTAGCATTTTTTGTAGCATGAACTTGGGAGAAAAAATTGGCAGAAACATAGAAAAATGTCAGAAAATTAAAAATTTTATTCGTATAATTTACGTCGCATACACATTAGTTTAGGTAATTTTTCACATAGAGGCATTTGATAACACAGGAGAAAAAAAGGAGAATAAATTAAAATTAAAGCTTGTGAATTGATGCGTTAAAAAGAGGGAGAATAAGTGAGACAGATTGTGAGTAAGAAATAAATGTGGGGAAAAATCTTCAATGATAATAGGCTTTGGAATAATTCATTAAATATTCTACTGAGAACAATCTAAATATAAATAATTCTAACGTTCATACACTCCACACAGATTAAAAAAAATTCTAGAGTAAGAAAAGAGACTTGAGATTCCAATGCAGTGGGATGTATATAAAATATGCTTTTTGGGCCCTTGTTAGGTATCCCACAAATCCAAAAAATGGGATTTTTCCGGTCTTTCTTGCAGTCGTTTCTAACGTTTTAGTTAATTAGTGTGTTTGATGCAATTACATGATATGGAGCATACATATATAGTAAATTGTTATGTTTCATAGTTTATGAAAGAATTTTCTGAAGTATTAGACTATACACTTTAGAAGTTTTCTTCTTCAAATAGAGCTTTTCGTTGTTTTAAAAAAAAAGGTTTTTAAAATGTTTTTTTTGTGCTGTGTGGCGAATCACATAAGAAATCGAGGGCACATACATCATGAATAATAGCGTGGAGCGTTTCTTATTTCTTACTCACAGCCTGAGCTCATGTGTTTCTCCACTTTTTGGTGAACTTACATTTTTCAATTTTGACAAGTGCAGCAGAAAAAAATCCATGTAACACATGATGATTTACACGAAGAATGGATTGTCAGCAGAGAAGTAATTTTTCTCACACTTCTCGTGTGGAAAGTTACGCTCTCTCCCGAGTTGAGATACGAACCTAACTTCGCAAAACCAAACTTTTGTTGCTCCCTGGCTGAGTGCTAATGTGTGTAACAGCAATGGGAAATTAACCTCTCGGCTTGGCTGGGTCAATCCGTGATGTGGGTCAAATTCATAACCCTCTGTATATCAATTGTTTACTTGACTATCATGCCGCATCCGGATGAAGCGTCATTCTAATGACGCTTCATCCGGATGCGGCATGATAGTCAAGTAAACATAGTCAAGTGATATTCAAGTAAACACGGTTTAATCTCCAGATAGTTTCAAATACTTCTTTGCGAAATGTGTCAGAGCACAGGTCATCAACTAAATTTGATTTAACGCTCAATCTTAATGCATGGGACATGGAGCAACTCAAATTGCCTTGTGCTCGGAGTAGGAGAATGAAAGATATAGAACGGGCGATAGGACTTCAACGTGTTGATTTCTTCTGGAAGTCGGCATCTTTTTCGTCGATCAGGCGAAATGAGGACAATAGAGATGGAATATAAAGTCGAAACTTCATATTTTGTGAACGAGTAACTATCATTATATAATATTTTGTTTAGTATAGAAAGGGAAGCAAAAATTAGAATGATGAAAAAGAAGTTGAAAAAACCACATATTCCAATTGCCTCAGTCTCTCTTAATATGTACAGTACCGCCCAAAATGTTATAATATATAGGGTTATTGAACATAACTTTTTTTAAAAAAAACGAATGAAGATCAAATTTTCAGATATTTTTTACAAGCCAAATTCACATGTTTCGAGTAATAGAACAAGTTTGGAAAATGCTTTATTAGGTTTATTCGTAAAAAAATGGAAATAGTAAAAAGTGCTTATAGAGATGTTCAGTTTTTTCGAAGTAATAAAACAAGTATTCTAGTATTTGGTGGCATATCCTTTCGAGTCAATGACTGCCTGACATCTACGAGGCATAGAATCAATCAAAGAGTCAATGGTTGCCTGCAAAATCGCCTTCCATTCCTCCTCTAGCTGCTTAAACTTTTCATCAGCATTTCTGCATGTTCTTCCCGTCAATTTTCGTTGCAAATGTTCCCATAAATTTTCGATGATGTTCAAATCGGGAGACTGGCTCGGCCAGTCCAAAACATCCACATGCCGACGGCGAAACCAGTTCTGAACGTGCTGAGATCGATGTTTCGGGTCGTTATCTTGTTGAAAGGTGAACCCACGGCCGAATTTGGAGAGGGCCCAAGGGCGCATAGTGCTTTCCATTATGTTCTCATAGCCGTAACGATCGAGATTTCCGACAATACGTCTAATTGGACCCATGCCGCTGGCGGAAAAACAGCCCCAGACCATCACAGAACCACCGCCATGTTTGACTGTGAGCGACTGGTATTGCGGCAGGAAACGCTTGCCCGCTGGACGTCTTACCCACCTCAGACCGTCACTGCAGAACATATTAAACTTGGATTCATCGCTCCAAACAATCTGAGACCACTCACGGCGTGTCCAACTGAGGTGATCCTAAGCCCACTGAACTCGAACTTTACGATTTTTTTCGCTGATGAAAGGCTTCTTTGCAGGCCGCCTTCCATTCAGTCCAGCGGCTTGCAAACGGCGTTTGATGGTAGTTGTTGAAGGAGCAGGAGTCGCGGGCGTTGATATGACAGCTTGAATGTCTGTAGCAGTGCGTTTCGGGTCTTCGCGAGATGCGCGCAGGATGCTTCGGTCCATGTACCTCGAAGTTACGCGGGGTCTCCCCGAACTTGTCTTCACGATGACTCGTCCCTGCAATTTTTTTGTGTTCCAAAGTTATTCAGTTGTAGAAAATTCGTTTACCTGGGTTCGAAAACGCCGGAGGATATGGGAGATAGCGCTCTGAGTTACCCCGAACTGCTGAGCGAGCTCGCTCTGTGACCGGCCCTGTTTCGCCCCAGCAACAACAGCTTCTTGCATTCTTTTACTTGTATTTCGATGTCCAACAGTTCGAACCATGACTTGAAACAAAATTTTTATGAATTAAGTTCGGTAAACAAAAAAAAATCAACTAAAAAAAATCATGGAGAAAAACTGAAAAATGGAAGATATACCAATTTCGGTGTATTTCCTGGAGATAAATAATAAATCACTCAAAACGACGTCAGGTACGGTACAGACACCCAAAAAAACTTCTGTGAAAATTTGAGCTTTGAATTTTATCTTTGAAAAAAGTTATTTTCAATAACCCTATATATTATAACATTTTGGGCGGTACTGTAATTGTCTTTCTGCTTCCCTCTCTGCAAAATCTGTTTCTGCCTCTTTCCTCTCTCAACCCTTTAGTATAGCCAAAAAACCATTCTCATCAATTTTCTGCCTCCCTCGGCATTGCATTCAGTCTTCATCATTCACGCTTTCCCCTTTATCTATCTTTTACTAAAACAAAAGGATACCTCTAAAAAAAGTATAAACTCTTATAAATCTCACATTTTTGCAGAATGAACGTTCTCTCACCCGGAAACAACGAAGTTCCGATGCAGCAAAAGGTTAATCTCATTGTTCATTACTCACCCCCCCCCCCTCACTGTTCATTACTCACCCCCCCTCACTGTTCATTACTCACCCCCCCCTCACTGTTCATTACTCACCCCCCCTCACTGTTCATTACTCACCCCCCCTCACTGTTCATTACTCACACCCCCCTCACTGTTCATTACTCACCCCCCCCCTCACTGTTCATTACTCACCCCCCCCCCCCTCACTGTTCATTACTCACCCCCCTCACTGTTCATTACTTACCCCCCCCTCACTGTTCATTACTCACCCCCCCCTCACTGTTCATTACTCACCCCCCCTCACTGTTAATTACTCACACCCCCCCTCACTGTTCATTACTCACCCCCCCCTCACTGTTCATTACTCACATTACTCACCCCCCCCCCTCACTGTTCATTGCTCACCCTCCCCTCACTGTTCATTACTCACCCCCCCCTCACTGTTCATTACTCACCCCCCCTCACTGTTCATTACTCACACCCCCCTCACTGTTCATTACTCACCCCCCTCACTGTTCATTACTCACACCCACCCTCACTGTTCATTACTCACACCCCCCCCCATCACTGTTCATTACTCACCCCCTCACTGTTCATTACTCACCCCCCTCACTGTTCATTACTCACCCCCCTCACTGTTCATTACTCACACCCCTCCTCACTGTTCATTACTCACCCCCCTCACTGTTCATTACTCACACACCCCCATCACTGTTCATTACTCACCCCCTCACTGTTCATTACTCACCCCCCTCACTGTTCATTACTCACCCCCCTCACTGTTCATTACTCACCCCCCTCACTGTTCATCACTCACACCCCCCCTCACTGTTCATTACTCACCCCCCTCCCTGTTCATTACTCACACCCCCCCTCACTGTTCATTACTCACCCCCCCTCACTGTTCATTACTCACCCCCCTCTCACTGTTCATTACTCACCCCCCTCACTGTTCATTACTCACACCCCCTCACTGTTCATTACTCATCCCCCTCACTGTTCATTACTCACACCCCACTCACTGTTCATTACTCACACCCCCCCTCACTGTTCATTACTCACCCCCCTCACTATTCATTACTCACACCCCCTCACTGTTCATTACTCACCCCCCCCTCACTGTTCATTACTCACACCCCCTCACTGTTCATTACTCACACCCCCCTCACTGTTCATTACTCACATCCCCCTCACTGTTCATTACTCACCCCCTCACTGTTCATTACTCACCCCCCTCACTGTTCATTACTCGCACCCCCCTCACTGTTCATTACTCACCCCCCCTCACTGTTCATTACTCACACCCCCTCACTGTTCATTACTCACACCCCCCTCACTGTTCATTACTCACCCCCCTCACTGTTCATTACTCACACCCACCCTCACTGTTCATTACTCACACCCCCCCCCCATCACTGTTCATTACTCACCCCCTCACTGTTCATTACTCACCCCCCTCACTGTTCATTACTCACCCCCCTCACTGTTCATTACTCACACCCCTCCTCACTGTTCATTACTCACCCCCCTCACTGCTCATTACTCACACCCCCCCATCACTGTTCATTACTCACCCCCTCACTGTTCATTACTCACCCCCCTCACTGTTCATTACTCACCCCCCTCACTGTTCATTACTCACCCCCCTCACTGTTCATCACTCACACCCCCCCTCACTGTTCATTACTCACCCCCCTCCCTGTTCATTACTCACCCCCCCTCACTGTTCATTACTCACACCCCCTCACTGTTCATTACTCACACCCCCCTCACTGTTCATTACTCACATCCCCCCCTCACTGTTCATTACTCAACCCCCCCCCCTCACTGTTCATTACTCACCCCCCTCACTGTTCATTACTCACCCCCCTCACTGTTCATTACTCACACCCCTCCTCACTGTTCATTACTCACCCCCCTCACTGCTCATTACTCACACCCCCCCATCACTGTTCATTACTCACCCCCTCACTGTTCATTACTCACCCCCCTCACTGTTCATTACTCACCCCCCTCACTGTTCATTACTCACCCCCCTCACTGTTCATCACTCACACCCCCCCTCACTGTTCATTACTCACCCCCCTCCCTGTTCATTACTCACACCCCCCTCACTGTTCATTACTCACACCCCCCCTCACTGTTCATTACTCACCCCCCTCACTATTCATTACTCACACCCCCTCACTGTTCATTACTCACCCCCCCTCACTGTTCATTACTCACACCCCCTCACTGTTCATTACTCACACCCCCCTCACTGTTCATTACTCACATCCCCCTCACTGTTCATTACTCACCCCCTCACTGTTCATTACTCACCCCCCTCACTGTTCATTACTCGCACCCCCCTCACTGTTCATTACTCACCCCCCCTCACTGTTCATTACTCACACCCCCTCACTGTTCATTACTCACACCCCCCTCACTGTTCATTACTCACATCCCCCCCTCACTGTTCATTACTCACCCCCCCCCCCCTCACTGTTCATTACTCACACCCCCCTCACTGTTCATTACTCACACCCCCCCTCACTGTTCATTACTCACCCCCCTCACTGTTCATTACTCACACACCCCCATCACTGTTCATTACTCACCCCCTCACTGTTCATTACTCACCCCCCTCACTGTTCATTACTCACCCCCCTCACTGTTCATTACTCACCCCCCTCACTGTTCATCACTCACACCCCCCCTCACTGTTCATTACTCACCCCCCTCCCTGTTCATTACTCACACCCCCCCTCACTGTTCATTACTCACCCCCCCTCACTGTTCATTACTCACCCCCCTCTCACTGTTCATTACTCACCCCCCTCACTGTTCATTACTCACACCCCCTCACTGTTCATTACTCATCCCCCTCACTGTTCATTACTCACACCCCACTCACTGTTCATTACTCACACCCCCCCTCACTGTTCATTACTCACCCCCCTCACTATTCATTACTCACACCCCCTCACTGTTCATTACTCACCCCCCCCTCACTGTTCATTACTCACACCCCCTCACTGTTCATTACTCACACCCCCCTCACTGTTCATTACTCACATCCCCCTCACTGTTCATTACTCACCCCCTCACTGTTCATTACTCACCCCCCTCACTGTTCATTACTCGCACCCCCCTCACTGTTCATTACTCACCCCCCCTCACTGTTCATTACTCACACCCCCTCACTGTTCATTACTCACACCCCCCTCACTGTTCATTACTCACCCCCCTCACTGTTCATTACTCACACCCACCCTCACTGTTCATTACTCACACCCCCCCCCATCACTGTTCATTACTCACCCCCTCACTGTTCATTACTCACCCCCCTCACTGTTCATTACTCACCCCCCTCACTGTTCATTACTCACACCCCTCCTCACTGTTCATTACTCACCCCCCTCACTGCTCATTACTCACACCCCCCCATCACTGTTCATTACTCACCCCCTCACTGTTCATTACTCACCCCCCTCACTATTCATTACTCACCCCCCTCACTGTTCATTACTCACCCCCCTCACTGTTCATCACTCACACCCCCCCTCACTGTTCATTACTCACCCCCCTCCCTGTTCATTACTCACACCCCCCTCACTGTTCATTACTCACACCCCCCCTCACTGTTCATTACTCACCCCCCTCACTATTCATTACTCACACCCCCTCACTGTTCATTACTCACCCCCCCTCACTGTTCATTACTCACACCCCCTCACTGTTCATTACTCACACCCCCCTCACTGTTCATTACTCACATCCCCCTCACTGTTCATTACTCACCCCCTCACTGTTCATTACTCACCCCCCTCACTGTTCATTACTCGCACCCCCCTCACTGTTCATTACTCACCCCCCCTCACTGTTCATTACTCACACCCCCTCACTGTTCATTACTCACACCCCCCTCACTGTTCATTACTCACATCCCCCCCTCACTGTTCATTACTCACCCCCCCCCCCTCACTGTTCATTACTCACACCCCCCTCACTGTTCATTACTCACACCCCCCTCACTGTTCATTACTCTTTTACGTTCATTTTGATATCTTGTGACATGAAATTGAGTGAGGTTTTATTAACTGACATAAATCAAAGTAAGAAAAAATCGCCTTGTTGTGAATATGCCCATCCCATCGTCTAGTCTTTGGAACTAATAAGCTCCCCCCACCCCCCTCTAGCTCAGATAATATCAGTATATTTTCAAACATCATTTATATATCTAATTCTTCAACTCTCAAATTTTTCGTCTTCAATATTGTGAACTGAAAAATATACCAAGAACGCAGAATTTCGTGTAAAAAGCGGTCATTGGATATAAACTAATCCTTGTCTTCACTGCTCTCACCCCCCCCCCCCCTCATTGGATATAAACTAATCCTTGTCTTCACTGCTCTCACCCATTTGTGCTACATACAAATGCACTTAATCTCTTCCAATTTTCGATGTCCCTTAGTCATAAATAGTTCTTACAACGAGGCTCTTGAAAACATGAAGCATTTTATTGTTGAAAGCATTCAGAGTACTTTAAAATGCTTTCGAGAAGGCTTTATGAACTATTTTCTCGAAATATTGTAAACAAGGTTTTAAAAAAACTCCTTGAGATTGAAGATTTAACGCGGAGGGTGAAGAGTGCGTAAATATTTCAAACTCAAAACAGAGTATTTTTATAGTTATCCAAGTGTTTTCCGTGAATGAATCAAGATAATTTTTGATCTTTCAACTTGCGAAAAAAGGAAAAAGAGGCAGAGAAGCGTGCTAGAAAAAGGAAAAAGAGGCAGAGAAGCGTGCTAGAAAGGAAAAAGAGGCAGAGAAGCGTGCTAGAAAGGAAAAAGAGGCAGAGAAGCGTGCTAGAAAGGAAAAAGAGGCAGAGAAGCGTGCTAGAAAGGAAAAAGAGGCAGAGAAGCGTGCTAGAAAGGAAAAAGAGGCAGAGAAGCGTGCTAGAAAGGAAAAAGAGGCAGAGAAGCGTGCTAGAAACACAAGATGAAAAGAAAGCACAAAAAACCAGAAAGAAAGAGAGGAATTTACATAGAATTCTTTCACTTTCCTCCTGTTAAAATAATAGTAGGCTGCATGAAAATCGAAAATTTACAAAGATTTTTTATTCAATCTGGGAGCTAAATTACAATCTTGACGTTGATGTAACGATAATTTTTTGCTCTTCTCTTTCCCCCGGAACGGCTGCGATGTAACGTCCATGAATAAACCCTGCCGTAATGTTTTCCTTCTTCGTCCTACTCGAATGGCCGCTTTGTAACGACGCCAAACAGACCTCAGTTTTAAAAAAAATACCATCTTATATTGTCGCCTGAAGCCTCTGAAACCCTCACTCCTCATAAGATTCCATCTTCTCAAAAACCCTATTATGCTCTATCATACATTGTGTGATAAAAACAATTCAATTCAATTCAATTAGAGTATCGATACAGAAAGTGTTTTTAACACCATTTTCTTCCATATAGAATAAAAGTATAAATATTCATACTTCAAAAAAGTTGACTGACTTTCTCAGGTCGACAATTCTCTAGAAACAGCAGTGGAAGAAGACGAACCAAGCGCAGCATCGTCTCCATGCCTCGAGAGGTGGACCGAGATGATGAATTGATGGAACAGTTATCTCGTTAGTCATACTTTCTTCTTCCCCTCTCCTTTTTTACTCTCTGTCTCCTCTTTATTATAGATTCTATATTCTCCTCTCAATGAACCGGATAACGTTTTACAAATCTTTCATATTCTTGAACATTTTCTATTTCTACTTCCCTGTAACCAATGCGATTCAAGAATTGAGCGATGATGAGCTTGAGATGCTCGCCAATGTCGTGCAACTCGAACTCGACAAGTACGATCCTGAGCAGCCCGTAGAAACTTATGAGGTACCTTTTTTCGTAAAAGGCCTTTTTCGAGCCTGGAAATTTTCTTCAGAGTTTTTTCAACTTTACGTTCTTTTGAAACTTTGTAACTCATCAACTGTATAAATTTTTCAAAGAATCAAAATACTATCTGAATAGAGTGCTTGCAGGTTGTAGAGATTCCGTCCGACTATTTCTACGATGACGAAGCTTACGAGACACCACTCACCAGGTTTTAAAAAAAAAGAAAAAAAGGAGAAAGAAATACTAAGAGAGAGAAAAAGAGAGGAATATCGAGTTATGTAGACTTCAAAAGCAAAATAGAAAACTGAGGAAGAGCTCTATGTAAAGAGGAAAAGCTCGACGTACTAGAAGAAACAGCTAGTATACTTTGCAGGGAGCGAAGGAGTGTACCATTAGATGAATACGACGAGCCTTTTCTCGAGGACCAAGCCGAGGTTGGTCAACTACTCTGACTTTGAATCAGGCAAACAAATCAACGTGTAGAAACGAAAAATATCTCAGTTACACAGTTAAGAGCAGTGACGTCTTGTTGAGGCGGAGTATTATTGAACAATCGCACGTACAAGTGTTTGTTCACTGGCTGAGATCGATATAGCATTTCCTAACCAGGAGTGCAAGCGCGGTACCGCTACACTATTAGAAACACATTTTTATTCCTTACGATAGTGCGGTATCAAAAGCTCAATGACCTTTTTCTCTTATGGAGTGTTAGGATTCAACTTTTCACTTGGCAAAGTAAACTCTGCAAAGTGATCCCGTTAAACGCTCTAGGCCGCATCCCGTTAAGCGTTTAACGGGATCACTTTGCAGAGATTACTTTGCAAAGTGAAAAGTTGAATTCTAACGCTCCACTACTCTCATATATATTTCAATCAAGCAACGGAATAAGCTCGATCTTTCATTGCAAGTCTCGAGTTTTTCATAAGGCGTTTTGTAGATTATCTAATAGGCTCCACACAAATAAAATCTCTCTCAAAAACAGCTTTTTAGAAAAGGCTTGAATTATATTGAAGAGCTGATTGTATTATATCGAAGAGCTTATCCGGTTGATCTCAGCTGTTCGTGGTGCCCGAAGAGCTCGTGGAAGAGGCGGAGCTGGAAGCTGCGGCGGACGCCGAGGAGGAGGAAGAGTTGCGCGACCGAATAGCAGAGATGGCGGCAATACTGAATGAGCGCTCGCTTCGCAGATTTTAAATGAGTCCCGCCCCTTATGGCAGGAGACCAGCCTCCTCTAGCAGAAACCCACCAGTGATCCGACTCTGTCTTATCTGCACTTCATTAAGATACCCACAAGACAAGTTGCTTTTTCCCCTCCAGCGGTCTCAATGGCTCGATCCAGTTTTTGAATGGTCTGTCCGCATTTCATTACGGTGCTGTATCTACACTACACCACCCATATCTTTCCAGCTGATCAATATAAGTCTCTATAGCAGCGTTCATCTACGCAGGTACTGTAGTCTCTATCACTTCCGAGAAGTGAGCGTCACCATAAGCAGCTCTGATATCATTTTCAGTTTCACTACACCGATGGTCAGCCTGCCCATCATCGATTGTTCAACAAAAGCTCTGTTCCCCAAGAAACCAATTATTCCTTTGTCACGGAGATCACACTTAGATTTCTAAAGATCTTTCGATAAAGAATTTCTTGAAAGTTAACATTCATAAAATCATGATTTAATGAGAAATCCTTATATAAAGAAACAATTCTTTGCTACGAATTAGGCGTTCGAAGGCGAATACTTATTAATACAGTGCGACGGGGCATAATGATACAAAGCCCTGTACATTCGTGAGTGTAGCAGTTCGATAAAATGAAAAAAAAAATAAATGTACGCCAAGCTAACAGATTTATAATAGAACTTTTGAGATTCGAAAACCCTTCCGTCATTTAAATGCAAACCTTCGTAAAATTTGACTGGGTTTGACTCCAAATAAAGATGAATACTTTTGATAAAGAATAACAATTGATCACAATTATAGACTGATTAGTGACGAGAGTCAAGTTTCTGCTTTGATAGAGGCGATAACATGAGTGAAGTCAAACTTTGATGCCAACTGAATAACAAAAAAAGTTTCACAAAGTGTGAAATTCACCGAGAAGAAATAACTCCCGACACAAAGAAACAAATAGCTTTTTAAAAAAACATTGGCTTGTTTTTCGCTCCTTATTCAATACTTTGAACCCTATCAAATCTCATCCTCAAAAAACGCTGGAAGGTCTACAGGTTCCATCAACATCAACGAATTTCCTTCCCACTCAATTCATAAGTTATTTTAGAGAAAAATAAGGTAAGTATTCATGTGCGACCTCTCTGACTCACCGACCATCCTCCGTAACTGCCAGCATTCACTCTTATTCAGCTGTTTTCTGTAACCTTTGGTTGTTCAAAACATATATGTAGGTGATCATCCCGATGTGATGGTAGTGTGAATGACTATTATGTCGGGAGCCCTAGCCTCCTCCCTACAAGTGTACATATGGTGTTTGTCAAAAAAAGTTTGAGGAAGAGGGTTAATGATACGAATGAGATACGAAATTAATGATACGAGCTCAATCTATATTGAACAGGTTATTAAATCTATTACATTCTTAGTATTGCATGTAGAATCTATAGGTTTGTTAGTTGTGAATTTTTTATAAGTAGTACAACTCGTAACAATATTATCAAAGTTGGTAATCTTACAAATTACACACCTAGCATTATTACATTGATTGCCTTTAACCAAAGAGTATTCATTAGTTTTGAAAATAAGTCTACCTTCAACCTTACAATGATATGTGGGTATATTTGAAAGGATGTTCATTTTGTTTGTGGGTTTGTTAAGCAGTTAATACGATGAGGCTGGCTGCTCGACCAGTCTGTCATCGAGTGCTACTCCGTATGAACAGTACGGTACCGTCTTGTAGTGAGATCCAATTCTCATCCAAGGGTTAAGCACTGGATTCCCAAGGATGTGGTATATCTCACCTGTGAATTGATAACATGAAAATTATAATACTTCATCCGATCTAACGAATAACGGTAGTGGTATAGTGTAGGAAATTCCTTCTAGTGAATGAGGATAGATTTAAACTATAGCTGAGTGGAAGGGAGGAAAGTATATGTTAAATTATAACAGGTAGAATTAAAAGGTAAGGGTAGAAATGGAATTAGAAATAATAGTTTAAAACTTTATACAGTGCGCGTCATGATTATGCTAACACCCTATTTTTCAAGGTTTTTCGGAAAAATGAAAAAGACTGCAAGCTGTAAGATATATCAATAGTTCAATACTTTTTCAGAGTCAATGTCTCCGAATTTGGTGTTAATTGATCGACAAATAAGTTTTTTCACAATCTTTTATTGATTTCCGACCGCGTCATAATTATGATAACACCCAGACTTTGAACATGTTTGCTTAATTTTTTGCTGTTTAGACATTATGCCCAGCTCGAAAATGCTTTCTGCCTCCGAGCAAGACACGTTAAAAGCCTTGCGTGCCAATGGCATCTCCGCAAGAAGAATTGCTGTTCATCTAGGACGTTCCAATGTTGTAGTCAGCAAGTTCCTCAAAGACCCGACAATTATGGGACTAAGAAGCATCCAGTGAGGCCCAAGAAGTTGTCGAAGCGAGATAGGAGGAGGATCTGCAGGTAGAACTTGTTATATTGATGTTTTGCTTCAGTAAAATTTCAAATTTCTGAAGGATTGCTTCGAACTCTATGAAGTCGGCTGCTAAAATCGGTGCTGAAGCGAACGCATCTGTGAGCAAGTCAACCATTTTACGCACGATTCGACAGTCCGACCATCTGGTGCCCGCCACACGCAAAACTGTGCCTCGGATGACTGAATCCCACAAGAAGAAGCGCCTTGATTTCGCAAGGGAAAACATGACACGAAACTGGAAAAAGGTCTAATTTTTATTATTTTTTCTTCGGTAAGTTTAGTAATTAATAACCTTTCAGGTGGTTTTTTTTCGGACGATAAAAAGTTCAATTTGGACGGGCCCGATGGATTCTCGCACTACTGGCGAGATATACTCAAAGATCCCTATATTTCTCGAAACGCAATTTCGGGGATGATACCGTCATGGTTTGGGGTGCGTTCTGTGACAACGTCACGGTCGCTCTAGATTTTATTTCGACTCGTATGAACTCAGGCGACTATCAGCAGCTTCTACGCACTCATTTGGTTCCATTCCTGCGGCAGCGTGGTCGTGCACATTACACCTTTCAGCAGGACAACGCCGCCATTTACGTGAGCAATTCGACAAATGCTTGGTTTGCGTCTAAGCGAATTGATGTCATGGATTGGCCGGCATGCAGTCCTGACTGCAATCCTATCGAGAATCTCTGGGGCATCGTTGTGGGTCAGATCTATGCAAATGGAAAATAGTTTTGTAGTGTACAAGAGCTCAAAGACGCGATAGCTAACTCCTGGCAGTCTCTCAGTCCATAGACGCTTCATGACCTAGTTGATTCAATGCCAAATCGTGTGTTCAGTGTCATAAAGTCATCTGGTGGGCCAATCGCTTACTAAAATAGAGCTAAAAAACGTTTCTGTGCTGTTATTGATGTGAAAATCCGGTGCTAGCATAATTATGACGCGGGCGGAAATCAATAAAAGATTGTGAAAAAACTTATTCGTCGATCAATTAACACCAAATTCGGAGACATTGACTCTGAAACAGTATTGAACTATTGATATATCTTACAGCTTGCAGTCTTTTTCATTTTTCCGAAAAACCTTGAAATATAGGGTGTTAGCATAATCATGACGCGCACTGTATCATGATAGTGTTTGTGATGCTAATGTAGCATCTAATGGTTGAAGAGACTAATGGTTAGAAATTGGTTTAAATTCAAACTTGTTTCAAGTGTGAATGATAATTTATGTGAGTGAGAATACTTATAATTAATAGAATATTGCTAGAATTAAACAAGATTTTGATGAGAATGATACCATAGTGAAAAGAATTTGAAACGAAAAGAGCAGTGATTTCATTTCATTTCTTTATTCCAAGCACATGAGATATCATGAAAACACAAACAAGAACAAAGTTAAATGCATGGACTTTCTTCTAAGTGGCGGTGTTTAGGGGTTGCGGTATAGATGAAAAAGGGGGGGAGGGTGATATACTTAAAATCGACAATTATATTAGTCATGAACGAAAGGTTTAGGTAATATCTTTTCAGTAGGCAGAGATAATAATTGTTTTTTGAAACTAGCAGTATTAGGTGTACTGACGATCTCAAAAGGTAATGAATTCCATACTGATAGCTGGCGAGAAACACATGTAGAAATAGAACATTTGCTAATATTATGAGGTGTTTTTAGCCTGAGCTCATGAGAATGGCGAGAAAATCTCTGTACTGCAGACAACTGAAACAAGTTCATAGTTTCAAGTTCACATTTTTTGTGGACACATTTATGAATAAATAAAAGGTCAGATATAGCACGACGATATTCAAGAGTTTCTAGGCCTAACATGGAGATTCTTTGTGAATAGGGAAGTCTGGAATGGCCAGATCTTGCTAGGATTCTTCTCGTAAATGACCGCTGAACTTTTTCAATAGATTTTACTAAGCCGGGGGATGAGGGATTCCATAACTCACTAGCGTATTCAAGAACAGGTCTGACATAAATTTTAAAAGCTGAAGTTAAAAGAGGCGGACATGGTGACTTGAAGGCTTTTAACATCATGCTAACAAGAGCAGAGCCTTTTTTACATTTGTCTTCAACATGATTACGATAAGAGAAACGATCACATATGATTACACCAAGATCTTTGGCAACTCTACCAACTACTAGAGGTTGACTGTTCATGTAATAGACGCTGCGAGAATTGGATGATCCGAGATGAAGTACATTACACTTAGATATGGATAGGGACAAATTCCACTCTAGGCACCAATCGGTTATACGATTCAAAGCTAGTTGGATATAATTACAAGAGGTAACGCGTCCCATTATCTTTATATCATCGGCGAATAAGCAAAATTTGATAGAATCGGGGATAGCTTCTTTAACAGAGTCGATGTACAACAAGAATAACAACGGGCCTAAAGATGATCCTTGAGGTATACCTGATATTACGGGAATTGGGTCAGATAGACTATTATCGATCATAACTGTTTGTGAGCGGCCAACAAGATAATCAGTTAACCATTTAACGATTGGAGAAGAGATACCAAAAGATGCTATCCTATTTAGAAGTAATCTATGATCAACAGAATCAAATGCTTTACTGATATCAAGGAATATTATATCGATATGGATGCTTTGGGATAACGAGTCAACAATGAACGAATGAGATTCAACTAAAGAGGTCACAGTAGACCTCCTAGCTCTAAAACCAGCCTGGTAGGGCGATAAAAGGTTCTCTTTTTCTAAATAGCAAGATACTTCCTTAACAATAATTTTCTCCATAACTTTTGATAAGGAACAGCATAGAGAAATAGGTCTGTAATTGGTAACTAGATTCCGGGAATTGCTCTTGTGTACTGGTTTTACTATAGATCTCTTCCATAGTAGGGGAACAGAGCCAGTAAGAAGGCTATTATTAAATAGGATACATAATGGTTTAATCAGGGCAAAGCGACATTTTTTCAATACAATATTAGGAATAGAATCAGGGGACGTGTTACACTTAGATTCAAGAGAAGATAATGCTCGTATTACCATATCTTCGGTTATATAATCAAAATTGAACGGCTCAGTAACGATTGGTAATTTAATTTCAGGTAATGGACATTGAAGAGGTACAGAAAATACGGACGAGAAATAGCGAGAGAACTCATCAGCTTTCTCTGATGGGGAAAATTTTTCATTCAAATCACTATCGATCAAAGCGGGAATAGCATTATTGGCTGTACTCAAACGGCTCCTACAAGCCGCGAAAAATGATTTCTGATTACCTCGTAATATCAGTTGAGATTCTCTTTTAATTTCGAATTCTTCGAGCTTTTGATCAAACTCGGACGTTTTTCTAATACAGTAATCCGAATACGGGGCATTTCGAGAAATTCGTTGTAATTTAACGAACATCTTACGTAGATTTGAAGGATAGCGGGATAAATCGTCTCTAGGATCTACAGTTGGGACAAACTTATCAATTAGAGAGTTAATGAAAGAGACAAGGTAATTATTAGCTGATTCGACATCTAACAAGCCAAATATTTGAGTCCAATCTTGCATAGCTATTTCATACTCAATAGCAGGCCAATTTGCTTTAGAAAACAGCTTAATAGAATGGGAAGATTTTGAAATAGTTGCAGATAATGATAAACTAAATGAAACTCCGTGATGGTCACTACCATTGAATCGACCGATTACATTACAGTCAGACACAATATTCACATTGGAAAATACTAAATCGAGAATATTATCATTCCTAGTTGGAGAACATACATATTGGGTGAAGAAATTATCATTCATATGTTCGAGAAACATTTCATGTTGACCGTTTCTGTTGTATATTTGCTTACACCAGTCGATATACGGAAAATTGAAGTCACCAGTAATCATTACAGGGATCTTATCAGAAGCATTTGGATTATTCAGCTCACATTCAAAGTAGTTCAATAACTTTTCTAAAGAAGCAGTGGGAGAACAAGGAGATCGATAGACACAAATACATCTTAACTTTCCTGATCTAGATGAACTTTGAAGAACATTAATAGAAACGCATTCAATACCATCTTCTGAAAAACTAGAAACAAAGGAACAGGGAACTCGAGGCGAAATCAAAAATGCTGTTCCACCACCTTTAGAGGCACTGTTTCTATCACAACGGAACAACTGATAATTAGACATACCGGTTATTAACGAGTCACTTTCTTGGTCACTCAACCAAGTCTCACTTATAGCTATCATATCATAAATATTTGAAGCGAGCAAGTAAGAAAGGTTGTACAACTTATTTCGAATTGAACGAGCATTTATTGAAAAGCACTTGATATTGGTGAGGTCATGACTAATGATAGGGACACCGCCACTGACCTATCTTCTCTGCGTCACGTTGTTCCTCTCTGGAGCTCGAGGAGTCGCCATCGGAGTCACCATCTGCGGATCCGTGATCCTCGGAGTCGCCGTTTCTTGTTGCCAAGTCGTCTGGGAGTAGTGCCGAATAGGAATCAAGGAAGTTCCTATGACCTTCCACTTTTGTCCTCCGGGGATGCCGTTCCGCTCTCGCGCCACTTTCTTCACTTCTCGTTCCAATTCAAGTCCGTCGCGAGTCAAGTCTTCTCTTATGTAGCAATGTGGATGCGGAGAAAGGCAAGACGGGCGACGACTTCAAATTTTCCTCAGTGGTTCAGTTCTTAATGTTGGTGACTGGAGGAAGATTTTGAGAACTCGACGCTTCTTCACGGGGTCGCCGAATCGTTTGAACCTTGCACTTGCAAGTTCTGGGCAGCCGAGGTCGAGGGAAAGGGCCTTGAGAAAGGATTGGTCCGAACTGTCCGTGGCTTCGTCACTGGGCTGCTCAGGAAGTCCAACACAAACTAGGTTCTGTGCTTTCTCTTCGATGAGGTTCTTGTCGACAGTGATTGCACGCACGGCAGCTTGGTAGGCGAGCTTATGAGGTGGGATGGAGAGAAGGGAAGGGATTGTGGGGGTCTGGGGCTGAGGAGTCGAGAAGGGGGGAGAAGTATGAAGAGTTGAAAGACGAGAGACGAGGTCTTCGACGATTTTCTCCAGTCTTGAGATTTTGTTCATCATATCTTCAAATTTCTTCTCATATTCTGGGCAACGCGTGCACTGGGGAGGGGAAAGGGGGGTGCGCTTGCCAGGCATTTTCGGAAGCAACCGCTCTATACCGAGCCAACTAGGAAGAATGATTTATTTGAGATTATGAGTATTTTATCTATTAACAATGTAAATGGTATAAATAGATGGATATTGAACATTATATGTGTGAAATGTAAGAAAATGATATAATTATCTCGCCTACCCTGAGGATTGGTACTAAATGTACTCACATCACCCAAAGCGACAAGAGAGGTATATTATTATAGAAAAAAGGTAAAAGAGTTGATGAAACTTAATTTATTAATATTTAAGATATCACTGCTGAAAATATAATGTAGCAGAAGTCTGTTTCGCCCCAACTCAGACAGACTTCTGCTCTCTCTGGGTGGGGCTCATCAGTGAGTGCCCAGAGAGAAACGAGTATAATTATAACGAATATTGCTCTCCCTTACTTGCCCTCATTGCTCTCCCTTACTTGCCAGAGTGCGGTGACTCGGTACTCTCTCTCTCTTGCAATTTACTCATTTCGCGTTTTCTTCTTTGGTTGCTGTCTTAATACTCTCATTTTGGATAAGGGGGATTCTTGCCTCACTTCAGAGGACGATCCTTGTCCAGTGTGAGGCTTCTGTCGTTTACTAAAGGACGGGAGTGACAATAGCAACTATTGAAACGAACGCTTTAAACAACTAAATTTGCAGTAACGAGAGTATTGTACAATCAAAGCAGAGTCAGTGTTTTATCTTTTCTGTCTCTTTTATCTTTTCTGTCTCTCATTCCGAGACACTCTCTAATTCATACTCTGCGTCTCATTATAATTCATCGAGTTTGATCAGAAACTCAACTCTCGCGCGAGGCCTTTTGCTGCGCTCTACGCAAGCTCTCGCTCGCTTCCTCGATTTACAACATTCTATCAACTACTCTCTCTTCAATACACACTGTCTATTCTTTGTAACATGTCTGTAGATCTTTCCGGAGAAAGTCTCATCATTATGAATAGACTTACTTGTATGATTGAAAAGATGCAGGAGGCAAATCTCAATGCGATCAGTTCATTAAGAGAAGTTGTCCATCAGCAAGCAACGATCTCGAACAATCTGATCGCTACAGTCTCGAGCCTTGTTTCTTCGGTGAACAAACTGATGTCTGCTCACTCAAACCATCCCATTCCTGTCTCCAGTTCCAGTTCGTCTTTAGGCCCTATGTCATACGCTGCAGTCGCTTCCGCAGTCACTCGTTCTCTTGCGAGTGACAGCGAAGCACAAGAGAAAGATACTCGAGCAGTTCTCATCAACATCAGCGAAGGTGAATCCGAACAGATAACCGCAGCCGAAGACGACACTCTTCTCGCATCCATAATCAAGTTAGCTACTGATCCTCACCTTCGGCTTCTCGTGAATTCCGATGGGAAACTCAACAAAAATCTAGTCACTATACATAGACATACGGGTCATAGCTACGTTGCCGATAGAGTGAACTCTCGACCTAGACCGGCTAAAGTTCAGTTTGTAGACAAAAAGACTCGTGACTTGTTTTTACTTCATACGCGTAGCTCTAGATGCGTTCCTAGGTGTAGCAATAACGTTCATGCATACGCGCGTCCAGATTACATGAAGCATCAACTTCGGTTCGACGCTGAACTTCGCAGAGAATGCGGACGGAGAAATGAATTAGAAGGTAAGCTATTACACATCGTGAGAGATATCGGAAACGGGCCGGAAGTGTTTCAACTTCGTAACCCTCGTGAGCTGAATAGGAGACTCAGTAACGCGCAAATTACGATGGCTGAGACTGCTCCTACTAGCTCTAATTGTGAATCTCTTCTTGCAACTAATGCTCAGATCCCATTACCCTCTCCTCTTCCCATTCTGAAGCGTGGTCGTGGTCGTGGAAGGAGCGTTGCAGTTGGCAGAGCTCGCGGAGTCGGCAGAGCCTCTACGAGAAAAACTCGTTCGTGAGCGTAGGAGACATAAACAGCAGTAGTTGAGGCACTGTTATTACGCACACAGAGCAATCGAAGAACTCTGGTAAGTTTTTTGGCGAGATAGGAGCGAAATGACAAGTCGACAGAGGTATGGAAGAATTTCCTCTCTTGACGGGAGGACAGCGAACTTCTCCATAGGTAGTTCCCTTTCGTGAAACCATTAAGTCTCAATTGAAGCTGAACTCATTCTTTATCATCTGAGACTTCGTTAGATTTTAAAAATTGGAATTGCTTTCTAGTCAATATTCGCTCCATTTCCTTCAAAATAAATATCATAGATGCATTGGCTACACAATACAATGCGAGTATAATCGGAATAACCGAAACTTGGGCTGATTCTTCTACTGTGCATGACTCTATGTTATCTTGCCAGCAAAAATATTCTGTCTTCCGTAGTGATAGGGATAGTAATGGGGGAGGAGTTGCTCTACTTATTGACAAGTCTATCTCTTGCTCTCTTGTTCACTCTACCAGTCACTCTCTATACTGTCAATACTTGTCGCTCAAGCTAATCAACAAAGATCTTCGAGACACAATCCTCCATTGCCTCTATAGAAGTCCCAGTACTACAAACTCCGACTTCTCCAATGCGCTTTTAACCATTGAGAACATATTCACAGTACATGACTGCGACCATATAATAGTTGGTGATTTCAATTGTCCTGAAATATCATGGCCCAAGGGTAGTGTTTCTTCCTCGGTGTCACCCAGTCGTCATTCTCGTTCTCTTTCTGATTTTGCGTCTTATCACTCTTTAACACAACACGTCAGTTCCCCCACTAGGCTTCAGAATACTTTAGATCTTGTGTTCTCCTCTCGGCCAGATGGTATTTCTCACTGCTCTGTATCTCCCCCTCCTCCTTCATGTGACCACAACTTGGTTCATTTTAGTATACCTCACCATGACCTTAAAAAGTCCGCACTAGTCCTCAAGTACAATTACAAAAAAGCGAATTTTAAGCTTGCTAATTGTCTCATCAGCGGTACTGACTAGTCCTTTCTATTCGCGATGTCTACTAACTCTAGTGAGGTATATGAAATCTTCTCGTCAATAATTCAGAGCATCATTGCCAGATGTGTACCTTTAGTAAGAGTATCCCAGTCTGCGGTGAAACCTCCTCCCCCCATCATCTCTCGAATTAGACGCCATGCTGCCCGACTATACAAACAAAGAGAATCTATAGGGCTATCTCCTTTCCTTCGTATGAATCATCGACTAAGAAAAGCTCATGACTGTCATCGTAGAAATATGGAGAATTATCTTGTCAGAAGCGCTAATTTATAAAATCTGTATCGCTACACTAATGACAATATAAAAGACGACTCCAAAATCGGTCCACTATCGCTTTACTCGATACTCACCATGATTGGCATACTAAATTAAACAGTAAATGCTTCATTAGCTGTGCTTTAATCGACTTCTCCCGCGCCTTCGACGTTGTCCCTCTTCACCTTCTCATGATAAAGATGAAATCATTCGGAATAGATGGATGCTTGTACAGATTCTTGCAGGATTTCTTAGAAAATCGCCAACAGAGTGTTCGAGTAGAAAATGACGATTCTCCCCTCTACTCGACTCCTACTGGAGTTCCTCAGGGTAGCTGCATAGGACCATTACTGTTTATATTATATATCAATGACTTACCCAAATTCCTTCCCACTGGTTGTCATATCTCTATGTATGCAGACGACGTGAAGTTATACTCGATCAATGACACTAATTGTTTACAGAAAGGAATTAACTATGTCCATGACTGGTCAAAAAAATGGGGCCTAACAATATCTGCTTCCAAAACGGTAGTCATAAGACTTGGATCGAATCATCCACATACTTCGTTCTATCTAGCGGAAAACCTTCTTTCCGAGTCCAACACAGTTCGTGATCTAGGAGTAGAGTACTCTCACACATTGAAAATATCTGTAAAAAAGCGAATGCTAGATGCGGATACATACTGAGAACTTTCAAGACGAAAAATGTTGACCTTCTAAAAAAATTGTTTGTGACTTATGTCAGGCCACAAATTGAGTACTGTTCCATGTGGATTTGATCGAGAATGTTCAGCGAAAATACACCAGAAATGTTTTCGGAAGAACAGGAGTTCAAATGGCTTATTCCGAACGACTCAAGGAAATGGGACTGGATAAATTGGAAGTTAGAAGATGGAAGAAGGATTTGATGACCGTCTACAAAATTATAACGAACCGCACTCCGTTGAATTGTCAATCTTTTTTCCGATTTCAGTCTCATGATTATAACACTAGATCTCACTCATTGACACTAGTAATGCCTAATCTAGAACTGTGAGCCATTCAAACGAACTATCGGTCAGGGTCATCGACCATTGGAACAGTCTTCCGGTCAAAATCGTTAATTCTAGCACAATAATGTCATTCGAATCAGGTATTAATGTGTTTTTCGATCAAAAAAAAGAAGATGAAATGAGCTTTGTTCTAGTTTTACCACCTTTATTTGAAAAATTATCTCTGATTTGTTTTTTGCTGATTTGTGATTTGGTTTTGTTGTTTATCAACTTTTCTCACTTTAGCCAAAGTGATACGCTTGTGTTTGAAGTTAATCGATTCTTTACCGTCTCCATGATTTACGTTATATACACTGTGCGATAAACTATTATTATTATTATTATTAATAGCTTAGAATTAATGTATGGCGAGTCTAGTCGCTTCCATGCCTTGTAGATCTACTGCAGTGATATAAGCAAAGAGCATGGCAACTAAGTGTTGGCTATATAATGATATTTGTTTTCTGTTTTCATTACATTCATTGATCGATTGTTATAATTTTTCGTTTACGCAGTGCAAAAATGATACTTTTGACATTTTTGGAAAATTGCGAATATCAAAAGCTGTTTGTTTGTTATGTGAATGTTATTTGTAAGGCGCTTCTTCTTTTCTATGATCCATCTTACTAGCGAGAGAGCGTTTAGTATAAATACGCTCATTCTAAAGTTCTAGGGAGAGGAGAGAACGGGTCTGACTTTGGTCGGAGACCCATTGTTCACGCCCCATTATCGTTACATATTGCTGATTTGTAATATTAATACTAATTGATTCGCTTAACTGTTTTTTAATGTAATTATCACCTCTACTATTTATTAAATGACCTTTGGAAGTTCGTAATATGTTACAATGTATTGGCCATCTAAACTTGTCGATCTCGCGTTCGTGTTTTGGGTTGCAAGACATGGGACATCAAACTGTACTCACGGACTCTCCTTGTTTTAACTTGCAAAGCAAGGCCTACAGGTGTTTTTTTTTAATTGAAAGAACTGCGGAGAAAATCAACTGGATGCTTACATTTTCAACTGGATGAAAATTTGCTGAAAAACACAATCGTTCGTATACTTATGAACTTTCCTATCATTCAACCTTTTCTTTAAGATGTTGGTGAGTAAAACTCTAAACTTTTAGGGAGGAAGTTAGGACACTCCACATATTAGTCAATCACACTACCATCATCCCACCTCGGGATTATCTCCTACATATGTATGGAACAACCAAAGGGTACAGAAAACAGCTGAATAAGAGTGGATGCTGGCAGTTACGGGGAAGAGTCGGTGGCGTCAGTCAGAGAGGTCGCAAATGAATAGGACATTTCAGAACGTCATCACTACAAACGAGAAAAATACGAGGTAACTAAGTGTTGAAGTAAAGTGAGCGAAGAATGCGTAAAGCCTTAGGATTTTTGCAGCGGCTCGCATGCTTTTCTCAGCCAGTCAAGAAGTTCATCGGTGCAGTCGCTCCTGGTCCTCATCACTCTCTCCAACTCTCGCCATACCCTTGCATGGTACTCGTTTAGCCACGTGATCTGAACCAGGAATCACCAAGTACGTAACGAGTTTGCTAAGATTCCTGAGCATTTCTCGCAATTTTTTTGTTGACTCGATCTTCCCCAAACGTCTTGCCCTATTCTTATTCCACATTATCTCATCCCGTATCTGCCCCTTCAGCCTCTCGCTCGCCTCTCATTATTATGATTACTCCTTATTATGGTACTATCACAGAATAAGTCACACTCTGAAGTCGAAGACATTTTGTCCAATCATTTTTTATTTTAGGCATAGCTCACCAGGATGTGATGAAAAACTTTTCCGGACAAGTGACCGGGCGACCCTTGGTGACAGGAGAGGGGAGGGGGGGGGGAGCCAAGAAAATGTTTGGTCTGTTCTCCCGATTCAGTTGAGATTTTATTTCGCTTAGAAAGGGCCCGGTTTTTTAATTGTACTTTTTGTTCCCTTACGAACATTCACTTTTTTTTAAAAAGAAGATAATTTTGTTACATTTTTTTCAACTTCAAAAATTTTTTCGGCGACGAATGAGCGACTGAGAGAAACTCAACAAGTTTGGTGAGCTATGCTTTTAAGCACTTACAGAAGGGAAAACCAGCCTGGACACAACCGCCTAGCAATAATGACTGATTAAGAAAACTTTATAATTATTTTGGACCCGTTTAGATTATAATGAGAAGCGTGGTGGAGTATATTGTTCAGCAAGAGGCATCTTATTCTCCTTTTTCTAAAATTTTAGCTCGTTTTCCCTCTCTTCAAAGTCCCGTTCTGTCTTCAATTCCAATATTTCACCTTTTTCTACCCTCAACCTTATCGTTCGCTTACTCTTCATTCTAGGCTCATTCCAAAATGGCGGTTGACCTAGGCTGTTGTCTTAACCGTATCAAGCTAGAGAGTTTACCTGTTTTCTTCTCCTAAGTCTAGGTGTTTTTTTCCAGAGACAAACGGATCATGCTCGCAAAAGATCGTACAGAAATGGTTGATTGAGGAAATCAGGGGTTAAATGGTTACCGGACCAGCTATGTTGGCGCAAACATGTTCGCGCCGAGAATGATCTACATTATCTTCTCCTTCCGTTCTGTTTCACTTTTTCTCTACTTCTCTTTCCACTCTTCTTTCCTTTCCCCATTCCTTTTTCCACTCGCTCGGCGCGTACAAACATGCCTTAGACCGGCCTCATTTAACGACTGGAGGAAATACTTAAATTAAGCCTCGCTTTTCGGCTCTTTTTCAAGCTTCAAAGGAAACAATTTCTTGCAATTTTGAAGACGCTTTGACGAATTATAGCAAAATCCTTTATGGATTCATGCCCTGACATGTTTCGCTTCCAGCAGACTACTCTCAATCAATTCCTTCTGAATGGGGACGAGTGTTAGCGACTTGAAGGTGAGGAATTTGTCGCCCTCCTCGGTTGTCCTCGCATTCACTATCTGGAAGTTTTAATATTACTCATAATAATCAAAATCGCCTCCGAACATCTGTGTAGGGCCATCTTGAACATTAAAAACTTCCTAAAAGAACGGTCTCTCATCATCTTCCCGACCAAGAGCGAGCTTATGCTTTTCACGCCGTACAATCCCGAATTTAACCCTACTCTGGAAATATCAATCTGCGGAGCGCCGGTCTCCACCGTCAACCAGGTCAAGCTACTCGGCGTCACGTACGACTCGATGTTTACCTTGCCTTCGATGGTGCTAAAGCCCTCAAGGACACCTCATCGCAAGGAACCGGTTCATCCTCACCGGTGTCGAGCGCGTCCTCAGGTGGCGGATAGAGGGATGTCTCCTTGCACTTTTGCATTTGAGTTAGCGGGCTTGCCCGTCGCGGACCAAAATTGGATATTATAGCTCGTAAAAGGAGGGCGATGCCGGAATGACCTGGGCATACCACCGGGTAAAACATCAGCCGATACTTCCCTATAGTCTGTAATGGCGAGTCGAGGCGCCAGTAAAATAAATAGCCTCTTGCCCTTCTCCGGCTAACAAATCGGTCTCGCGAAGAGGATCGCTGACTGCGTTGTGAGTGTAGACGGAGAAAAATTTCCCGAACTCAAAAAGATCCTCATCAACCTATCTCAAAAACGAAACAGACTGGCAACAGTGGCCATTCATGACTCTACAGCCTTAAGAGTCTGTTATGGATGGATTCGGATCATCCAGTCCGGAATCGAGCGCGACCTCAGGTGGTGGATAGAGGTACGCCTCCCTACGAAGAATTCGTGCCGGGAGGAAACGGAAGAAATCATACTGCGTACCAAAACTGGGTTGTATAGCTCGTCAAAAAAGGGCGATGCCGGACCGGCCTGGGCAAACCACCGGACAAAACATCAGCCGATACTCCGCTAAACTGCTCAATGGCGAGTCGAGGCGATAGTCAAATAGCCTCTTGCCTATCTCCGGTCAACGACAGGCGAGACGTCTCTACTCCCAACCAAAACGATGCTAGGCCGGGTTGACCAGCCATAGCATTAACAGTTTGATACAACGATGTCCGCCTTAACAAGGTGCAGCATGACAGTCTCAGGACTGCAAAGGACATCAAAACCCTTCTCCGGACGCATCTCGTCCGAACAACAACACGAGAACCTCTCTCATTAAAGAGAGAGTTCATAACCAAAAGTCTTCGATGCTTGCCGGCAACAACAACAACAACAACAACAACAACAACAACAACAACAACAACAACAACAACAACAACAACAACAACAACCACCTCAACAACAACAACCTATCCCAAAGGAGTGCCCTTGACCGGACTTATGGGCAAACAACTCGATGTTTAGGTTCAGCCACCATGCCAGAGACATCGCGAGACGAATGACCCAGCGCAATAACTCACTGAAAGCTCTTACCGCAAGCACCTGGGGCAACCAAAAAGAAGCCTTTCGCCTCACGTTCAGCCATCTCGCAAGCGATCTGCAACTACGCGCAGCCGCCTGGTTCACATTCCTCTCGGACTCCGCTCACGCCAAAATTTAACGTTCCCAGGAATCCGGACTACGCGTCGTGAGAGGAAACCATCAGATGGCCGGCATTGACCATATTCATCGCATCGAAGGTTATGCGCACCAAATCCCGTCTACATATGCTCGCCGAATAGTACCTTGCAAGAACATTGGACCCAGATCACATCCACCACGTCCTCCTAGAGAGCCCTGCGCCCCCTCGAGCAATGAAGAACAACTTCGTGATGAGCTGCAAGAAGGCAGTCGAAGCAGCGAAACGGATGACAAAAAAGCCAAACAATCGGAAGTAAGTAGCAAACACGGGTCGAATTGGTCGAGCTCTAATCGATTAAGGGTGCCGTCATCCTGGGAAGCAGACCTACGCCTGAAATCCAGGAAGAAGAGAAGGAGTTACATCGCTGTACTCGATGCACGCTCATCCATCTCCACATTGGATTCAGCAGATTTATCAACAATTACCCTTATCGTATAAACGAGTTCATCTCCGACGTATAGACCACACGACGTCTAACATCTCTTCGACTGCCCGAGACACCCGACCGCGCTGTTTCCGATCGACCTATGGACCAAGCCGCTGGAAGTCGCCGCGTTCTTGAAGAAATAAAGCAAAAAACAAAAAAAAATAAGAAACTAAGGAGAATACATTACAATGACTTTCTTCGAAACCGGCTACATCCGGCAGCAGCAACAACAACAATATATATAATTTAATGATATGAAACATGGTATGACTTACCTCATAGCAGTTCTCGATGCGTATGCCCCATTTGCCATCAAAATATAGTCCAGGCTCAATTGTAATCACCATTCCTTCGTAGATGTTGCCTTCTTGTTTGTAGATGCGGTATGTGATGTCTTAAAGTAAATCTTAAAGTTCGATGCAAAATCTCGTTATATTCAGAAAGTAATTTTACAATCCTTCAAGAGTCCTGAGTGTTCAATCTTGAGAATACTCTGGGATGCTCGATATAGAGGACAATCGAACTCCGGATTCACTCGAAATAGTCATCGGGTAATCAAAATTCAAATAATTATACAATGACCCCACAATTTGTCGGACCATTCGACCCCTTCTCCAAAAGCTATCAACTAACTCGGCACTTCGTGTACGTTCAGGAAATGTCCAACTCCGTGTCCGACGCCATGCTGAAAGTCCAACCCGTACTTCCACATCTCTTGACGGGAAGCCACGTCCAGGCGGAATGCTGAGAAAAAAAACTTCGGACCCGATGCCTAACGGCGACAAAAGAGTTGTTCCTCTATTTTCCGCTCTCCATGCTTCCCCTCATATCGAATTAAAGCAAGATTTGAACCTACCGTATAGACTCAAGAATTTTTTATTCTGCAACGTAATTGGGTTGTTTTAACCACACCTGAAACTTTTTCGTTCTAAAAAAAACCCTGATGTAAATTTTTTGTTTTATTTCAATCTTCACAGAGGAGAATGAAAACAATCGAAGTTTAAAAAAGTCTCTTAATGAATTGCAGTCCTCTTAATGAATTGCAGTCCTCTTAATGAATTGCAGTCCTCTTAATGAATTGCAGTCCTCTTAATGAATTGCAGTCCTCTTAATGAATTGCAGTCCTCTTAATGAATTGCAGTCCTCTTAATGAATTGCAGTCCTCTTAATGAATTGCAGTCCTCTTAATGAATTGCAGTCCTCTTAATGAATTGCAGTCCTCTTAATGAATTGCAGTCCTCTTAATGAATTGCAGTCCTCTTAATGAATTGCAGTCCTCTTAATGAATTGCAGTCCTCTTAATGAATTGCAGTCCTCTTAATGAATTGCAGTCCTCTTAATGAATTGCAGTCCTCTTAATGAATTGCAGTCCTCTTAATGAATTGCAGTCCTCTTAATGAATTGCAGTCCTCTTAATGAATTGCAGTCCTCTTAATGAATTGCAGTCCTCTTAATGAATTGCAGTCCTCTTAATGAATTGCAGTCCTCTTAATGAATTGCAGTCCTCTTAATGAATTGCAGTCCTCTTAATGAATTGCAGCCCTCTTAATGAATTGCAGTCCTCTTAATGAATTGCAGTCCTCTTAATGAATTGCAGTCCTCTTAATGAATTGCAGTCCTCTTAATGAATTGCAGTCCTCTTAATGAATTGCAGTCCTCTTAATGAATTGCAGCCCTCTTAATGAATTGCAGTCCTCTTAATGAATTGCAGTCCTCTTAATGAATTGCAGTCCTCTTAATGAATTGCAGTCCTCTTAATGAATTGCAGCCCTCTTAATGAATTGCAGTCCTCTTAATGAATTGCAGTCCTCTTAATGAATTGCAGTCCTCTTAATGAATTGCAGTCCTCTTAATGAATTGCAGTCCTCTTAATGAATTGCAGTCCTCTTAATGAATTGCAGCCCTCTTAATGAATTGCAGTCCTCTTAATGAATTGCAGTCCTCTTAATGAATTGCAGTCCTCTTAATGAATTGCAGTCCTCTTAATGAATTGCAGCCCTCTTAATGAATTGCAGTCCTCTTAATGAATTGCAGTCCTCTTAATGAATTGCAGTCCTCTTAATGAATTGCAGTCCTCTTAATGAATTGCAGTCCTCTTAATGAATTGCAGTCCTCTTAATGAATTGCAGTCCTCTTAATGAATTGCAGTCCTCTTAATGAATTGCAGTCCTCTTAATGAATTGCAGTCCTCTTAATGAATTGCAGTCCTCTTAATGAATTGCAGTCCTCTTAATGAATTGCAGTCCTCTTAATGAATTGCAGCCCTCTTAATGAATTGCAACCCTCTTAGTGAATTGCAGCCCTCTTAATGAATTGCAGCCCTCTTAATGAATTGCAGTCCTCTTAATGAATTGCAGTCCTCTTAATGAATTGCAACCCTCTTAGTGAATTGCAGCCCTCTTAATGAATTGCAGCCCTCTTAATGAATTGCAGCGTTCTTAATGAATTGCAGCCCTCATAATGAATTGCAGCCCTCTTAGTGAATTGCAGCCCTCTTAATGAATTGAATGATCTCCGTTCTCATTGAATGATCTCCGTTCTCACATTGAATGATCTCCGTTCTCTATGAGTGGTGACCCTTCCCGAGCTCTGCCAATTGATGGCAAATCTCCTCCTAATCTTTGCAACCTCCCCATTCCCACAGTCTCTCTTCCGTTCATCGATAGTCTTGTCCGAGAAACGCTGACAAAAGTTATGCAGCCGCTTCAACAGATGATACTTGCTCAGTCCCAACAGATTTCTGACATGAACAAAGTAATTCTGGATCAGTCACAGCAACTTCTACGGATTAGTGAAGAAATGCAATCCATAAAGTCATCTGTCTCTCCGGCCACACTTAGACCCCACTTGTATTCAGCTATCGTCGAATCCACTTATCGAGACAAGGATATGCTCATAGGAAAAGGTAAACGAGCTGTTATTATCGGACTTCCAGAAGGCAAGTCAGAGGATGATACGTGTTGCAAAGACAAAGATCTTATCTCACGTCTTATCATCAGACTCAATTCAGCGGACCTTATTGACGACCTAGAGAACGGTAATATCAATCATCATCGTCACCCAATTGATCGCCCACGTCTCTCTGCTCCTCATGGCCGTCCCATGAAAATTGAGTTTTCTTCGCTTGGAAAGCGTAACCTTTTTCTGGAAGTTTGCAGAAAGGCGAAACACCCTTTTCCTAAAGGATGTTACTCCCGAGCTGACCTCTCGCCGGCAGAGCTTCAAGCCGAGAGAGACTGCATCCGAATATCCACTAACCCATCTTTTCCCCCTGCCAAAGTGGTCGATGCTCACCTAATCCCTGCCTTTCCTCGTTTTGCCCAGTCTTACAAACGAGTACCCTATCGACCAATTTCCCCTCCTCCCGCCTCTTCGTCACTATCCCCCTTAGCCAGTTCAACTCAACACTCCCAAATGCCATCGTCTTCGCTGGTGAACTCTGGGGCCCGGTCGACATCTACATTCGAGGCTTCTTCAACTGACTTTCCTTCTCTGGCGGAAAGCTCCGTGAAGCCGCTACAAGTCAGAAGCAGACGCAATACCAGAAACGCCGAAGAATCTGCCTCATGCCCCAGAAAGTCAGACGAATTTGTTTCCAGAAGAAGAAATGTTAGGAAAACCTCTCGTTATTCACCATAGGATAATTATAGGAAAGGTGATAAAGAGAAAAATGAGTTATAGTTAATATAAGAGAAAGTTGAATAAAAATGTGAAAAATATTTTTAAGCACACAGAAAAGTGAAATGTTACTGCAAAGTAGACATTGCAGAAGTCTGTTTCGCCCCCGCTCAGACAGACCTCTGCACTCTCTGGGTGGGGCTCATCAGTGAGTGCCCAGAGAGTACAATTGTAAAGAAATAAGAGTAAAATTTAAAATTTTTTAACTAAATGGAATTAATTTAAAAGAGTATGATAATAAAGTTAATGTAAACGGTAAAAGAAACGAAAAGTAGAAAAGAAAGAAGCAAAAGAACTAAAATGTGAAAGGAGAAACTAAATAAAGTAAAGATTTTAAAAATAACCTAGAAAATAAAAAATAATAAAAACTGATTTTCATTTTCCCATTCTTCGCTTTGGTGCTCTTCTTCCGAAAGTTCATGTCGTCTTCCTTCGTCGGTATTGTCACCAAATGACAAGTGTAAGAAATGAAGAGGAGTGAGTTAGGATGGTGATGATATTAGGAGAAGGGATTGTTGTAGTGTTCAATGTTTATGTGTTATAGATCTACTAATTTGTACATGACATGACCTTTTGACCCAAATAAATGAAACTGATATGGGAAGAATAAAAAGAGAAAGAGAGTATATGGATAGTAATAAGTTATTGATTAAGGAGTTTGAAATCAAATTGATGGGTGTTTTATCAATATTTCATATTATATGGAGAGAAATAATTTATTGGAATTGTTTAGAAAAGTGTGAAATGATTATATGGTTTTTAATGTCATATTTAACTTCAATTTTAGGATTTTTACGCAGTGTTTTGATAAGTCTACCCATTATAGTTAAATCTGGAAATTTATTTTCACGGTATCTTCTAATAAGTATTTTGATTCTACTCAAGAAATCTTCGAATCGTGTGCAGTTATCACTGAATCTTAAAACCTCGGTATATATGGTGTTTAGGCCAATGTAGATAGGTATGTTAGAGGTGTAATGAGGGTATTTGAGGGTCTTGAAGTTATAGTCATCTGTTTTGTTATAAAGGTTAAGTTTTATATGCCCGTCATTTTCAATGGTTATGTAGAGATCTAAAAATACGGCCTCACTACTATTATGATTAGTTCTTTCTAATGTTAATGAGTTGTGATATATTTCTTCAGTAATTTTTATAAATTCTTGATCTTTATCAGAAATGTGAAGAATATCATCTATGTAGCGGAATGTACAATTCAGAGAACTCCTCAAACTATGGGATCTATTTATATTTTTGTTAATGTATTTGAATTCCATCATAGCTAGAGTAAGATCTGCTATTTGTGGTGAAGCGTTATTGCCCTGAGGAATTCCCTTATTTTGTTTGAATATTTCACCACCATAAGTAACATAGCTATTATCTAAAATATATATAAGAAGTTTGTATATTTGAATGGGTAGATAAGTTCTTTTTTGGTTAATGTCATTAGTATAATGTGTATGATTGCCTTTAATTGAGATAGCTTGGTATCCACAATTTTTAAAGCAAGTTGTAATTACTCGATACATATTATCTTTAATTACTTCATGTGGTAGATTTGTAAATAATGAAGTGAAATCTGCACAGAAAATGTTTTTAGGTTTGTTATCTAATGTTTTGAAAATATCTAGTAAAGGTTTAGTGTTGAGTATGGAAAAGAGGTGATTAGTTCCATTTCTCTCACCAGTTTGTTTAGAATAATTTTTAAAATGTTTAGATAGGTGTTTTAGTAAGAGTTGTAGTTCAACAGATATAGGTTTAAGGCTACTGTTGTATGCTCCTGTGATGAATCTAAATTTTATTGGATTTTTATGCATTTTTGGTATTCCATATACTTGGGGAATTTTAAAAGTATTATCAAAATTTATTTTTATTCCGTTTTGTAAGGTGTGTTTGATATGATTACTGATAATAATGGAGCTATTGATGTTAGAAGTAGGTTCATATGTTTTGACATTATCATCAGTTGTATTCATTTCTTCATTAATATATTTAACATATAATTTTTTGCATATAAAGGCGTAGTTATTTGTGGCTTTATCGATTGGAGTAATTATAAAGTCTTTTTTTAATTTGTTAATATTTTTTTGAATTCTACCATATATTGATGTTTCCGAATAATAAAATCTATCTATATAATTCTTGATTTTGGGGAGGTTATTATTTATGAGAAGGTTAGCTAGTTGATTTCTATCAGTTGTTTTCAAGCTGTATTTTCTTGTAATTTTATCAGTTGTTGATAAAATTGATTGTATAATCTCTTCTGTAATAATTTCTTTAGTAGAATTACCACTGCTAATACGATATTTCGTACCTTTTTCTAAAATACTACGAAGAAGAGGATCCGAGACAATATTCGTGTTGCCTGTACAAACGTGTCCTAAATTATGTTCAATAAAGTGAGGGTATTTATGGCAGACACAATTGTTTATGTTTATATCTTCAATTATAGTTTTGTTTAGATTTCTTAAAAAGTTATTGTAATTAAAGATTTTTTTACTGATAGGTTCTTCTAATTTGTATATAGTGCGTATTTTGAATGATTTATCAATTCTTTTGAAAAGTTCTACGTCTATGTTGCTTTTAAGACTTTTATTAAAAATTCGGTTAAAAGGGATATTATCCATATATTTACCATGATATGTAAGCTTTATATTAAATGTATCTATTTCATTATTTATAAAATTAGTTTGTTTTCTCCAGAAATAGTCACAAATGGTACTAGTAATAATTATTTTATTGTAGTTATTAAGTTTATGAAATTCTTTGGTTAAAGTGAATTTTATGAGCTTATCTTTCTCTTTGTTTTTCAATTTTTTGTGTTCCAAATACAATAGTCTATTATTTTTAGATTCTATTAGATTGTTAACGATTTCTTCAATATCTCTGGCTTGGTATGCTGGACGAGTTCTTCTGCGGTTTTTGTGTCTACACTGAGTTTTTCTAGGTATTTTCATTGGCATGTTGTGATATGGATGTGATTTCCGTTCTATGGGGTTCAAACTATCGGATATTAACCCGTAATTTTGAATTTGGTCATTGAGACCGTAGGTATATGCTGTGATCAATAATCTAATCCAGTATGCTTCTTTAGCTCTTAACTCAGCTTTATTAGTTGCATGATCTAAGACATCTATTCGTATATTGTTTGGAGATTTATTACACTCTTTAAAATGTTTGCATAGGTATGTATCAAGTATGTTTTTCTGTATATGATATTTATGTTGTGATACACGTTTTTTAAGTGATTGAGTTGTTTCTCCAACGTATTGCATCTCACATTTTGTACAGGTTATTAGATAAATCACATTTTTTGATGTACATGTAAGGTTAGGGGGTTTATTAGTGGCAAAACTCTTTTTTGTAGTACTACTAATGACATACTTATCGTAGTTGATTATATTACATATGACACACCTGGCATTATTACATTCATTTCCTTTATTATCAGAAAGGTTAACAGTTTTGAAGATATATTTACCATCGACCTTTTCGTGGAATATAGGTATATTATAACGGAGTTTGTTTTGTTTTTGTGGTTGGCTTTTGTTAAGCATGGATATAACGGTGACGATGGCTGCTTGACCGAAGGTTCACCGATAAGTCGGATAAAAGAGCTAGAAAAGAAGTAATCAAATGCTTGTATTTCAACTGTAGATCAGTGATGAATAAGCTATATGATCTTTACTTTCTTCTTCGTTGCTGTAAATATCACATTCTCTTACTATCTGAGACATGGATGCACAGTGAGCTTCCCGACTCCATTCTAACCGATAGTTTACCCTTCACGGTATTCAGAGGTGACAGATTGGCACAAAGAGGAGTAGGCGTAGCCATTCTAGTAGATAATGCCATCTCCTCATCTTTAGTTGTTCAATATAGCAAGGCTCAGTGCGAGGGGTTAGTAATAGACATTTATCCTAACACATCTTTCTCGTTTGCTTTCTCGGCCATTAGACTGATTAATATATATCGATCTCCTAGCTGTGGAGTAGAAAATACAAAGGATCTCTGCTCGTTTATCACCTCTCATGTTACTGAAGTATTTCCCACCATTCTGTGCGGAGACATGAACCTCCCCAAGATAGACTGGGCAAATCTCACCGCTCCCAATACATGTAGTATATCTCTTGCATTCTTAAACATGACATGCGACAACAATCTTAAACAACTCGTACTTTCTCCCACTAGACTTCAAAATACACTCGATTGCCTGCTCTGTAATTCAAATATCATAAAAGACTGTATTGTCAGGCCTCCCTTCTCCACCAGTGATCATGCCTCAATATATTTTGAAATCAGAGATAGAGCCAAGCGTATTATCACAAGCACCAGCTCATCGTTAGACTGGAAAAAGGCAGATTGGGAAATAATCAACTCAGACCTCTTTAGCATCGACTGGACTTACATGCTCTCAAACCTAACTATTGACGAAAGTGTCGATAAATTAACCAACATCATCCAATTCATAATGGATAATAGGATTCCAAAAAATAAGAATGTCAAAACACAATTGAAATATCCCCCCAAGATAAGAAGATTATACAGCTTCCTACAGAGAAGTAACAAACGAAACCCTCTCTCCATTACGTCATTACGCACATCCAAGAAACTTCACAAAGAACTAGTCAAATTCGAGGTTCTTAGGGAAGACAAGCTTAAGTTCCCGAGAAACTATAAGGTATTCTTCAGAACTATATCCAACCGCGTTAAAAGCAACACTTCTATTCCTGCTCTCATAGTGGACAATAAACCAACTACTATCCCCTTCGAACAAGCAACTCACTTCGCCGAGTATTTTGATAAGTAAATATATTAAAGTTGCTCTTCTTTCTATTTATAATTAACTACATAACATCCTTATAGTGAATCATACTTTATAATCTTCCTGCCTTGTGCGGCAAAGCCCACACTCCCTTTTAAAATCGATGCCCAACCTGGTTGAACCTGTGGCTGCTTCCTGAATCACGGCTACTTGAACATTTTGATAAATATTGACCTACTCGGTTATGGTGTAACTGTTAGGGTTAAGGTCGAACTTAGAGCCCTTCGCTTAATAGTCACGCGAACTTCCATCATCGGACAGTTTGGTTATCATAAATTTTATAATTATAAAGCTTATAACCTTATAATAATAAAGCTTCTTTGGATCTCTTGAATAGTTATTTCCTGGCGATTCTGGGGATTTACTTTTTCAACAGCTTTTTTTTAAAAATCAATGTAGCAACGCAATGCAGCAACTAACCATTGGTTGCACTGGGAAAGTTGATAAGAGCCAAGTCGATATGACCCATGAGTACCAGTGTGAAGTGTTTGCGGAACTCTCCCGGAACATCTTCAGAATTCAAATTTCGAACTTTCTTTTTTTCCACAAAAAACTTTATACGCTGAATGATTACTACAGGGAATACACTGAAAACATAACACAACGATGCTGATAATAAACAAATACTTCTCTAGATAGAAAATCCATTTTCCACAAAAATTACGGTTGTTCAACGATTTGACGGCGTTGCGGCCTAGTTAATGACCGCTCGGCAAAAAACTAGTCCTCCAGCCGGAATCGAACGAATCACGGTTCTCCTTGCCCCTATTAACTTCTGTTCCACTTGATTCGATGCGAATTTTGGCAACTGACTTGCTCCACCGTACCACACAGTTCTCGTGACATCTGTCGTGCCATCTCTGTAGTGTGCACCGGAGTCACACAGATAAACTGTCTTGGTTGATAGGGGAGATTTGGCCGAGTCCCCGGAGGGATGGTAGTGCGGGAGGGCAGCGTGCTCCCCCACTGCCGAGATCGTTGTGAAGCTGAATCCTTGAAAAATTACTTACCAACTCTATCTCTGTGTCTAGGTCATTGCCCTTCCAACTCTCTCTCTCTGTGTCTAGGTCATTGCCGAGCTGTTTCGTAGTGTTGTTTGTCGGTTGTGTTTATTTTTAATGAATTGAGTTATTTACGATAAAGTTTTCTTCTCGAACGTCTACTATTAAAGAAGGGAGGTTCAAGGGCACACAACAACAACAACAATACCGAATCATGGTAGTGTTAATCAAAGAAGCGTTAATGCGCATTTTTTTTATAGCGCTTTTTGTCTTTTGAAAAGAAGTGTGGCTCTTTTATTGTTCGAAACACGTCCGAAAAAAAGCATTGCTTAAAGCTGAATGTCATGGAAGAATAACCATCTACTTACAATAATAGAAGAGATTTTTGGATTCTGTTTAAGCTTTCAATTGAAAAAAAGGTTATTTGTTGAAGTAATATCATTTTTAAGTATTGAATGCCTCGTATTTCGAACACAAGACCAATTACATAGCGTAAAACGGTGATGTAATCTTTGAATACCGGTCTCAGATAACCGATGGGGGAGGGTTAATGCCTAGGAGATTCAGAGGAGTTCAGAGTATTCGATCGGACTCTGCTTGAGCATTCTGACCGACCAATTACCTCAAGTCGATATAGTGTTCTTCCTTGGTCCTCATGGCGTCGACTGCCAAGGCGGCTTCTCCTTCTGTTAGGCTCCGCCCTGAAGCGACTTCCTTTTCCAGCCAATTGAAGAACTTAATCAGCGCGATGCTGTCACGCATCTGCAACATCGTAGTCTATTCGAGCTGTCATCTTTTTGACATGTTTTGAGATAGAAAACATACCGAGTGTAGAATGGCAAAAAGCCCATTGTGCTATTTGACGGGATGTTGCTTGGAACAAGAATTAGAAGATCAGTTTATGTTTAACTTCATGATGCATTTTTCATAACTACAACGTTACAATATTCTTTTCGATTATTTGTTCTATAGATTTGACTTGGTCAAACTAAAAACAGCCGCAATAAATTATATGCAAATTTATTTCTTCTGAAATAAGTCACTAACTAAAGAGAGCGATTTATTTCTAAGCAAGTTGAAACGTTGAATTTTGGAAGGAAATTATAATTATACTCTCTAATAGTATATAAGCATGGCGCGTTCACGAACCATAAAAATTAACAATGTTTCAATAAATCAAATCATAGGTAAAATATGTCTTGATTTTTCAACAGGTCGATCGCTAAACTAGGTTAAAAGTTTCCACTTTTACGAAACAGTTTGAGGCAGAGTTATGCCTAAAGAAACGTTCTATCTATGTAGGGAATGAAGAAATTTTTGTCAATTTTAGCAGGTAACATTTTGGTGCCAATCATTTTAAGTGATGGAGAGAGTCGGTAGGTCGGTCGCCCTAGAAAATTTTCTTGCCATTTGGCAGTTCACCTATGAATCAAATGCAAATTCATTTCTTCAGAACTGATCATTAAAAACACGTGAGCTATAAAAATTAAGGATAATCGAGCTATAATTTAAAAAAAAGAACCAGGTTCCTTTTTGTGAACCCCTTCAGATTAAACCTAAGCCTTACGCGTCAGCCTCTGGAAGATGCCCAGGACAAACATTTTGGTGAAATAGAAGTCAAAAAGCGAACCCTACACTGACTTTAACGTGCGCGGGCGAGACAATGCTAAGAAACAAAGAATAACAAAAAAGTATTTTTTTTAAACTAACAGCAGCCGCACGCATCCCACGCAGCTCTGCTTCGTTTTTCCTGAAGCATCGCTGTTTTGTGAATTATTGACACTTTCTAAACTAAGTTTTAGACAGTGATTTTAGCAGAAAATTACTTTGGAACCTTTTGAATTCAAACTCACTGCTTTTTACTCTATTTTGAGTACGAAAACGTAATAGATTCAATGTTGTCAACATACACAACATTAAAACTTATTTCTACTGTTATAAAAGAGCTCCTTCCTTGTGACATTTACCTTGACTTCATTAGCTGGACTGGACAAACTTCTTGGAAGACTTTCTCGCCAAACAGATTGCCGATGGCGTAGCTTGTCGTCACTGGCAGGAACATCTACAAGGAAGCGAGTGAGAGATATAGAGAGGGAAGAAAAGAAAGAGAGACGAATAGAGAGAACGATAGAGAAAGAAGAGAGATGACTATGTCGCAGAGAGCATAATAAGAGAGATGTACTACAAATTGAGCTCAAGTGAGGGAAAGTGAGAAAAAGAGAGCGAGAGAGAGAGAGATAAAGGGAGAGACAGCATAACGAGAACGATAACAATATAGAGTGAGACAACGAGAGCGCGCGAGAAAAGTCAGAAACAAACTAGTAGAATTTCCAATACCGGGCTAGAGATGGTGAATATTCGTAAAACTGACCATCTCGCTTTCGTCCATGCTCTCACTGCGGAAGGCCGTCAAGAAAGGCACCACTTCTTCATATTCGTGTATGAATATGCCAGAGAGGTGCTCCCGAATAGCCTCGTTCAACTACGATAAGAATTCTTAACTAGCTGATAAGAAAATCTTAAGAATAGTTCAAGAAACGTCAATTGCAGCCGTTTAAATTTTGAAAACAAAAAATACCATTCTTTGATCGAGGGATTCTGGAAAGAGCTAGAGGTAAAGGTAGAGAAGAGAGTTCTCATTATTATACACTGCTCCGCTCGAAGCACGCTCTTTTTTAAAAAAAAATCCCAACAGAACTTGTGAGATATGATCTCAAGATTCTTGGAAATTTTCCATTTTAGTAAAATCTCGGCTAATGGAAAACCTCTAACTTTGTATATTCTTACGAATGTACTGAGACCCTAGGCTTTCAAACGACACTATAATTAATGAATGAGATCAGGGGTTAAATAGTGACCGGATCGGTCCCGTCATCGAATACATGTACACACACTATTGACAAAAAATCCCTCTCTTTTCTCACCCTTTTCCTTCAGCCTTTTTTTTCCTTTTTTTCCTCCAAACTTTGAGCGGCGGATACATGTAAACCCAAATTGGGCGGCTCCATTTAACCCCTGAATGAGATCTTTAGGGTAATCTTGACCACTATCGTAATTCAAGAGGAAGAAACCTTAGCGGAGTGAATGAAGATATGTGCTTCTGTCTGGGTGATTAGTAGGTAAGAGTAGGCGAGTGGATTGAATGGAATATCGCCCCCTCTCACGTTCAACATCCCTTAAAGGGGCGAGTGGATTGAATGGAATATCGCCCCCTCTCACGTTCAACATCCCTTAGAAAGCCGAACTGTTATCTTATTCCATATATAATTACGAACTTTCGACTGCCTACAATAACAATGCAGCCAAAGCATCGCCGACTGCGTTATAGGCGAGAAAAATCATCCTAAAATTACTCCCAGAAATTTGCAAAGGACTCTCAACCTACGAAACGTCTGGGCCAACCATGAAGGCATCGAAAAATTCTACTCAGATAACTAGCCATTGCAATTACGACTGACACATGATGTCGTCGAGTGACTGTAGAACGATGCAGGAGCAAGACTTGGCTGCTACTTCTTCTCGGAGTCTCTTAAGCTTCCCGGCCACACTGTCGCCAGTTTCGTACTCACTCAGCACTATCAGCTGCAAAGAGCCAAGTGAACGAGTTTCATTAGACTACTAACCACGAGCTCAAAGTTAAATTGGTAAATTATAATCTTCTTTAGGCTAGTTTCCGTTCCGCGGCAGGGTCAGCACTTCCCGGAGTCGAGACACAAACCTAACCTGCTAAAATCAGTGGATTCTTTCTCAAAATTCTTTTTCAAAAGTACACACAGGAGAAGACCAAGAGCTAAACCGATGTGAGCACTGTCAACATGTATGCACCCCCTCTTTGAATTCATTTATTTATCTCGGCGTGAGATTGAAACTATTATCTCGCATTCTACATGAACTGAAGGGTGAACCTTTTTATTCGGCAGGGGCGGTCGGTCCGCCCAGAATATGTCCACGAGATTCGTAGCGATGGGAACAACGTCGTATCCAAATCGATGCAGATGAAGCATCAAATTACGCGCTTGATCTAGATAATTTTGAGAACTTTGAACAATCACTTTAAGACCATTAGCAATGTTCTTGTTTTGACATAGGTCCCTAGCTATCAGGGGTTAAATGAAGCCGCCTGATTTGGGTTTACATGTATCCGCCGCTCAAAGTTTGGAGGAAAAAACAAGAGGGGATGAAGGAAAGGGGTAAGAAAAGAGAGGAAGTTCTTTGTCAATAGTGTGTGTACATGTATCCGCCGACGGGACCGATCCGGTCACTATTTAACCCCTGCTAGCAATTCTGAATTGTTTTGAGATGCCTAAAACTCTTACCAAATGTATATATGGCTGGGTCGAAGCCAATTTTGGACCCTTTGGTCAAGTTCTTGAGAATCCACTCCTCCGGTGTGACGGCCTCGGGAACAGCCTGTTTCATCAAGGACCAACCCTCTTCCAGCTCTCGACTCGCCTCAACACGCCCGAATACACTTTTCTTATGCAGTCAACCTGTTATTCGATATATTTTTTTTCATTTAAAGAATTAAAACTAATACATGAGACGGAAAAAAGCTAGTTCATGGCGCGGGATCTAACCAGCTCTATTTCACTCTATTTCACCAATAGCGAGCGCCTTATCTTTACAATACCAAGGACCAAAAACAACGAAAGCGCTATATTAAAGGGTATATCAATAATGAAAAATCTCAAAGAACCCATATAAAAAGCGAAACATGAAGTACAATTGAGCGATGCTTCCTTTTGAATCATGAAACATATCATTCACCGCATAAAAAACTGGTAAACGGACCGAATTCAACCCAGAAAGCTGGTAAACGGACCGGGATTACACCCAGAAAGCTGGTAAACGGTCCAGGATTCAACCTAGAAAGCTGGTAAACGGACCGGGATTCAACCCAGAAAGCTGGTAAACGGTCCAGGATTCCAACTAGAAAGCTGGTAAACGGACCGGGACTCAACCCAGAAAGCTGGTAAACGGTCCAGGATTCAAACTAGAAAGCTGGTAAACGGACCGGGATTCCACCCAGAAAGCTGGTAAACGGTCCAGGATTCGACATAGAAAGCTGGTAAACGGTCCAGGATTCCAACTAGAAAGCTGGTAAACGGACCGGGATTCAACACAGAAAGCTGGTAAACGGTCCAGGATTCAAACTAGAAAGCTGGTAAACGGACCGGGATTCCACCCAGAAAGCTGGTAAACGGTCCAGGATTCGACCTAGAAAGCTGGTAAACGGTCCAGGATTCAACCCAGCTGCATCTCTCTTACCGGGAGCGAGAGCTCAAATAATGCACTACCGAGTAATCAAGTGCACATAGATAGGCACATCATTTTCACCCGCAGTGTGGTTTCACAAAACAGCCGGATTTCATTTCGTTGTACCTGGATGAAGTATCGGCCATCCGTCCACAGCAGCGCATGTTCCCGCGTGATGAGTGTGAAAGCGTTAGAGCCCGAGAAGCCAGAGAGAAATCGCACGCGGAAGTCATAGTCCGCGAGGTACTCGCTCTGTGAAATCCGGAGTGGAAGACACTATCTTTTATTTATTGTGTATTCTACAAATAGGCATCTGATTCAGTCTACGGTCGGCATATGGAATATCCAGCGATAATTCAGTTTAAAAGCCGCATAGAATATATTCATTCGTGGGGGAATACCGACACTTTGGACACACGCTTTTTTTAAATCGAATCGGCAAAAAAGTTATACTATGAGAGTATTTTTCATGCGGGCTCTTTTCTAAGCAGTACGCCCTCGTTAGCGTTGTCTTTACCTGAGCCTAAGACAACAGCGAAAAAGTACAAAATGCGTGTACAAAAAATCGTGATACAATTCGTGAGCTACATATATTCGAAGATATTTTTGCTCGCCAACGGAGTCGCCTACACGATGGTGCGAGTGTCGACAGACGTCCCGGACGTTCTGGACGCAAAGGACTCCAAACTATACCTATCCCAAAGTGGTTTTTTTCCCGCAAGGGACACATCGAACAGCTCTCCCCCCAGCTGTCCAATCCTCTCGTTTTTTCTATTAAGGATCAGGGCCTTCCAGCGGCTCTGATCCTCGCCCTCCTCTTAATTGCTGGAATAGAAAGCAACCCGGGTCCTTTGCGATGGCCGTGTACTGTATGTCACAAAAGTGCTTCCAGCAATAGCGTTCGCTGTCAGAAGTGTCAGAAATGGACACATCTTAAATGTTCTGGTCTCTCCTCCTTCGATGCCTGGAGCCCATCCTGGAGATGTCATAGCTGTGTCAGACCTCCCCCAAGAAGCTCACAAACTAAGATAGATACCCTCAAAATCATCCATTGGAATGCTAATGGAATTCGGGGCAGAGTCGTAGAGCTTGAGGACTTACTCCACGAGGAAAATATCCACATAGCCTTAATCCAGGAGACCAAACTAGATGCCACAGCCGTATCGCCATCGATTAAAGGGTACTCACTAATAAGACAGGACCGAACCAGATCAGGAGGTGGCCTCGCAATGATCATAAGAGAGGACATCCAATATGTGCTAGCAGACTCAACTCACGGTGATAAGACAATAGAGACAATGACTATCGAGATCCCCTCTACACTCGGTAATCTGAGAATAACTAATCTCTATATCCCTCCACGCTCCTCATGTCCACCGGGTTATACCACAGACTTTGCCCACTTCCTCAAACATACAAAGACATGCGTTGTGGCTGGTGACGTGAACGCCCACAATGAGCTCTGGAGTACTGGTACCGAAGATGCCAGAGGAACTGCACTTTGTGAAGCTATCGAGCAGAGCAATTACATAGTCTTGAACTCTCCTCAGCAACACACACGTAAGGAAGCCTCTCCGGACATTACGTCAGTCACAAACGACATTGCGACCAACTGTTCCTGGAGAACTCTCGGAAAGCTAAATTCTGACCACCTACCAGTCCTACTCGAGATAGAACTGAGAATCCCAACGATTGGCAAACGAAGATGCTACATGAACTTCAGAAAAGCAAAATGGCACGAATACGAAATAGAAGTGAATAAGAGACTCGGCGAATTTCCGTACGAAGGAAGCCCTCACAACATGCATTCCTTCCTGGTTGAAACTCTCAGAGAGGCGGCAAGAAAACATATACCACAAGGAAGATGCCCAGACTTCATACCCCGCCTGAGCGAAGAAGCCAAAGCACTCATCCGAAAAAGAGATCAGATGCGTAGAGCAAACCCGGCAGACCCATGTCTCCCTGAACTGATGACAAGGATTTCCTATAAGATCAATGACGATAAGCGCATTGCATGGGAAGATTTCGTGAACAACCTCAGACCCAACGAACCCACAAATCGTTTGTGGAACACAATCAAATCACTTGATGGTCGAGCACACAAACCTTCCCACGCCGCTATTGTTCATAAGGGTTCACCTCTATCCAGCCTGGAAGCTACCAACCTTTTCGCCAAACAACTCGCCAAACAAGCCGTCAAGACCCCTGATCGATCTAACAGGAGAACTCACCGCTGGACCTCGAACCTTGAGCGTTCCGACGTCCCAGTCGTCACAGTTGACGAAGTGAAGACAGCAATGAAGAAAATGAGAAGCTCCAAGGCCATGGATCTCGACGAAATCTGTCCTCTTATGGTTAAAAAGGCTGGCGAACAGTGTGCAAGATGCTTTGCAATACTCTTTAATTGCTCACTCAGCACCGGCATCATACCTTCGGCCTGGAAGACGGCCAGAGTTATCACGATTCCGAAGCCAGGGAAGGACCTCACGTCGGTAAAAGGCTACAGACCGATCTCAATTCTATCCCCTGTGGTCAAACTCCTCGAGAGAATCATCCTCCCCCACGTCACAGAAGAAGTTGAGTTGGAAAACTGGCAACATGGCTTCAGAAAAGGACGCTCGACCACGACAGCATTGATGGAGATAACGGGCCACATAACCAACGGTATCAACCAACGGCTCCCTCCACATCGCACAGTGATGGTTGCGCTCGACCTCACCTCGGCATATGATCTGGTCAACATTTCTCGCCTTTGTCACACTCTCGCCGAAACGTCCATCCCCAGAGGCCTCGTTAGATGGCTCTCCAGCTATCTACGAGGTAGAGCCATCCGTGTGGACTTCAGAAACTGCCTCAGCCGCCAGCAAACCTGCTACGCAGGAGTTCCTCAGGGGGGAGTACTCAGCCCTTCCTTGTTCAACATATACTTGAATGGGCTGCCGAAGCCTCCCGAGACGATCAAACTGGTCGGGTATGTGGATGATCTGACAGTACTGGCATCACACCCTGACTGGAGAGTTGGAGCCGACAGACTGAACTCCTACCTCCCAGCCCTCACCAGCCATCTTGGGGAACTAAAGATGGACATCTCGGCAGCTAAATCCAGTGTAACGCTCTTCACCACCAACACGAAGGAATGTCGTGAAGTACCAGAAGTTGTGGTCAACGGTGAGCCACTCCCTCTAAGTAGAGCCCCCAAGATCCTTGGTGTCACCTTGGACCAGATGGGAACCTACCGTCAACACGCCGAAGGACTAAAGACAAGGGCAACAAAAAGATTGAATGTCCTCCGAGCAATCGCGGGAAGAAGGTGGGGACAGAAGACCGAGACAATGCTGAACACCTACAAAGCAACCACTAGAGCAGTCTTGTCTTACGCAGCACCCATCTACTCGCCCCAACTTGCCGAATCACATTGGACTTCCTTGCAAGCAGCACAAAACAAAGCCATTCGGATCGCAACTGGAAACCTTGCAATTGCGGACACTCAGCACCTGGCATACGAGAGCAAACTTCTTCCAGTCAAAGAACACAGCCTCATGCTCAGCAAACAATTCACCGCCAAGGCCAGGCTTCAGCCCAACCATCCATCTCACCGCATCTGCACTGAAGCAAAACCTCCCAGGGCAATAAGAAAGCACGCCAAAGACATAGACATAGTACTAGATGATACGGACTATAAAGTGGCCCTCAGAAAAATACACACGGAGACAGTCAGAGACTTTCTTAGAAATAGTCGACCCAACCCAGTTCTGGGAACTAAACCTCCTAGAATACACAAGTCCACGTCCCAACTATCCAGAGAAAATCAGATAACTCTGTCTCAATTGCGAAGCGGCCACTCTAGTTTCCTTAACAGCTATCTCCACCGAATAGGGGCCAATGAATCTCCCCTCTGCCCACTGTGTAGGATAGAGCCGCATACTTCGAGACATATTTTTTCGTGTCGCTGTAACCCCACTTCACTTAGCCCTATCGACCTTTGGAATAGGCCGCACTCGGTTGTTGATTTCTTGCTCAATTAAATCTCTCCAAAAAAAAAAAAAAAAAAAGGAGAGTAAAAAAAAAAATAAGAGAGAGAGGAAAGAGAGTGTGGGCTTATAACGCTGGAGGGTCGAGAGCTTCGACGACTTCCTCCAGTGTCTCGCGAAGGAAGATCTACCCGTTGGGCAAGACAACAACAACAAGATATTTTTGGACAAAATGTGGCAATTGCCAAAGGAAGGACAAAGGAAGAAGTCGAAAGGCAGTTTGTTATTTGTACCAAACAAGCAACACACTCATAACACACTTTTAATGTTTAACATTTGTTTTGTTCGTGCTCTCTCGCCGCAGAGAAAGAGACACAGCTGGCTGGCTGCTTTTATGTGTGAAGAGACGCATGTTGGCACGATCCCAATACCCTTAATGCACTAAAAAGGTTTTCTCCTTTGTTTTCTCTTCTTTTTTGCCATTTTGATGTGTTCTTCCTCTATTTTTTTTCCCAGAAAGAGATTTTATTCAAGAAAACTCTATTCCCCCTTTTTTCTTAGGACCCTTTTTCCCCCTTTAGGGCCCCTTCCTTCTCCTACCTCCCTCCAGGGACCAATTTCCTCTCCTCCCCTTCTTCGTTTAGATAGGCCCTCTGCATCCCTCTTTCCCCGGCTCCCCTTCCAAAGTCCTGCTTATACTCATTACCTCCCATCCAGGGAGTTTCTTACCACCCGCATAAGTTTTCTCGAGCGCATAGATTTCCAGAACTTAGAAGGTTTGGAAGTTTTTCTTTAAAGATTTGGAATTTTCCTAGGTAAAAATAGAAAATTTATTCTTTCGAGTGCATAGATTTCAATGTTTTTTGAACTTCTTGAAAAGCGCATAGATTTTTACCCGCAGTGCGGGTGAAAGAAATATTCTGCTCCCATCTCCTTTCCCCAAAATGTTCTACAATTATCAGGATCATCACCATAAAGGCAGACCGCGATGTTTTTTCTCTGCGACGAGAGAACACGAACAAAACATTAAAAGTGTGTTGCTTTTTTGGTACAAATAACGAGCGTCCTTTTGAAATCTTCCGTTGTCTTTCCTTTGGTAACTGACCAAAATTTCATCAATATTTTTTTTACTAAGATAGACGCGTACTGTAATAATTCCGTTTAAGACCCACCTGATGAGCATCTGTACTCGGTAGAAGATATCCGTCCAGAGATGCTACTGTCTTCAAGACGGCTGCGTTATCGAAGAGAGCTCGAAGCTTGGCTAACTTCGAGGCCATTACTGAAAATGGAAAGTCTTTTTCTTCTTAGCGCTCTCCCGCGATGGCGGGGGAAGTATTTAAATAGGACTGCTGAAAAGGCCATTACCAAGTAGTTCACCCTATCTCCGAAGTTTCTTCTCCCTATAAAAATACCGAAAGCAACCATTTTCTGTGATTTACAACAAAAAACATTTAGCAAAGGGGGTTGGTTTGGTATCACATTTCGCACCACGACATTTTGCACTATGACAACTCCCATTCTAAATTTTACAATCGAACTATTCCCATGTATTTTTCATTGGAATTCGTACTTAGGCTCAGGTAAATATTATACTAACGAGACCGTACAACTTAGAACGGGACCGTGTACAACGACCAACCATATATTTTAAGCCTTGGAGAAAAAATTGCAAAATCTGGGTGCGAGTTGTCGCTGTGCAAAATGTCGTGATGGGAAAAGTAATGGAACCGGTTGGTTATCGATTCAGGGTCGCAGGAAAATTAGTAAATCACATTACTGGTTACTTTCGGTACTTTTCTAAGAAAAGGAAATTTCAGAGATAGGGGGAACAACATGTTAAAGGCCGCTGAAAACAAGCAAGAAACAGGAAGAATTATAAATGAAAAAAGAGCGAGAGAGAGATATAGAGAGAGAGAGAAAAAGGGATAGAAAAAGAAAGAGGGGAGAGAGAGAAAAAGGGATAGAAAAAGAAAGAGGGGAGAGAGAGAAAAAGGGATAGAAAAAGAAAGAGGGGAGAGAGAGAAAAAGGGATAGAAAAAGAAAGAGGGGAGAGAGAGAAAAAGGGATAGAAAAAGAAAGAGGGGAGAGAGAGAAAAAGGGATAGAAAAAGAAAGAGGGGAGAGAGAGAAAAAGGGATAGAAAAAGAAAGAGGGGAGAGAGAGAAAAAGGGATAGAAAAAGAAAGAGGGGAGAGAGAGAAAAAGGGATAGAAAAAGAAAGAGGGGAGAGAGAGAAAAAGGGATAGAAAAAGAAAGAGGGGAGAGAGAGAAAAAGGGATAGAAAAAGAAAGAGGGGAGAGAGAGAAAAAGGGATAGAAAAAGAAAGAGGGGAGAGAGAGAAAAAGGGATAGAAAAAGAAAGAGGGGAGAGAGAGAAAAAGGGATAGAAAAAGAAAGAGGGGAGAGAGAGAAAAAGGGATAGAAAAAGAAAGAGGGGAGAGAGAGAAAAAGGGATAGAAAAAGAAAGAGGGGAGAGAGAGAATCCGAGGAAAAGAGATGAAGTTAATTTACCGATAAAAGATCTGTCATAGAGATGCTAAATTTACTTTGCAAATAGATAAGTTTAAGATAGTTTGATCTCTAAAAGCGCTCACCCAACTCACTCAAGCCCGTTTCCTCTTAATGAGTACTGATAACGAAAGCAATGAAAAACAAGAACTCTGAAAACGCGTAGACAATGTTTAAAAACATTACATTTGGGATCAAAGCCGTTCATTTTTCGTCTTTTCGACAAATTTTGCAAAAAAAATTTATTTCCTGAAGCAAAAAAGTAAAAAAAAACTCTAAAACTCGGAGAATCAATGCTTTTCTTTTTTCACAAACAGTTGCACTTCAAACTATGTTTTGTCTCGGTGTGTTTTTGATGATTTTTTTAAAACTTAAGTCACTTTTTTAGTGTTAAATACGAAGCTTTTCCAATCATAATTACCCCGTATCACGACCAGGGTTGTACTTTTTTTCGATTTCTGTTTTTTTACCGAAATTTTCCAAAAAAATCGAAAATAGTTTTTGGACTTTATCGAAAAAAAACAGTCGAAAAAATTGAGAGAAAAAAAACTTGAAAGATACATTCATTATTCATTGATCGCAATTTTTTCATATAGTAAGTTAGGTGGTTAGCAATAGTAGAATAACATGACATAACGATGAGAGATGGTAATAAATTAAGTCTTCGGTTGATAATAACTATTGTCTTCATTCAATTTTACGTTATGCAAAATCAAACATTTTTCAGGTTTTTGAGTAGTACATACATATTAAAAAATCAGAAAAAGCCGCGGACTCTTGATGAAAAAAAAAATTGCATTCAACGAAACTCAATAAAAATGCAACATTTTGTTTTTGGAGAACGCTTTTCAAGACAGTGCATCAAGTTCTTTAAAAGTTTGATTTTTAATTTTTTTTTAAACGCGCACAAGTTATAGCAGGGGTGACTAACGATGTTCGCGACCTAGGCGAGCTTTAAAAAACGCTCTCAAAGATAGACCTATTTCAAATAAAATCTGGAAATTTCAAAGAACTTGTCTCTCTCGAAGCCATCTATAAATAATTCATTCTTCTGCTGCTGAGCTGGCTTTCCCGTCACATTTCTTACAAATTTTCAATTCTGCTCCGAAGTTGAGTTCCTTTTTATCAAAAATAGTTTTCCTATCCTCCTGCTTGAAAATTTCCGCATTATTTCGACTTTTACAGTCATTTCGTCTCCATAACTATTTGATAAATTGGCTGGTTTCTTTGCAACCGAAAATTGATTAAAGTTGAAGCAGCCCTTGTGACTGTTGAGCTACTGTTCGATAAATTAGGCCTTGTGGGTCTGTAGGGAACTGGAATTTGATTCTTCATGATTCTCAATTCCAGCTTCAGAGGTTTATTTTTGAATCAGTCAGACAGGGCGACCAAGCAAGCGAACCTTACGATCGCAACTTGTGAGAATCGTGTTGGCCATCACTTCTCTGCTCGAAGGAATCTTCTTCTAGCAGTTAAACGAAGACCACGCTTCTAAGACTTCTAGCAAGGGTTGTGTGGTTGGTGAGATTCGAACCCACGTTCTCGCTTGCCAGGCAATGCCGTTCCCATTCAGTTACCTATACATACTACCCCGGGAAAATTAAATGCAATTATTACAACGTTCGGCCGATATCAAATCGTTTCATTCATCAGAACTTTATATGGAGTCTAATACCCGCAGAAGTCTGTTTGTTCCTAATGTTTCTGCAACCTACTTGAACAGCTAAGACATTCGTTTACATGTTTGTACATGTATAATAGCAACATTTGTCAATGAGACACTGGATGGGTGAAATGGGAAAAGTAATCGATGGCCACTGGCACAATTGAGATATGGCTACGACACTCGGTGTATGCGGCTATACACGCCTGAATTGTATATTGCTTCAGTTCAAAACCGGTTTCCTTTTATTCATGAAAAATGATAGTTTACAAAATTACTTCGACAACTTCTACTATCAAAACAGTACCATTAAAAAAATTGCAGCAATCTCTAATCTTTACTTTATATTACTATACAAAAAGCAATCTTTACTCGGTCAATCAGTCAAATAATTTTCCTGAGACTTCTTATTCTCCGCATTCCTTCTGATACTTCCAAATAGAACCCCCACATATTGTTTAACTTTCTCAATAAACTTCCTCTGAAGTCGAATACCTCCCCTGATCTTACTCATACCATATGTTTTCTTGAAAAAACTGCTCTCTTACTATCTGTGTACCATTTTCAACAATGTTTCAGCGATTCTTATTGTACGGGGAAGTTCTCAAAATATGGCGTACAGCGACAGTCCGACCAGTTTATAAACATAAAGGGAAACGTACAGACCCACTGAATTATAGACCAATAATTCTCGCTGCATCCACATCTAAGATTATGGAGCGCATCGTTTGCGGTAGAATAATATAATTTCTGAATGTGAATAAGTTGATCAGGGATCATCAGTTCGGATTTCGAGCTCAACATTCTTTAGAACTATCACTTTTAGAATCATTGATATGACGGAATGGCACTCCAAACTGGACAAGAATGAATACATTAGGTGTGTTTTAATTGACTTCACTAGTGCATTCGATAGCGTCCCTCTCACCTACCTAATGCCCTCTCAGCTACCTAATGAAAAAGACGGTCCTAGTCCGAGGGATCGCACAACAACCTAATGAAAAAAGTCGAGTTCATAGGACTTTCGGGAAGTCTTTCAAGATTCATTTCACACTTTCTGCATCAGCGAGAACAGTCATTCCGAATCAATAATAGTGACTCTCTTCCCTACCCCCCCCCCTACTCCATCCCAGGGAAGCTGTTTGGGCCCCTTACTGTTTCTCATCTACATTAATGATTTACCACTATGCTTACCGGTAGGAAGCAGGGTGACTATGTTCGCTGATGATAGCAAAATAAGTACGATTAGCGATGCGAACCTTATTCAAGTCGCAATAAACTCTGTTGCCAACTGGGCCTACTCATGGGGATTGACTATTTCCATCAGCAAAACCGTAGTATATTTTTCTACCTATTTTCACTACCAAAACTGTTAGGAAAAATTCACCCTGAAAGTACTTCTATCTCAAAGGCACCCAAAAGTCACATATAATAAGCTAGTGAGAGACCTTGGTGTAGAATACGATGACTCATTAAGCTTTTCTACACATATACATAGAAAATAGTTGCAACAGAGCAACAGCCAGATTCGCTTACATTCTATGACCTTCAAATCGAAAAACCTTTCTCTTTATAAAAAGCTTTTCGTCCTCAACTTGAATATTGCTCCGTGATCTGGTCACCTCACCAGAAATATTATAAAGAACTATAGAAAAGATAGAAAAGGTTTAATGGAGCTTTACAAAACAAGTCTGTAAAAGAGCTGGACCGCCCGATATGACGACATATCAAGAGAGAAAAATCTTCTTTTTTTAGTTGCAGTTTCTCGAAGAACGGAGGGACCAGACAGATCTCGTGATGGCATACAAAACCTTGACCGGAAGGAAGATCGCCCATTCCTCCATTCAAGATGTTTTCCCCTCACGACCACCGATACCCCACTAGGTCACACAAGTTCAGCCTGACTCAACCTAGATTCAAACATGTCAAGCTCTCTAACAACTTTACAACCAGAGTAGTTCCTGTCTGGACCAACCTCACAGGGACTGTATTTTCGATCAATACAGTCAATGCCTTCAAAACAGCTGTCGGTAACCTATAAATCGTTCATCATACCCTCAATACCGGACTCAAGTCGTTCTTACCGAATCGGCTTACCTGTTTTCTCACTTTGAAAAGTGTCACGAATTGGTGTTGATACAAATCTCTCCTCTATTTGACTCCCTACCTGCCCCTTTCAAAATCACCCTTGCAATGAAGTATTATTATATTATTATTAACAGTATCATTGGTTATAGGTCTCCCGTTCAAGCGCCATTCATTTCAGGGCAGGTAAGTTGCTACATACTCTTTGACGTACTCCGATTTCCATGTTCACCGTCCTGCTGTCTATATCAACCGACATCTTCCATGGGGCCCGGGCATGTACTGTTACACTTCTTCTCCATAGTACCTACAATTTTCGCCGGGCGAATCCCGGCGATACAGAACATTAGTCTCAATACGAAAAACTTTTGTCCAACGAGAACGTTCACGCACCGTACAAGAAAAAAAATCTCTTCCGAGATAGAAGGACTCGTATTCGCGTGAGTATGTAACTGACTAGTCCATTAAACTAACAGCATTACACATATTAATAATAGCATAATTTTAATACATCTATAAGACTATATGTAAACATAATTTTTGTATATTATAGTTATTCACTTTGACCGCATACAAAAACTTCGGCAAACTGCTCCGACTGTATACTTCTATGTTGAAAGAACTATTGTTGCCTGCTTCTTTATTTTAACGAAACTCTTCTACCGTAACCCGTTATTGTTTCCACTATTTAAAAAAAACATAACAAACACTCATGCCATTGGTCGATTCATTCAGAAAATACTGTAAGTTTTTGAATTTTCCCCATCTTTGAATCATCGTTTTCGATTGTAGCAGCCATGCCACAATGATTTTATCCCTGTGTTTTCACTCTCAGCATGTTTCTATGAACCGCACTGTAAGTAAAATCTGTACGAATTTTTCTGAGCTGTAAAAGGCACTGACATTAATTTTCTGTCTGCATAACATCTACTTAATTTTCACATTCTTGCTTGGTCTCTCTTCCAAGTCACCGTTGCCTCTTGATTACTTTTTTTTATCATTCCGCTGTTTTGCGGGTGGTAAAAAGCCTTCTTTTTCTACATAGTGTCAAACAATAGCTTTCTATAGTGCGGCTCTACATGAGCCCTTGGAGGCATCAACTTGAAAGAGAGCGAGAGGCAAATCGGCAATTCGAATGACAGCATCTCGCGGCGACTCACACGGAAACGGTAGGCCGTTTGCTGCAAACACATATGGAGGTCTAAAAGAAAAATTGCATGAGACGCATACGGTAAGAGATTAAGAGAGAAAACGGAGAAAGAGACTCTGAAGCAGGAGAGAGAGAGAGAGAGGAAGAGGTAGGCAGAAAGGAGAAAGGGACGAAGGAGCGAGTAAGAGAAACATGAGAGTAAGATAGGTAGTTGAGAGCGGAAGATGTACAATAAATAATTATAGTGTAAAGGTGTGAATGTTGACTGCTCTTACCGATTGAGCGAAGGCTTTGCTGTCCTCTATAAATCTATTTATGTGTACTTCTAGATATTTTACTGAATTGAAACCCAGTCGCACTGAAAATTTATGATAAGTTTTCATCTGAACCTCGATAATTTCCTTTAGCCGCATCTCTGGCGGGTCGCAAACTTTGACGGCGACCACAAACGCTGCGCCCGCAACCAACTTCCGGTTGTTTTTAGAGATGGACCCCTGCGAATTCAAGAGTTACAGAATCACTTACTTGCGGTTATCCTATAGCTTTAAATGTTCTATACCGAATACCCTAACTTTGTTATGTTGAAATAGGAAATACAGTTGCATTTCGGCATCTCCTTTTTGAAAACTATCAAATTCTTAGTAATTGAGAATGGTGGTAATCCTGACACGAAATAACAAATTTACTGTAGCAGGAAACAACACCTTCAAGATTATCCTCTCAAAGAACACATAAGCATGTGAGAGAGTGCACATTTCAACTCCGCAGCTCAGAGCCAATTCGAAGAGTTCTCGTTTGATACTGTAATCATTCATAACTGTTCTGAATCAATAGAATAGTCTACTTACCAACAGTCAAATCTTATTTTAAAAAAAATTTATTCCAAAGGGGGAGCGGATTGGTAATAATCACAGGACGAGGCAGTGAAGAGAGGGGAGAAAACAATGGGGGGTTGGGGGGGATGGTTGTACTCATTCCCTTCTGATGAATTAAGTCGAGAATTCAAGACGAACGTTAATTAAACTCAAAACTGATGTTTAACCTTTTAAACTTGCTAAAAGTGAGTTGAATGCTAGGGAACTTCTGTCGGAACTTCTCATTCTGCCGCTTCTTCAGCTCCGATCCATCCATGTACGTATACATCGTACTCTGCATTCAGTTAAACAGTCTTGAGAAGCAACCAGAGTTTTTTCGCGTCACCCCCAACATTTTTGAGCACATTTTGTGGATTTCGGTCGAATCGTTGAGAATTAAAAGTCTCGCCTTCGATGGTGCTACAGCCCACAAGTTCAGACTATCGCAAGGAACCCATTCAACTTCACCGGTATGGAGCGCGTCCTCAGGTGGTGGATAGAGGGATTTCTCTTTGCACAAGTGCATTGGAGATAGCGGACTTGCCCGTCACGAACCAGAATTGGATAGTATAGTTCGTCAAAGGACGGCGATGCCGGACTGGCCCGGGCATGCCACCCGATAAAACATTAGCCGATACTTTCCTACATATACTCTGTAATCGCGAGTCGAGGCGCCAGTGAAATAGCCTCTTGCCCTTCTCCGGTTAAGGAATGGGTTTCGCGAAGAGGATCGCCGACTGCGGTGCGAGTGTAGACGGGGAAATATTCTCCGGACTCAAAAGGATCTTCACCAACCTATCTTAAAGGACTCCCCTCGACAGGACCTACGGGCAAACAACAACAACCACAGCAAAAGAATTTTTACTTTTCAAGTCTTCAAAATTTCAAACTTTTCCGAATTCGGGCCTTCATCCGATAAAATCCGAATGCATTTATTCGTACTTTCTGATGATCGAATAGATTCAATTTCACCCGCAGGCCGGCTATTATTATTATTACCTTGATTTGAACGACATCTAAAATTGAATGTTGATTTAAACATCTGAATTAAGTGGATTAACTCACTATATACGATGGATACTTGTAGGTCGTCTTGGAGACTGAGTCCACTTCGCCTAGGAGAGTCGGATCGTATTCATCTTCCCCAATGATGTCATCAATATCGGCCGGGAGTTGGATCCACTCACCTGGAATCAGAACTTATAACACAAACGCATGAATAACTTGATTGGTTTCTCACTGATGGAGTTCTTGATACAAATGAGAAGTTCCTCAAGTTTATGACACTTTCTTGCTTAGAGACCTTTTCTTTGTTACTGAATATCCTTATGGAGTTTAAGCTTCTTTTTTACTCCCAACCTCTTCTTTTTCTGTTTCTCTCTCACCACGTACCCAAAAATTTCCTCTATTTCTAAACGCAGCGACTAACTGTTAGGCTCCGCGCTGGCCCCGCGACTGCAAACACTGCGGACATCATCGATCGCGAGGAAGATACTCGAGTCCTGGAAACGATCTTGTTTATGCGATATTTTAGCACTAATCGTCACCCTTATGAACTCGCCTTCGATGGTGCTACAGCCCACAAGTTCACACCATCGCAAGGGACCGGTTCATCCTCAACGGTATCGAGCGCGTCTTCAGGTAGCGGATAGAGGGATGTCTCTTTGCACAAGTGCATTGGAGATATCGGACTTGCCCGTCGCGGACTAAAATTGGATAGTATAGTTTGACAAAGGAGGGCGATGCCGGACTGGCCTGGGCATGCCACCGGAAAAAAACATCAGCCGATACTCCCCTATACTTTGTAATGGCAAGTCGAGGCACCAGTAAAATAGCCTCATGCCCTTCTCCGGTTGACGAATGGGTCTCGCGAAGAGGATCGCCGACTGCGGTGCGAGTGTAGACGGAGAAAATTTCTCCGGACCCCAAAGGATCCTCACCTACCTATCCCAAAGTACTCCACTCGGCAGGACCTATGGGCAAACAACAACAACAACAACCACCCTTATGACGCGAAATATTACACATGTGTCTCAAGAAACTGATTTATATACCCAATTTTAAATGGTCTTAAAACATGACAGATTTTATAGTTAACTCAAAGGGAAAAAGCATAGCATGTATAGCGGAAGTAGCGGGCTGACTGTTTACCCGATCAACATTTTTCGCACGAGTTTCTGCAAGCTTGGCCCGTTTTTCCGTTCATACTATTCTCTCCCTCCTGAATGGCTACTTATTTCTACGCTAGTCCGAGGCCTTATGCAATCATGGCGATTCTCACACTCAAATATAGTCATGTTACCTCTTACAGTCTACAATAATCCATTAATTACCTCTTACAGTCTACAATAATCCATTAATTAACTCTTACAGTCTACAATAATCCATTAATTACCTCTTACAGTCTACAATAATCCATTAATTAACTCTTACAGTCTACAATAATCCATTAATTACCTCTTACAGTCTACAATAATCCATTAATTACCTCTTACAGTCTACAATAATCCATTAATTACCTCTTACAGTCTACAATAATCCATTAATTAACTCTTACAGTCTACAATAATCCATTAATTACCTCTTACAGTCTACAATAATCCATTAATTAACTCTTACAGTCTACAATAATCCATTAATTACCTCTTACAGTCTACAATAATCCATTAATTAACTCTTACAGTCTACAATAATCCATTAATTACCTCTTACAGTCTACAATAATCCATCTAGTCTTTCTTAATTTTCCGAGTACATGGTAGTCCACTCTTATAGTGACTCACCAATCTGTCAAGTGACTTCTTCGAGTACATGGTAGTCCACTCTTATAGTGACTCACCAATCTGTCAAGTGACTTCTTCGAGTACATGGTAGTCCACTCTTATAGTGACTCACCAATCTGTCAAGTGACTTCTTCGAGATCCTCTCATTGATGCTGAATCTTCGCGGCTTCCTCAGCTTTAGAACCCTTCCGTAGGCGAGCTCTTCATGGTCTCGCATGTCGAAGCACTTCAGCTCCTGTGTTCCCGACATGTAGTACCGTAGTCGATCCGAACTGAATGAGGGATATTGTAGGTAAAATTGGACACATTTAATTTCTTCTTGAATCTTAAAAGCTCTACTCGAATTAAAGTAGTAACCAAGTTTTCTTTCACTCTCGTTGTTGTTAGTTGCGAGATAGAACATCTCAGTTGCACTCTTCGAAGGCAACCATAGTTGAACAAATGTCACTTGTAACTGTTGAAAAAATTCTTCAAAAAAAAAAAACAACGAAAAACGAATTTTGAGCGGGGTAGTTTGGAATAATTAGAGGCGACTCAACCGCTAGACTCCCCGCTGAAAGAACGGTTGTATTTAAATATTCTCAACAGCGCTGTTGTTGTTATTGTTGCCGGTTGTAGCCGTCATCGAAGAGCGAGACCCATGTGATATGTTTCTTTCCGCTTCGTCTTTCGTTTGTGTATAAATCATTAATTTTTAATAGACATCTTCAAGAAATTTGCCACTTCTCGTGGTTTTTCCCATAAGTCAATGAGTGAGAGTGTCGCGGGGTCGCCAATGCATTCGAACAGGTGTGGATGAGCAGTTTGGACAGACGTCTTGGATGGTCTCGTCGATACGGTGTAGATACGAGTTTGTGAATCTGCTGAATCAGAATCGAAGCTGGGAGAGCGTACATGTTGTGCTGCGGGGAAGGTCCTTTTCTTCCACGTTGATGTTGGACAAGGGTCTGCCTCCGAGGATGACGGCGCCTTTCATTGATTGGAGTTCGCTGGAGACCATCAGTGTGTATATGGCGTTCGCGACGAGTTTCACTTTGAGAGTGTATGTTGCTATGGAGGCTGTGGACACGACCGTGTGCTTGCAGCTCCTAACGAGGTCGTTTTTCAAGGTGCGTGGTGGAGCATGACTTTCCAAGAGACCGTGATGGTCCATTGTCTTGGCGAGGTATTGAGCGGAGAGCATGTGAAGATGTGACTTTGTGCGCATAACCTTGGACTCTTTGTGTAAGTGATCGGAGTCTGTCATCTGATGGTTGCCCGTGACCACGCGGAGACCGGCATTCTGGGCACGTCGGATCCTTTCGAGGGCCGAAGCGGATAAGAAAGCGGACCATGCGGGGGCGGCATAACTGGAGATCGCTTGCGAGAAGGTTGTCCGTAAGGATTCCTTGTGGTTGCCGCAAGTGCTACCGGCGAGGGCCTTCAGGACGTTGTTTATCTGTGTTATGCGGGCTGCGATGTCTCTGGCGTGGTGGCTGAGCGTGAACATGTTGTCGAAAGTTACGCTGAGAAGCTTTGCCAGCTTGACTGTTGGGACAGTGGTACCTCTGATGGATACCTCAAGACCGTGTTGTATTCTCTGCTGAATGGCGTGAAGAGCATGAGTTGACTTTTGGCCGAAGAGATGATGAGGGAAAGATTGTTCAAGAAGCTTTCGATGCCAGGTATTGCCATGTGCACTTACTCCGTAGCGCTCTTGATGTTCGAGATGGAGGCCCATATGGTAAAATCGTCTGCGTAAGTTATTACTTGGTCTGCGTAAGTTATTACTCGCGTAGATAGAGGTTGAATAGCGTAGGCGAGAGGGCGCTGCCTTGTGGAACTCCGTTTCTGATCAACCGGGAGCTCGGAAGTGTCGCAGAAGAGTTTGCGTCCTCTCAGGTACGAAGAGAGCCATTTCTTGATGTATTTGGGCACGCTTGTGGTCATGAAGAGGTCGATTAGCTTGGTGATGTCTATGCTGTCGGAGACTTTGGATAATAGCTCATCAGGATGTGTTGAAAGAAATTTTCTCGGGTGGATGACCGGGCGACCCTTTGTGACCACCAAGATGCTGTTATCGAGTTGGAGTACTAGTGGGAGAGAGAAAGTAAACAAAATTTTTGGTCTGATATCCGAAGTCAAGTGATATTTTATTTTGCGTAGCCCCAGGGCCGGAGTTTTACATTCGATATTTCTTCAATTACAGAAAATGTTTTGTTCAATATCAACTTCTGTTACACCATACAACTAATAATAAATTTCTATGTGAACGGGAGAAATTTTACAAGTTGGGTGAGCTATGCTTTGGACATGTCGATCGCCATAAGGACTGTGCGCTTCGCTGGTCTTTTCTCATTGAAACCGTCTGCGATGTTCTTTGTAAGATTCAGGAGTGTCGAGGTGATTGAGCGGCCCGTTGGTGTTCCGCCGGTGGTATGTGGGACTGGATGGTGTTGAGGATTATCACTTTTGCGACGTGGGAGAGAAGAGAGATCGGGCGGCAGCTTGAGCTGTCGGTGGCTTGCTTACCCGGCTTCAGTAGAGGGATGATGATCGAGGACTTCCATACCATAGGGATCCGGTCAGTGCGTAGTGAATCGTTGATGAGGATAGTTAGAGCGTTGATTCCTCTGGGAACTAGGTTATGTAGCAGTATTGGAGCAAGGAGGTCTGGTCTCGGGGCTGTTGATTTCTTCGTTGCTCTGATGGCTGATGTGACGTCTTTTTCTGAGATATCAGTGAAGTCGTCGGGGAGGAGCTCAACAGCGCTGGTGACCTATGATCGAGAGGCGACGGTATAGAGTCAAAGACTATGGAAGATTCTTCCTCTCATGCCGTTGTTGTAACAACATTCATTTGTGGCTACTAAGACCAGCTTAACAACAAAACGTATTATAAACTTTAAAAAAAAACTAAGGTTCATCTTTCCTTATTTTAAAACTTTCTCAAACAGTTTCAAGACGTCAACGAAAAATCTTCTCGCTCCATCCCACTTTTTATCGCAGTCAAAATTTCTTGTAAAACCGTGTTTATCGTCTTCAGAAGAAAGATTGCCTTTTACAGGGTGGCTAGAAAGTACGCAGTCCGTGGTTAAGGAGTGTGCTACGCACTATTTCGTGCACGCACCGATTCCTTTTTGTGATTTTCAAAGTTTATTGTGTTTTAAACATCGTGTTAAAGTTTGACAACGATTGTTTAAATTTGAAGGTAATGACGGGTCCCCATCTCCAGCGTGCCGCTATCTTCGATTTGCACCAGCGCGGGTACTCCAACTCCGACATCGCGAAACGCCTTGTCGTCCGTCGAGATCTTGTCTGGAATACCATCAAACGTTACCGCGAGCTCGGAAATATCGAGGACCGTCCAAAAACTGGCCGACCTCGATCTGCTCGGACGCCGGCGAAGATAAAAGCAGTGAGGGAGCGAATACGCCGAAACTCTAAGCGGAGCATTAACAAGATGTCCCAGGAGCTCGGAATATCCCGTCGGTCGGCTCAGACCATCGTCAGGGATGACCTCGGCATGCGCCCTTATCGTACTCGCAAGGGTGCCTTGTTGTTTGCCAAGAACAAGGCAGAGCGCGTGAAGAGAAGTCGGGCCTTGCTTCGCGACACGGCCGGCCGCACCTGGTGCCGACGAGATAGTCTTCTCAGACGAGAAGTTGTTCACGATCGAGGAGGCCTACAACTCCCAAAACGTGCGGGTTATCGCCAGAGATCCTGAGGAAGCCGATCGCAACGGAAGAGTCGTCAACCGCACCTCTCATCCAGCTCAGTTGATGGTCTAGGCGGCTGTGTGCGCTTCGGGTAAGTCTCCGCTTATCTTCGTTGATCAGGGCGTGAAGATCAACAAGCAGAACTATATCAAAGACATTCTCGAAGGCGCCTTGCTTCCCTGGACCCGTACGCACTTCGCTGGCCGCCCTTTCTGCTTCCAACAGGACTCCGCGCCCGCTCACAAGGCCGTTGTGACGCAAGAGTGGTGTGCGAACAACTTGCCCGCCTTCATAACGAGTAAGCAGTGGCCCGCCTACTCGCCGGATCTCAATCCGCTCGACTATTCCGTATGGTCGGTCCTCGAGGCGAAAGCCTCGGCTCGTCCCCACCCCAATTTGGCGTCTCTGAAGAAGGCCCTGCTCAAAGCATGGGAGGAACTCGAGGTTGATTACCTGCGTGCCACGACTGATGCTTTCCCCAAGCGTCTCCGCCAAGTCATCCGCGCCAAGGGCGGCCGCATTGAAAAATGACTTCACCCAGTTCTACATATATATGTTGAGAATAAAATGTGTTGAATTGAGAGGAATTGGATTATTGATTACGATACAAAAGCGTTTGACTTTCGGACTGCGTACTTTCTAGCCACACTGTAAAATTTTCATTCTCGTTTCTAATTTCCTTCCCCTCCGATTTTGTCGCGAACAAACTTATTCCTCATGAAAACTCTTGCCATCTTTTTCTCTCAATGACCATGTTCTATACAACCTTTCCTCCAATCAACCTGCTGTTAGAAGTTCCTTTACACCACACGCCATGCAAGAAAAGTTGCAGCCACCCTCCTGTCGGAATGGGACATCCCTACGATTCCTAACAAACCACACACCCAGAGTGCTCTTTTCGCTGCTTCGAGAAATGCTGCGACGTGGATGAAGGATTCAGGTAGGCAACGACAACCAGCGGAATCGACGATCCCTTCGAGCAGTAATAAAACCTAGAATTCGAAGTTGAGAAATGAAAGATAGGAAAGTTCGTGATTCGAGGAGAAAACTTGCACTGAATAGACAGACGGTAAGGGTGCGTAATTGAGGCACAAAAAGTGGCAAACAAATCTTTGAAATGTGAGTGGAATTTTTAAACGCTGAGAAGTTCATCGTTAGTTGATTAGTGCAAGTAAGAATCGTAATCCGAAAAAAAACAGAAGAACACAACTGTAGAATGAAACACTAAATAACTCCATTAGTTGTCACTGTACACATACAATTATTGTCTCATCTCTTCTAGGGCATCTTTTCCTCACTTTATTTTTTTGGTTATTATTTACTTTAAATATTCAGTATGGTTGCTCTATAGAATAAATGAAACAACTTTTAATGCGAGATTTTTGTGGTTCTGCAATAAAATGTTCCTAGCAACTTAAAGAGAACAAAACATTCGGGTGAAATGCTTATTTTCGCATTCAAATCACAAATTTCTTTCGAGGAAATATTTATATTCTTTTCCATTAATGAACTATGCTATTGATTCGTATCCATTCCTAGAAAGACTACTGAATTCGAAACTCAGAGGAATTTTAAACTGAATATTATTGATGAAATATTAATAGTAGTCCATAGCCTAATTGGAAGACAAAAAAGCTGGAAGAGAAACTATGGGTTAAGACTCGAACTGTAGAATAAATTAAGCCGGAATCAAACCTTTCTCCTTTTGCAATCGTCGTTCGAATCCTCTTGAGAAATGAAAAAGAAGGTGATTCTGCCGCTCTTTCTGAAATGACGGTACTGCGAGATGCCACGTTTTGTGTGTGCTAGATTCCAGTCTTATTCTTCGATTTATTAAATACACAACTCTAGCTTTACAACCTGATTTGTTTTTGTTTATATAAATGCTGAAGAAATGGCGATTCCGTACCTCTATATGGTGCCATCGAAAACTTCTAAGTAGTAAGAGTAAACTAAGCTGAAAGTGGACAACGACGCCAGGCCAACATGTGACAGGCCAGCAGGGTGTTTCTTAGCACCCGCAAAACTTTTTTTCGAGCGCTTAGATTTTTTAAAATTTCAGAGTTTAACTTTCAATTTTTCAATGATTTGGACTTTCGTTACGAAAAAAACCAAGAAAAGTTTTTCCAAGCGCATAGATTTCAATGTTTTTTTAGGGGTTTTTGGAGAGCGCATAGATTTTTTACCCGCAGGCCAGTCTGCAAAACACTTGCCGCAGCTACATGGACCGAACTTCTTGATGCTACAGGGCAGGGCGTCTACCGAGTGCGACGCACGTTGGCCCTGCCTCACCAACGTGAACAAGGTGTTTCTCTAACCCGCACTGCGGGTAGAAAAAATCTATGCTCTCTCTAAAAACCCCCGAAAAACATTGAAATCTATGCGCTTGGAAAACAATTTCTCTCGGATTTTCATAGAGAAAGTCCAAATTATTAGAAAAATTGAATGTTTGAACACTGAAATTTCAAAATCTATGCGCTCGAAAAAAGTTGTGCGGGTGCTAAGAAACACCCTGAACGTGAACAAAACGTGGCCAAACGAGTGAACCTTGCAAGCTCCAAAGTTAGATTCACCACTCTTAACATCGGCACACTCACCGGGCGCAGCCGCGAACTGGTGGACCTAACCATATGATCGCCTATTCCAGCGGCTCCAACACCAGCCAGATCGACTTCATGTTGCTACAGAAACGAGATTTCTCTGCAGTGTTCGACACGAAGGAGATTCCGTCCGAATGCCTCGCCCCTCAACACAAGTTGGTCATCACAGATCTGCGTGTCATCGTGTATAGGAGAGTGCGCGTAACTGGCCCATCAACTATCATATAGTGGAAACTCCAGAAAACCGTCGTCAATGAATTCATCTTCCTCAAATTCGATCCGGAAGACACAGACGGGAAATGGTATACACTCCAAGACTCCGCCATCGCAATCGCGAAAACAGCTCTAGGAACCAAGAAACCTGGACGCCGTCGAATTGACAAGCAGACGTGGCTCTGGACAGATGAAGTGCAGCAAGCAGTTGAAGCAAAGAAGGCGGCTTACAAGAGATGGTTTACCGAGAAGAGTGGAGAGAACAGGCAAGATTACGAAGCTGCGAAAAGGAAAGCGAAAATAAAAGTCGCTTTCACGCGCTCTGAACATCTGAACAATTCAAAAGAGCGAATGCAGCAGCGATGGCAAGTAATCATCAAAGCGGACTTGAGGGCCAGTCATCTGAGCCCGAGAGATGCCCACGACTTGAAGGCCAGTCATCTGAGCCCGAGAGATGCCCTCGACTTGAGGGCCAGTAATCTGAGCCCGAGAGATGCCCTCGACTTGAGGACAAGTCATCTGAGCCCAAGAGATGCCCTCGACTTGAGTGTCAGTCATCTGAGCCCGAGAGACGCCCTCGACTTGAGGGCCAATCATCTGAGCCCGAGAGATGCCCTCGACTTGAGGGCCAGTCATCTGAGCCCGAGAGATGCCCTCGACTTGAGGGTCAGTCATCTGAGCCCGAGAGATGCCCTCGACTTGAGGGCCAGTCATCTGAGCCCGAGAGATGCCCTCGACTTGAGGGCCAGTCATCTGAGCCCGAGAGATGCCCTCGACTTGAGGGTCAGTCATCTGAGCCCGAGAGATGCCCACGACTTGAGGGCCAGTCATCTGAGCCCGAAAGATGCCCTCGACTTGAGGGCCATTCATCTAAGCCCGAGAGATGCCCTCGACTTGAGGGCCAGTCATCTAAGCCTGAGAGATGCCCTCGATCGGGACAAGTTGAGAACGAAAATTCACAAAGCGAACCCTGCTATCGCGGAACAACGCTAAGAAGAAGTGTTGATTTTCTAGAGTCTTCTTTGCGCTCTACAAATTAGCGGTTGATGAGAAATATAATTATGTTTTTTTACACTATGCATTCTCTTACTTTCTTATCACAGGCCACTCGTTCTTCCTAAAAGGCGAAAAAATAATGCCTCGGTCTTTTCTGTATCTGCGCTCATACGCCCGATTCTTATTCGTTGCTAATAGGTCTATGAATGAGCAGAAAAAGCTCTAATTCAAAAGTATTCCTCAATATCCAGACATTTCCACTCATAACTAATACTTTTTTTAAAGTCTGGTTCTAAAAAAATCTTGATTCCGACTTCTTTTTTCACTTTCATGTTTTCATATGTGGTTGTTTCCTATTACAACTCGTCTGGTGCTACAGCCAACGAATTCACACCATCGCAAGGGACCGGTTCGCCCTCACCGGTATCGAGCACGTCCTCAGGTGGAGGATAGAGGGATGTCTATTTGGTTTAATTACCCAAGTTTGAGGATCGATAGGATCCTCGAGCGGCTCTCGATCTTGTTGTGAAGCATTCACGTGTTTGTTGGTTTTTTTTGGTTTTTTTAAATGTTGTTTTGAAAGTCTGAGAATAAAATTTATTCTTGTGAACCTTTCATCTGAGCCAACACACTATATTGAGTAAGAGGATTTCCTCTATTCTTGCTCGAGAATATCGCGCAAAAATTAAGAGTAATTCTACTCTACTTGAAGGTATCTTCCAATATTGTGTTTATGGACCGGCCTGGGCATGCCACCGGATAAAACATAAGAGCCGATACTTCCCTATACTTTGTAATGGCGAGTCGAGGCGCCAGTAAAATAGCCTCTTGCTCTTCTCCGGTTAACGAATGGGTCTCGCGAAAAGGATCGCCGACTGTGGTGCGAGTGTAGACGGATAAAATTTCTCCGGACTCAAAAGGATTCTCAACAAACCATCCCGAAGGACCTCCCTCGACCGGACCTATGGGCAAAAAACAACAACAACATCCTATTACAGAAAATCTGAACCATCCACACGAGTTCTTCAACACCGAAAATATTTTAGCGAGAAAGTACAATTCGAACCTCCTGCTGATATGGTTGAAGAGTCCGTCACATTTTTTCGCTCAATCATATCGTCGTTGCTGATCATTCTTGTAAAGCGCTGCATCAGAGAAATTCTGGAGAAGAAAGTTCGTATCTTGTAGATACTCATAATAAATGGGTAGGTACTCATAATACTCGCTTGAGTCCCTAGTTGTACCTCTCATATTCTACTTTTATGCGCTTTCTGATTGTTGCATTTTATCCTTGTTACTCACTAATCACCTTTCACTGCCCTTCCCTCTCGAACTCATCTAGTCATCTTTTTAGGGATTCCGCTAGAATCCGCTTCGGTTTTGACATACGAATCAGGAGTTTTTTAGTGTGCAAGAAAAAGGTACAGACGCCCGCCAAAAGCCGAAAAGTTTTTTTTAACATAAGGGTCCTCCCAAGGTTTTTCAAACAGAAGCCCGCGAAAAAAATTTTTTGTTTGTTTTACATAAGGGTCCCTCATGATTTGTAAAAACAAAGGCCCGCCGACAGAAGGTCTGACATGACTATTTAACCCCTGATACGGAAGATGTGAGGGGAAATGGGAAATAATTCGGATAAACTGCAGTATAGTGAGGTAAGTTAAAGTTTTTATTACGCGGAGTCTCTCAAAAGACCGCGTTGAAATTATGAAAAGGTCACGGTTAGACAGAGCGATTGAGGGGCAGAAGCGAGAGGGAACTTTGGAAATCAAAGGCGGTTCCCAATGGGAGTTACTAGGCGGTTTTTAATGGCAAGAGGAATTCCAAGGGGGAAGTGAAGAGTGACGAGTCATGGCGACCGCTCAAGAGGGCGAGGAAAAGGAAAAATTCGAGGTACTGTAGTACTTGATCATTGTAGAGCTACGGACAAATTCAGATTACTTGCAGAGTTTTGCCCGAAGCCCTAAACTTTACAGAATAAATATTTCGGGAAAACTTTAAGAGCATGAGAGTACAGTATTAAGAAGTGATTTATGTAAACCGATAACTTTTCGCATTTGACATTCTTCCAAAACTTCTTTTTTAAAACGGAAAACATATCAAGCCAGAAAACAACTCTAATTAAAACTGCGAATGAAATCTATTCGCAAATCTATGCAATCCCGAAAAAGCTAGTGATGCGCCTTTTGCTTGTGTGACATTTCATATTCTAAATAAAAAGCCCTCGGTCTCTTTCTCTCTTTCTTTCTCCAAAAAAATCATTCAACTAAAATTAATTATTCACACGCGTCGTTGGTAATAAAAGATCTGAATTGAAATTTCGAATTCGGAGACACCACATGTTTGAAAAACAGGACTACATATTAAAAGCAAGCTTCTTGTTCTAAATGGATTTTTCAATCTATGTTCGAACCTTCAGTGGAATGTGTTTGCTTAGTACAGTATACGATCAAGAAAATGCGGTAAAAGGCGAGTGTTTCAAATAAGAATGATCCGCTCATGAAATGCGTTCTAACTTGGAAGGAGTGGAGGAAAGACAGGAAAGCTTCGGCTGCATCTCATCAGTCGATTCGCATCCATGACCCAACGTACCTAACTTCAATCATTCAAATTGACCAAACCACCGCACGGAAAAAAGCTAGTCACCGTTTCTCGAAAAAGCTAGTCACCAAAAAAGCTAGTTCTCTACCAGGCGTCACTGCCTTAGGACGTTGTAACTGAGCATTTGAAGATTCAATCATTCAATATTAGCTAAATCTTTTTCACTCGTTTTTCACTGAGTTCCTTCGTTTTCCTCTTTTCTTGTTCTAATGACTGAATTATGAGGATTGAATTCTAAGCGTTCTACCAATACCAGAGTCTAAATGGTCAAATCCTCCCGTCTATTGCCGGGCCTCAGCCTCGAACTACCACGGGTTTCTTTTTCATTCCAATTTAGAATTTTAAAATAGGAAACTTCATCTACCTTAGCAAAAATGATTTATTCTGCCAGGAGGGCTCCAGAAAAGAACATAAGATATGAAATTTTTTCCACAGACTCCCCCTCACGTTGCCCACTTGTACTATTCATATGTCTCACTCTCATTCTTTTTCTTATCTCTGGTTAATTTCTGCCTCATACACTCTTCTATTGTCTCTTTGTTCCCGCTCGACTTTGCGGTTTTTCCTCTTTCATTGTTTTTTTGAGTCTAGGTGACCTATAGTTTTGCCTGAGTAAAAAACCTCACTTTTTGCCAATTTTTTCGGCCAAAAAATATGAAATACCTTTTTATCAAAACTCTTCAGTGGAACGCCCTTGCTTATTACCTTTTGCAATGTCTTCTCATTACTGAGCTCCACTCTGCTAAGTATTTCAGTGATTGCTTTAAACAAATCGCTAACTGCCGATAAATATATTGATTATTTAAATCATTTCATGTACTGTCATATCATAATGATTGACATATACGTCCGTTCTATACAGCTTGTTTCTCTAACCCGAGTAGCGGGTTGTCTATGCGCTCTTCTAGAGAGGCTAGAGATCTGGATGCTCTATTCTTATGCGTCTATTTTTCAAGCGCGCGCGCTCGGTCTCTCTCCAAAGTCTGCCATAACGTCACTACTAGTTTTTCTTCAATTCTAGACTGCTTTGGCGGTTCGTATGAATTAGCCTATTTCTCGCGTAATCTTTCACTATATCTTCCTCAAACGAAGATTATTATAATGTCCTACTTTTCTTCAATTTTTATAATTTGATTTTAGATCTCTCTTACATATATCCTCTCTGGTCTTTTCTCCCTCTCTCAGTGAGTCTCTGGTACATTTCTCTTTCTTTCTCGCTCGCTCACTTTGCTCATTTCAAGTTGACCTGTATCTCTGGTAGAGATGCGCTTTCACTCCGCCGATGTCGATGAGGCCTTGCGTAACTTTCCACTGCACTCCGACTGAGAAGCGGAAGAGGAGACTCCACCGCGTCTCTCCATTCCTGTAGCATGACGGAAGGGCTTCATATCATGTGAATCAATATGTAAACTTTTCATGTTTGCGTTCTTAAAAGAAGGAAGGAACATCTTTATCCACTCCACTCCCTCAACAAGCGTTAAAAAATCTTTCCATTTATAGAGGACAAATGATTGAATTATCGCACAGGAAAAAGCTAGTCCACTGGGCGGGATCGAACCCAACCATCTCTGACTCAAACCGGGAGTGCGTGTTACCATTACACCACGGGGACACATTGCTATTCCATGCGAGTGTTATATGAAAGGCTCATATTCCTTGTTCTCTTAGTCACGCATGCTTATCAAGCGATTGCGTCATGAATGGAGCGTAACTCCAGAATTCACGATAAGAACAGAAGAGAGATGGAATATGGATGGAAAATCTTCAATCATTTGTCATCTTAACCAGGCGTCACTGCCTTTAAACTGTGTAAACACTTGAACATTTATAGAGGCATTTTGATGAGTCGCTTGAAAGTTTCAAGCTCAATTGAACCAACGTCGTCAGAAATAAAGGGAACAAACTTTTTTTCCCATTATGAATCTTTTGATTGAAGAAGTTCTAGAAATTATTTGAGCGGTAAAATTCTGCAAACATTTTGAAAAAGATAGAGAGAAAGAAGAAGGAGAAAACAAACATCGTCGATGAAGGACACGACTTCTTCTGGATCTATTGATTGCGAAGGTCCAATAGTCCATCCGACAGTCGCACTTCTCGGTGAAACCTACTTTAAGAGCTATATCCACTTTTTTCGATTCATATTCAGTTTTTCATGACAAAAATTTTTCAATAGTACAACTCTTCATAAATGGCCTGTACTCGGAAGATGAAAATGTTGAGAGGAGTATTTAATATGAAGATTCATACACTTAAAGTTTGTATTATAATTTCATTGTGTGTGACATGGAATTGTGTACAGTTTACGACCTCATTTTAGCCTAGCAAAAATATATAAAAAGTTAGATGGTAAAATGTCCACTTATTTATTGTAACACTTCAACCCAGTTTGGAAACACTCGCATCTAAAACTTTTGCAGTTTTTTCTTTTTTTCGAATGAAAAATTTGAATCAAGGTATGGTTTTGTTGATTTCAAGACTTTCACGACATTTCGCTTCGCGACAGCTCGCACCCGAAATTTGCAATATTTTTACCGACAGCTCTAATTGTGTTGCTGGTCCTTGTATACGGTCTCTTACTAGGCCGTACGATCTTGTTAGCGTAATCTTTACTGAGCATGAGCACAAAGTTAAGAAAAAAACAACTTGTGAAAATTTGCAGTCCGTACCGCATTGAGTTTCCGGTACTTTTTCAAAGAGTTTTATTTATTTGTCTTTTTATATTTTGGCTTCATTTTGTTTTTCTTCTCAACTTTTATTTTGTTGCAATTATGAGAATTTTCAAATTCTAAGTCACACAGTTTAAAGGCAGTGACGCCTGGTTAAGAAGACAAATGATTGAGGTATCGCACAGAAAAAAGCTAGTCCGCCGGGCGGGAGCTAAGCATGCGTGACTAAGAGAAAAAGGCATATGGAGCCTTTCATTGTTGTTGTTGTAGATTGCCCGCCGTAGGTCTCCGGCTGGGTAGACGAGGTCTTCTTTGACATGGCTCAGAAAACAATAACCTTACTTACATCATTTATCTAATTACATTAATTTCTCTTTCTCTCTTTTTTTTCTCGGGGTTTATTTGGTTTTTTTCCCCCTTTATTTATTTTTTTTTTTTGAGAGAGAAAGGAATCACTGGTATAAGAACTTAACAACAGACGTCGGGCTATTCCACAAATCTATACTTCTTAAAAGTGTGTGGTCACAGCGACACGAGAATAAATGACTAGTTGTATGTGGCTCTTCTAAACATTTTGCGCAAAGAGGTGATTGGGCAGCTCCTATTCTGTGTAGGTAGCTGTTAAGGGAACTTGCATAGCCACTACGTAGTTGCGATAATGTTATTTGTTGTTCCCTGGGAAGTTGATTCGTTGATTTATGGATTCTGGGAGGTTTCTTACCTAGAACTGGGTTAGGGGAGCAAGATCTAATGAAATTTCTAACAGTCTCAGTATGTATTCCTTTAAGTGCGGCTTTCTGATCACTGTCTACTAACATCATTTCTAAGTCCTTGGCATGTTTACGAATAGTTCTAGGTGGTTTGGGTTCCGTGCATCGACGATGGGAGGGGTGGTTTGGGAGGAGTCTTATGCAGTGTTTTTATTTGCGAAAAACATAATGAAACATAACGACATCCCGTTTTTTTTTCCATGTTATGTTAACAACTAAAATTATGTTAACAACGAAAACATAATGAAACATAAGAATTCGCGAAAACAATATCCCGTTTGAACTCTCTCGCTGCAAGAAAAAAAGACATCGCTGCTCATGTCTCGAACGTTATATTTCTCTCACTAATTGTACGCATTTGAAGGGCTATTCCATTTGAGACAATTATTTATACAAATTTTAGTTGTTAACATAACATGGAAAAAAAAACGGGATGTCGTTATGTTTCATTATGTTTTCGCAAATAAAAACACTGCATTACTCTTGCAACGAATTGCTTGGTAAGCATCGTGTTGTGCTCCTTTATGGGTAACATTTCGCTTTCTAGAGCTAAGTGCTCTGTGCCGGCCATTGCTAGGTTTCCTGTTGCTATCCGTATTGCTCTATTTTGGTTTGCCTGTAGTTTTTTCCAGTTCGTCTCGGCCAATTGAGGGGAGTAAATTGGTGCGGCGTAGTTGAGAACGGATCTGGTCATTGTTTTGTAGGTTGCAAGAAGGGTGTTTTTCTGTTGGCCCCATGTTCTTCCTCCGAGGGCACGTAGTATATTCAGTGTTTTGGCCGTTCTCTGTTTAAGGTATTCTGCATGTTGTCGGAAGGTGCCGAGTTGGTCTAAGACGACACCGAGTATTTTGGGTGTTTTAGTTGATGGCAAAAGGGTTCCATGGATTTCTACCTTGGGTTCTTTTTTACATTCGCCTGTATGGGTTGTGAAAAGAGTGACCGTAGTCTTTTCCTTGGATATGATCATTTTTCGTTGTTCCAATTCTTCTACGAGTTTCGGTAGGAAGTGGTTGATCAGATCTTCATAGGTTTCAATACAGGGGCTTGAGGAGAGAATTGATATGTCGTCGGCGTAGGCTGTCATCTGCGTGTTTCCTGTGGGTTGCGGGAGGTTGTTTATGTAGAGATTGAATAAGAGGGGACTGAGCACTGCTCCTTGTGGGACACCAGATCTGCATGTGAGACGTCGACTACTTTTTCCTTGGAAATCTACCTTGATTGTACGGCCTCTTAGGTAGCTGGACATCCATCGGACGATGGCTCTTGGCATATTCGTTTCAGTGAGTTTCTTGCAGAGAAGGGATATGTTCACTAAGTCATATGCTGCAGTGAGGTCAAGGGCGACCATGAGAGTGCGGTCCGGGGGCGGTTTCCGATTGAAGCCGTTTGTTATTTTCCCGGTTATTTCGAGGAGTGTGGTAGTAGTCGAGTGCTCTTTGCGGAATCCATGTTGCCAGTCAGCGATTTGAAAGCCTTCCACCAGGAATGGTAATAAGACCCGTTCGAATGTTTTGGCTATAGGTGATAGTATTGATATTGGTCTATAGCCGTTCAGGTTGCTGGAGTCCTTTCCTGGTTTAGGTAACATTATCACTCTTGCATCTTTCCATCTGGACGGGATAATACCTGTTTGCAGCGTGTTATTGAAGAGGATGCAGAGACACTTTCTGAAGTTTTCACCGGCCATTTTGAGTAGTAGAGGGCAGATGCCTTCACTGTCTGGGCATTTGGAGCCTTTGGTTTTCTTGATTGCTTCTTCGATCTGTGCCAGGGAAATTTGGGGAGCGTCTGTCCGTTTGAGACCTTTAATTAGTCGTGTTGTGCTTCTTGCTGATTTGTCGACCTCTTTAGGGGCTTGTTTAGCTAATTTTCTGGCAAAAGCGTTTGAGGCAGATGTTGGGCATAGACTTTTCCCGTCGTGGGTGATGGTCAAGTGCGTCGGTTTTATTGATTTGCCGTCGATAGCCTTTATCGTTTTCCAGAGTTTGTTGCCCGGTTCGTTGTGGCTAATTTCAGATATGTACTTTTTCCAAGACTTCCTCTTTTCGAGGTTGATGCGGAAGGAGATTTCGGCCATTATTGAGGGGAGTGAGGGGTCCGTAGGATTGTCCCTCCTCATTTGGTCCCGTTCTGTAATCAGCTTCTTCACATCTTCGCTCAAGTGAGGCGTGTATTTTGGCACCTTTCCACGGGGAATGTTGTTCTTCGCCGCTTTGGTCAAGGTGGTGGTCAGGAATTTGTGCATCTGAACTGAGTTGCCGGCGAATGGGAAATCCATGAAAATCTTGTTGATGTCCCTTTCGAAGCCTTCCCAATTCGCTTTGTTGTAATTTGTATAACAACGTGCGTTTGAGATGTTGGATGGCTGTGTTTCGACGTCAATCAGGCATGGGAGGTGGTCAGAGTTCATTCTGTTGATTGTTGACCAGTTGCAGTCGATGGCTATGTCGTTCGAGGCGAGAGTGATGTCTGGTGATGCTTTTTGTCTTGTGGGCATCTTAGAGTTGTTGAGACATACAAGATCGCTGTCGTCAATGAAGTCGCATAGTTCATCTCCTCTGCTATCCTCCGTACCTTCACTCCAAACTTTATTGTGTGCGTTGAAGTCTCCACCGACAATGAATGGTTTCTTCTGTGTTAGGAGTCGGTTGAAGTTCGGCGCGTATGTGTTGGGGCAGGACGATCGAGGTGGGATGTAAATGTTGCAGATTCTTATGGTTCCTTGGTCGGTTGGCACGTCCACGCTGAGTGTTTCGGCTGTCTGGTCCGTTGTTGGGGAGGTCACGTTAGCATAGCGAATATTCTCTTTGACTAGTATCGCAAGTCCGCCTCCAAAGTTGGAGCGGTCTTTTCTTATGATCGTGTAACCTACGATATTCGGAGATGGAATACTAGCATCCATTTTGGTTTCTTGGATGAGTGCTACGTGAACATTCAACTCATGTAAAAGGTCCTCTAGCTCGGTTAATCGGGCTCTAAGTCCATTAGCGTTCCATTGGATTATCCTCAGGTTCGCTACTGTCTGGGCAGTCGGCTGGATCGGGGCTCTCTTACAAATTCTGCATCTCCATTGGGGGTTCCTATCATTAAGATTGTTAAGGTTGGAACAGCGGAAATGTACCCATTTCTTACATTTACTACATTGAACACAATTCGAAGGCGCGTTAAGAGAGCAAGGCCATCTTGGGCCTGGGTTAGTTTCGATACCATCGATTTGGAGGATAATTCGGATCAGAGACGCTGGGTCTTTCTGATCCGTGTTAGAAAAAATGAGGGTTCGGGGGAAGCCGTCCTCGTTGTCCCTTGCGGGAGATTCCATTGGGAAGATTTGTTTTGGAGGTCCATTGGGTCTGTGTTCTCCTTCATTTCTTGTTCTTCTATATATTTTTTTCTTCTTATATCTTCAAGAACGCTGCGACCTCCAGCGGCTTGGTCCAGAGGTCGATTGGAGACAGCGCGGTCGGGTGGCATGGGCAGTTGAAGAGATGCGCAACGTCGTGAGGTCCGGAAAAGCAATCAGGACATACGTCGGGGATGGATTCGTCAATGCGGTGGAGGTAGTTGTTGATGAATCTGCTGAATTCCGAGCGAAGCTGGCTGAGCGTGCATCTAGTCTTGCGGGGTAACTCTTTCTCTTCTTCCTGAATTAGGGGCGGAGGTCTGCCTCCCAGGATGACAGCCATCTTCAACGATTGGAGTTCGTTCGAGACCATCATCGAGTGTACGGTGTTTGCGACTGATTTCCCATTGTTCGGATCCTTCTACATCTGTTTCGCGGCTTCGACAGTCTTCTTGCAGCTCAACACGAGGTTGTTCTTCATTGCGCGAGGGGGCGCCGGGCAGTCGAGAAGGCCGAGGTGGATGTGTTCTGGGTCCAACGATCTCGCGAGGTACTGCGCTGCGAGCATTTTCAAATGGGATTTGGTGCGCATTACCTTTGATTCGCGATGAATATGGTTAGTGTCGGATTTGATGATTCCCTCTCACGACGCGGAGTCCGGAGTTCTGAGAACGTTGGATTTTGGCGTGAACGGAGTCCGAGAGGAAGGTGGACCAGGCGGGTGCGGCGTAGTTGCAGATCGCTTGCGAGATGGCTTTGAACGTGAGGCGGAGGGTTTCTTTTTGGTTGCCCCAGATGCTTCCAGCAAGGGCTTTTAGTACGTTATTGCGCTGCGACATCCGTCTCGCGATGTCTTTGGCATGATGGCTGAATGTGAACATCGAGTCGTACGTGACGCCGAGTAGCTTGGCCTGGTTGACGGTGGGGACGGGTGATCCGCAGATTGATATGTCCAGAGTAGACTTGAATTCGCGACTGAACGGGGCGGTGAAAAGCATGAGCTGGCTCTTGGTCGGGGAAATGATGAGTGACCGTTCTTTGAGGAAGGTTTCAATCTTCGTGATGGTAGATTTTCGGAGGCGACGTTGATGTTGGGATCTGACGCCCAGATCGTGATGTCATCAGCATACGAGATGACGTTCGTGTGGGCGTCGTCTGTGGGAAGATCGCGGAGGTAAAGGTTGAAAAGCGTGGGCGAGAGGGCGCTGCCTTGTGGGACTCCGTTTCTGAAGAGTCTGGAACTTGATAGCGAGTCGCGGAAGCTTGTGCGTCCTGTTCTTCCTCTAAGGTAAGAGGCGAGCCATTTTTTAATGTAGTTCGGTGCGGTTGTTGTCTCAAGGAGGTCGATCAGCTTGACGATGTCGATACTTTCGAATGCCTTGGACATATCGATTGCCATTGGGAACCGTTCGACTAGCGGGACGTTTCTGGTTAAAACCGTCTGCGATGCTCTCCGAGAGAGTTAAGGCCCTCTTCCTCCCCCATCCCCCCTTTAGGGCCTGCCTCCCCTGCTTCGAAAAACTCCACCCCTTCCCTTATTTTTAGTGCGCTTGTGCGTTAGATTAACAAGAAAGATAATATAAGAAGGAATACAAATGTATGACATACTTGGAAAAAAGCACCGTAATCTTAATGCGCTAAGAACTGCGAAATTTCACACGTAAAAATATATGGAAATTGTTCGACTGGGAAATTTAGGATGTGAGTTGGGCGATAGTGGAGAAGTATGGTCCCCTCGAATTTTAATGTGTGTTCAAAAGTGTGTTCAAACTACTGTATTCATTACACAATTTCTCCAATTTTTGAGAAATTTAGTCATTAAATTGACCAAAAAATTTATAAAATGAGAAATTTTCTTATAAGGTCTCGTTAGCATAAGCCGTACGGCCTCTTTAGCGTAACCTCTGCCTACACCTAAGCGGGAATAAAACAGTGAATAATAGCTGAAAACAGAGGATTCTAACATACACAAAGACTTCAGATACAGCTTCGCACTTCTCAGAAACGTTTTAGCTCGTAAAGTAACCCTAGAAAAGTTTCATGCAAAAAATGCGAATTCGACAAGAACACAATTCTCCACTATCGCCTGTGAGTTGTCATGGTGCGAAATGTCGTGAAATCGGTTTTGTTGAACTCGTAAACTCAATATAAAAAAAACTTTCAACTAAAAAACACATATCAATAGGCAAGGATTTGGAAAGGGGGGAGGAAGGGGTTCGCCTGAATTTTTAAGGTAGACGTGTTTCATAAATTGGGTAGACGTTTCACTTAAATAGGTAGATGTTTTTATATCCGATATGTAGTGGCTACAGAAGAAGAGCATACCTGAGCAACCTTGGGCTTCAAAAGCTTGCGAGTTGTTCGTCGGAGATAGTTGTGAGCGACCAGAATGTTGTAGTCGTCCAGGCGACTCTTCATATCGAATCTATTCATGGTCTCGACAAATAAAAGTATTTTTTTCAATTTTCTGTGACAGTCCGAATATCGACAGAAAAAAGCGAATTGAATTGGTTTAAAACAACTTTTTTTGAGACAAGCTCTTTTTAAAAGAAAAAAATTGAAATGTTAGTTTTCGCTGATTTTTATTCATCGTTCATGAATTAAGCTTCTTGTAGCTATGTTAGCAACAAAACAACTTTGAGATCCAATTATTTAAACTATTCTTAAGAAAGCAAAACAAACATGAGTGTGACATAGCGCATGACTCAAAGATATTTTGTTTTGGCCTTACTACTTTGTCGTACTAATTTTGTGATTCTAACTTATCGACACTAATAATTAGTGACTAATTATAAGGCAATTGCCGAAAAGCGTGTGGACGTCAGCGATGAGGTATTTTTTTTACTTTGAATTTGAGGTCGTCAGCGATGAGATTACGTTTCGTTCCTTATGGTCTCGTTAGCGTAAAATTGACCTGAGCCTAAGCGACAAAAAGGTTTTAAAAAATACTCGGAAGAAAAAATAAAATAAAAAATCTCATTGCTGACGTCTAATTGGCAGCGCTAATTGAACGTTAAAAGCTAAGGTTTCAAAAATTTTCTACATAAGTGATCATTTTGAGCACCAGGGACTCCAGTTCTTGCAACAACAAAAATATTATGGTACTTTTTCGGTTCATCGGGTTTTCGCGTCGCGGCCCCCTTCGCGCCGTACGGCCTCGTTAGCTAAGCCGTACGGCCTCGTTATCGTAAACTTTTACTAAGCCTAAGCGTTTTTTAATGTAAAAATAACTTTTTGATGTAAAAATAAAACGAGAAGGGAACCGCGACGCGAAAACCCGATGAACCGAAAAAGTGCCAATATTATATATTCAAGTATATATATATAAATATATATTCTTCAAGTATATATATATATATATATAAATTAATGACAATGATTGACATTCTTTGGAAAAGCGACTAGCTTCAGATAATATGAAAATTCTTCGGCTTTGTGCGGTTAGTCCTAATTTCTGTGTGGTGAAAATTTGTGTGGTATTAAGAACATTATTGTGAAGAACTTTTTTGCAGGAAAAAGATAGAACCTGCTGTGCCAACATTCTGAAGTTTTTTTGGAACAATTACTCAGTATTTGAGACCAGTAGGATAGCTTCTCGAAGCTTGACCGACTTTGTGGTGACGCCAACTATATATACATATACAACGGAAGCTTTTCTTTCGACCAAAATGAGAGATAGATTGAGTATGTAAAGTGAGAAAAATTGGAGCTCTTTGAACGGATCTTCGAATGATTCAACTGTTCGATATGTTCGATATTTAAAAGATTACAGTAGAAGTTTTTTTCAAAATTTTGGAGAAGGGAGAGATGACGGTAATTGAGCGATAGTTGTTCGGTTCAGACTTTTTGGCAATGGATTTGATAATTCCTGATCTCGAAGCTTTATGATAAAATCCGAGAAACATTGATTTTGAGATGATCAAGAAAAAATAGCAGGAAAACTTCTGAAGGTTGAGAATATATTAGAAATTAAATCATGTAAACAATTAAATTTAGAGAGCAGGGGGAGTTGTCTGGGTTGTGAATAAGTTTGACAGAAGCATCTAGAGAAAAGCGGGCGGGTACGGAAAGGTGACATTGTTCGACTGGCTTCGAAATTCTCAAAGGCTTTCAATGAACATACGTTTTGAGAAGTATTTCTCGATTGTCTGCAAAGGAAAAAAATCACACAAACACACTAATTATATATATATATATATATATATATAACTATATATCTTATATATATATAATAATAATAAGAACAATAATAATCTTCCTCGCACTTGTTCCTGCCTCGCGGCAGGGTACGCGCTCCCCTGAGATGCAGAACAGGGGCCGTATTCAGAGAAAACAATTTATACTAAAATTTATGGTAAACTTTATACTAAGTTGTAGTTTCGCCAAAACAAAATTCAGAGAGTAGACTTTAGGGTAAACTTTATACTAAAATTCAGTAGAAAAGCTGAGACGCTCTCACATGTCTTGTCTCTGAATACGGCCCTAGAACTTAGTTGAACTTAGGTCTACAATATACTAGGGCGAAATTTACCCCTGAGTTCATCTTAGATCTCTGAATACGGCCCCAGACCTATCCTGGTAAGACCAGTGGTTGCCCGCTAGATCGCTGCTAGTGAGAGCAGCAGCGGTGGGGAGATTCAGATTCGTGCATGAGCACTACCAACATTTCTTAACCCCCTTGGTTTGGGTGGATCTGTCCGGGGTGGAAGTCGAACTCGGGATTCTCCGCACAATAGTCGAACACACTATCATTATGCCACGCCCGGACTTATATTCATCTTCAACAATCGGTGCGTAGCGTTTTATCAGTTAAGGTTATTACGAAAACCCTTTAGTCTTAGAAATCGAATGAATCATGTACACATTAATTACGCATTCAACGTTTGTAAGAGGCACTTTCTGAGGAAGAATGGTACGGTTGAAGAGGAGGTCGTTGAGAAAATTAGACATTGTCTTGAAGCTCAGTCTTTTCTGCTGCAAAACCCGAAAAGTACGAAACATTGGACATGTGAAGGTTCTTGATTCAATCATCGAACGTATAAATGTTTGAAAAATAACTCTTGCAGCATGAGTTATCAAAATTTAATTAATTTACTTCAAAAATTTGAACATCTAATTAAAATACTTTTTAAAAATAGATAAAATAATTCTCGGTCATCGTTTTTCGGTTAAAATTATTATATACTGCGTATCTACTATCCTCACAAGTAAAGAATGAACAAAAAAATGCAGGCGAGTGACAATCTGATCCCAGCAGAAGAACTAATGACAGTCAGCTCAATCTGATCCCAGCAGAAGAACTAATGACAGTCAGCTCAATCTGATCCCAGCAGAAGAACTAATGACAGTCAGCTCAATCTGATCCCAGCAGAAGAACTAATGACAGTCAGCTCAATCTGATCCCAGCAGAAGAACTAATGACAGTCAGCTCTGAATTCTGGATCATGTGAAAAACAAAGGAATAAAAAACGCTTTAATTACAGAGAACTCTTCTCGAAAACAAAAACTAAGAAATAAATAATTTCTGTCAGATGATGGCAGATAAATGCAGATTCTCCAAATGCCGTACCGGGTCTCTAACCAAACAAAAGCTCATGAGATAATGCAGCACTGTCTTCACCGTAGGATGTTGATTACACTGCAAAGGTGACCATGCTTATAGAAAACTTTCTTTCTTTCCTTTTTCAGGCTAAAGTCTTTCAAAAATGTTTTTTCTGTATCAAACTGTGACATACCGTAGGAACGTTCTCCTCATTCAAGAAAAAAGCCTGCAGTTTCGTAAATGTTGTAATTGGCGGGTTCTCGAAAGAGTATGGTGAGAGACCGTCGTTGAAAACCGGAAACCGTCCAAAAAACATACACAATGGAACAGTTTTTTTTTTGCGATTAGGGTGGCTTTTTGAGCGATCCGAATGACATGAGGATGCTATGAATTCAGTTAACTTAGCGAATATAAGATTGTAAAATTCAGTTTTCGGTGAGGTTTAGGTATGTTTTTTAACGAATTTACTCTTTCTTTTTCCCTTTTTTTGAAGTTAAAAGTGTGTGATCATTCTAGCAGCAGATTTATGATTATGAGACATGAGGAAGTAAATTGGCTTGACTGTGAAAGTCTTCAAAGACGCAGACATACAGGGTGGCCCATAAATAGTGTTACAAATTGGAATTGTTATACCTTTTTTCAAAACAGAGAAAATCATCTCAAATTAACATATTTTATCAACAACATAAATGTCAACATTCACGCAAAAGTTCAGCTCAAACGATCTCCTTTTGCCCGAACTACAGCTCGAAGTCTCTTTGGGAACGCCTCCACCAATGTACGAAGGTATTCGACTCCGATGTTGTCCCATTCTGCCTGAAGGGCATTCTTCAGGGAATCAATATTTGGGTGGGAGCGAGAGTTTACCTTGGACTCCAAGTAGGCCCAAACGGAATAATCGAGCGGGTTCAGGTCGGGTGATGAGGCCGGCCATTCTGCTGTTGTGATGAAGCCGGGAAAATTTCCTTGCACCACGTTTGAACCTTTTTAGCTTTGTGGGCTGGTGCTGAGTCTTGTTGAAAGGTCCATGTCCTCTGATTGAAATGCGATTGAGACCATGGATGGAGCACGTCTTGCAGAACATGTTTCAGATAGTATTCCGTGTCGATCTTGACGCCTTTCTCGACGAAAACAAGCGGTGTTTTTCCTGTTGCGCAGATCCCCGCCCAGACCATGACTTGAGTTGGATGTGCACTGCGTTGGACCGTTCTACCCTTGCTATCGGCTTGCTCTGCGTCCTTCGCAAGCACTCTGACGTTTTGGGAATTGTGGACTTCTTCCACGGTGAACAGCTTTTCGTCAGAGAACACCATATTGAAATGTTCGCCTTGTTGCGTACGACGAAGAAGGTCGCGACATCTTTTGACTCTTTCCGACTTGTTGCGAGCCGACAGAAAAGCGGCCTTCCGTGTACGATACGACCTGAGTCCCAGCTCCTCCGTGACTATTCGACTCAATGAAGTTCGGCTCATCGGGAGCTGCTGCGCCATCTGTCTGATGCTTCGTCGTGCATTTCGGTTGATCCGACTCCGAACGGTTTCGATGAGTTGTGTCGTGCGAGCAGTGCGAGGACGACCTCGCCTTGGACGGTCCAAAGATGTGCCAAGCTCCTCGAATCGTTTGATCGCTCGATACACTGTCATGCGAGGCAGGCGAAGCGTTTCAGCAATGCGAGCAGGGGCGTGGCCAAGAGTGTGTAGGCGAATGATCGCAGTTCGCAAGCGATTCGACGCTGTCATTACCCTAAACATCG